>CM017909.1:21695767-21700767 GCA_008369825.1 Triplophysa tibetana | reverse complement strand
AGGCATGGGCCGGTATGAGTTTTTGGTGGTATAATAACCTTGCTCAACGAATACCACGGTTTCACGTTATTGCTATTACAACACTAAAATGTGTTACCTTCAAATGTATGCATGTGCAAAAAACAACTTTTCGACTGGACACCATAAATTTCAGTTTGAACCCTAACATGTGTGTCAGGTCAAAATAAAGCCTTAAAATTACAATATTCTTTAAAAAAATATATATATATATTAGACATAAACATCAAACATTGAATTACATGATTTAACTATCTATTTTTATGCAAACACAGCTCATACCTTAGAAACTGTATCACATAATTTTTTTTGTGGTTTTGAAACTCTTTTAAACCTCGGTATACCTTGAAACCGGTATGCAGCCCATGCCTACATATAAGTGGCACATTTTAAGAGTTTTTTTTCAATGACCATAAAATTGAAATGAAATGAAATTAATATTTAAGTCAATTTATTGTATTCTATGCATGTTTTTTAATCTAAAGTTTTTATTTCAGCTTGACAAACTTGCTGCCCTTGATTTTTTCCCCATACTACTTTTGGGGAAGAAATTTAAGGGAAACTTGGTGGCCGATGCCATCCTTGGAGGGGATTACGTTTTGGATCCCGATTTGTTTCAGAGGGTTAAATTGATGTATGAAGCAGTGCTAAAGAGTAAGTTTTTTTTACTAATATTAAGGTCTGTAATCTGGAAACACTGATAATCCAAATGTTTCATTCTCTTTTTTTTCATATAGATGCAAAGGGTGAGCATTACATTTAGCCATAATAGGATAAAGCAGCATGTGGTGGCTCTATTCCAAAATAATACTATTGCCTGAAGTCAACAAAATAGATAAACAGTATTAGGCAGACTGTTTTGTGAAATTAATTACAACTGATGGGAGAAGACATGTTTTAGGTCTTTGAATTGCCCCTGATTTAATTAAAGTATAAAATGATCTACCTATTCCTGATAGGGGCAGTATACTGCACATGTAGTTTATGCTTTCTGGCTCATAGCGTTTGGTATGAATTGATCTTCCTGTAGTAACAATGTTCTGAAGCTAGCGTTCTTTAAATTCTGGCCATAGGGCAGATCTTTGATACCTCAGGAGACCTGGATGTAATCTCGTTATTGTTTCATTTATGTATCCATTTAATCACAGATTTTGCTCCATTTCCTTAAAATAATCAGTTTTAGGCAGAAAAGATATGCGGAACTCTAATGTAAACTTTTAACGTAGATGAAAAGATCTACTACATTTCCCTCTCCACAACAGCTTTGAACAGTCTTCTTCTCATAAATTAGTTAGGAATATTTCAGCCTCCTTTACAAACACCAATGTTGTCTTGTGGGGGAAAAAGAGAATGTAATATTAATTTTAGTATAAACTCTGCTTGACTATTTATCCTGTTGAGACCTCACCTTAAACACCTTTGGAGAAATTTGGTTCTAAAAAGTGATAGAAGCATGAGAATACATTTAATATTTTGGGGTTGGATACCTCCTCTTTATATACAACTAGCTGCAGCTTCTGTAGTATTATCCCCCTGTCATAATCATGAAAATTTAGAATGCTCTGATCAAACGCTAAGTACAGTATTGCCTTGATGACTAGATCTGTTGACATATACTGTAGATCCTTAATGGCTCTTTTCAATCATAACATTACACAACACACATGTAATGTAGAAACCAATTCTAGCCTCTTACACTTGCATTCAGGTCATCTTTATGTTTTTAATAATTAGTCATAGGCAAAGTTCTTGATTTTGATCTTTGTCTTGTCTGCAAGTTCATTGTCAAAGACAGAAGAAGGCCACAAGTAGCACAGAAACTACTGACCCTCCAGAAGCTACTGCCACCAGCCCTCCAGAAGCTACTGCCACCAGCCCTCCAGAAACTACTGCTACCAGCCCCCCAGAAGCCACTGCCACCAGCCCTCCAGAAGCCACTGCCACCAGCCCTCCAGAAGCCACTGCCACCAGCCCCCCAGAAGCTACTCCCACCAGCCCTCCAGAAGCCACTGCCAACAGCCCTCCAGAAGCCACTGCCACCAGCCCTCCAGAAGCCACTGCCACCAGCCCCCCAGAAGCTACTGCCACCAGCCCCCCAGAAGCTGCTGCCACCACCCCCCCAGAAGCTGCTGCCACCAACCCCCCAGAGGTTACTCCCACCAGCCCTCCAGAAGCCACTGCCAACAGCCCTCCAGAAGCCACTGCCACCAGCCCTCCAGAAGCCACTTCCACCAGCCCTCCAGAAGCCACTGCCACCAGCCCCCCAGAAGCTACTGCCACCAGCCCTCCAGAAGCCACTGCCACCAGCCCCCCAGAAGCTACTGGCATTGATATCACGGGCTTATCAGAAGCCACAAGACCCCAGGCCCAGAAGGCCAAAAATATACCAAGAAGTGAAGTACACTGTATGTCCTTAATACTCAGTAAAGTGGGTCTGAACCCTTGACATTCTTAATAAGTAGAAACTTACTGTATAATAAAGTGTGACATCTTGATACAGATCCAGTCCAACAGATTGAAGCCAGCAAGAAAAAAAAAAAAGTGTTGAGTACATTTTCTATATTTACATTTACATCTGTAGCTTTCCTGTAGCTCAATGGTAAGAGCATTGCGTTAACAGCTTTGGATAAAAGCGTCTTCCAAATGAATAAATGTAAATTAATATTATTTATTAACTACTCTTTGATTCTGCAGTCGCTGATTGGTTTTATTTGTAGCAATATACTTATTTCAAAATAATATTGCCTATCTTTCAGATGAGTGTCCAGAATGCTGTAGGAGAGTGAGCCAAAACAACTTTGATTACTCCAAGGTTTTGAAAAAAAGAGTGAGAGAGGTTTGTCTTTCTAAAGCCTTTTCACACAGTCTTGCTTTATATCGATGTACTTGCAGTCATACACTACTTATATATAGTCTTATATAGAGACTACGCTATAGCCAGTATTTTCAGATTGGATTAACTTCAGGTTTTTTTCTTTGGTATAACAATTGTGATTCATAAACCAACAATGACAACAAGCAAAGAAAAACTATTATGTAAAAGATAAGGGCGAATAGTCCAGCTAAAGCATACACTGATCACCATAATGGTGACTAAATAAAATAAATTCACATTGACCTAACATATTACTAACATAATAATATAGTGACATCACTATGATCATCCCATGACCTCATGTGTTGACTGTGTAATTATGTGCCGTTTATTAAACGCTACTTGTTCTAGGCCTTTGTTGTTTGTCTGACCAGTATGAAACCTACGATTACACACAGTTCTGTAAATTAACATACTTCGATTTTCCTTCATAGCCTTTATACCTTTTGCAAGTATTGACATGACCATTTAATACATTTTTACATTTAATTAATAATGGTCTTAAAATTGTCTTAAATATCTTTAATTTTACTTGTTGAAACTTACAGAAGCCCTGAAAACATTAGAGCATAGATAAAAAAGGATAACACTCTGGACATGCTGAATGTGAAGTTAACATGAATTGAAACTGAATCACTTTGAATTCTTTGTATTTAATAAAAACGCATTTGGACACAACAATGTATTCATGTAATTGTTACTAAGCTGGATCATGACATCATTGTTTTCTTCAAAGCTGCTGTTTAGACAGATGAACTTAGTAAAAACTAATCAATAAAGACTGAACTTAATTATGAAGGACCCGTTTTTCTAGAGCTGCTACACAATTTGTATTGTAAAAAAGCACTATTTAAATAAAGGTTACATGATGACATTACGTGATATGTTATGTCTTTACCTCATGTACTTTAACACTTTGAAACACCATCTAACAGTCATAACAGTCATCATAACAGTCAATCTTATTTATTTATCTTGATAATCTGTGGTGCATTCATGACATGGAAACTGTATATTTAACCATCACAATTGCAAGATTTGTGCCATGACACACGTGGCTGGATTTTGTGTTGTGGAAACTTGTGTGGTGATCATGTTTGTTTTTTGATTGTTCTATAGGGAACAGAGGAGGTCCTCATTCGTTTGGTTCCATGCAAGACCTGGTACGTGTACTAATCGACAGTTTATTACATACACACCATATACAACAGTTTAATATTTGGGTAACAGTAACAATGTCATAGTTCACTGAATGTTAAATATTTTCAATTGTTATATATTCATAAAGTGATATAACAATTTGCTTGCCTGACAGACTTACTACAATCAATGCACATTTTTACCTCAAAACGTTGTCTCTTGCAGTGGGACCAAATGGAAGGACTCATGGGAGCCTTCTTCTTTTCTTGAAGATGAATTAGAAATATGTAAATTAATTTAAAATGGGGCTTGTTGTTCATTGCCTAAAATGTATATACCTTCAGGAATAACCTAATAAAAATCAGGTGTCAGTTTTGTATGCATCATTATGGGACATGGTAATCCCTTACAGTATGTCTTGCAAATTTAATGTTGCATGTGTTGCCTTTTAAACTTCCAAATGTTGCCGTTCAATATGAGATTGAGTCCATCTGCAAGAGCAATTTAGCTGTCCTGCCTGCACCCCCGCAATGATTACATATTGGTTGAAGGAAACTTACTGTTGAAATGTTTTGCAAAGTATCTAGAATGTTCACATTCACACATGAATGGCAAAATACCAACAATGTATTGTACACCAGTTACCTTTGTCCCGTGTCAAATCTTAATGTTAGTTCTATTTGTTCTTGTTTTTTTTAGATCTGAAAGTGTTCCACGATGTGAATACATTTGATATATATAGTTATTTGAACACCAATTATTCTTTCCTTTTCATATACCTATTTCATACATTGTTACATCATGTCATAATGATCATTTGTTAGTTACGATTTTTCGACAATGTAGGTCACTGGAATGTGCATTTGTGTTTGAGTTGGTTGGCAGCCAGAGAGAATTCTCACAGATCCAGCAAGAAGGTGGATGAGGAGCAACTGGAGTTGGCAGTCTGCAGGCACGGTGAGCAGAG
>CM017909.1:21643655-21695667 GCA_008369825.1 Triplophysa tibetana | reverse complement strand
TTCTCAGAGTAAAATTGCAAAGAGTTTGAACGTACCTATCTACAGTGCTAATATCATCCAAAAATTCAGAAACTGGAACAATCTATTGCGTCAGGTCAAGGCCAGAAACCATACTGGATGCCCGTGATCTTCGGGCCCTTAGACGGCACTGCATAACATACAGGAATGCTACTGTAGTGGAAATAACAACATGGGCTCAGGAATACTTCCAGAAAACATCATCGGTGAACACAATCCACCGTGCCATTCGCTCTTGACGGCTAAACTCTATAGGTCAAAAAAGAAGCCATATCTAAACATGATTGTGAAGCGCAGGCGTTTTCTCTGGGCCAAGGCTCATTTAAAATGGACTGTGGCAAAGTGGAAAACTGTTCTGTGGTCAGAAGAATCAGAATTGAGGTTCTTTTTGGAAAACTGGGACGCCATGTCCATCCGGACTAAAGAGGACCAAAGACAACCCAAGTTGTTTTCAGCACTCAGTCAGAAGCCTGTATCTCTGATGATATGGGGTTGAATGAGTGCGTGTGGCATGGGCAGCTTACACATCCGTAAAGGCACCATCAATGCTGAAAGGTATATCCAAGTTCTAGAACAACGTATGCTCCCATCCAGACGTCGTCTCCTTTAGGGAAGACCTTGCATTTTCCAACATGACAATGCCGGACCACATACTGCATCAATTACAACATCATGGCTGTGTAGAAGAAGGATCCGGGTACTTAAATGGCCAGCCTGCAGTCCAGATCTTTCACCCATAGAAAACATTTGAGCATCATAAAGAGGAAGATGCCAAAGAAGACCTAAGACAGTTGAGCAACTAGAAGCCTGTATTAGACAAGAAGGGACAACATCCTATTCCTAAACTTGAGCAACTTTCTCCTCAGTCCCTAGACGTTTGCAGACTGTTATAAAACGAAGAGGTGATGCCACACAGTGGTAAACATGGCCTTGTCCCAACTTTTTTGAGATTGTTTGATGACATGAAATTTAAAAACCAAATTATTTTTCCCTTAAAATGATACATTTTCTAAGTTTAACATTTAATATGTCATCTATGTTGAATTCTGAATAAAATATTGAAATCTGAAACTTCCACATCATTGCATTCTGTTTTTATTCATAATTTATACTGTCACAACTTTTTTGGAATCGGGTTTGTATATAAATGTGTTTTGGGGTTAGATCTTAAGTACATTTTGGAAGATGTATAAATATTGTAGTTGTGTACAGGCAAATAGTGTAAGGTGTTAAAAGAATGGAAATAAATTGTGGTCATTCTCTACCCATCTTTCAGTGTATGCATGCTTGTGTGATGTCATCCATAAGATGTCTTTGTTTTTTCCTCGCCGTCCTCAATGATGTCGCAGTCCATAAGGTATACGACATGGTCCTACAGTTGTTGGCATCCATGCTTTTTTCAAAAGCCAAGTTTGGTTTGTCTGTACCACAATAGGTAGGCAAAATCATGATCACAGAACATTTAACTTACTAAGCCTATTATCAAAAAGTTTGGTGAAACTTTATGTATTGCATGTGATAATATTTTTGTTATATTGTAATTCTGTTATTGATCCATGTGTTATGTAGTGAAGTATGTAGTAAACATTACAAACTATAACCAAACTGTGAGGTAAAAACGATATTTTGTAATTAAGGAATCAAGACTCAGTCAGGCAGTGATAGAACATTCAGGGTCAGGTTTTATTCTTTACAATGGGGAAAAACATGGCTTCACAAAACAGATTCATAAAACTGGCTGAGTAGACCAGAGAAAGTCTGAGTTAAGTTTCTACTTTTACAGGAGAGGAGTAAATTACTGCACCCAGCAAACTTGAGCCACCCAGACTAAGAAGAACAGTCAAAACTCTAGTCAAATCTATAATTCATCATCGGTAGAGGCATCTGAGGAGGCATGCTCAAATGGGTCTTCATCTTCTTCTTCAACAACAGGTCCATCATTGCCACCTAACACTATTCGGGAATACGTTTCTTTCACAGTCACCAGGTCTCTCTTGATCTCCTCACGTTTTTGTAGGACAGCACTGTATAGGCCACGGTAAGCTTCACCAGAAAGCCCTGAAGGATAGCCTAAAGTTTCGGATAGAAAATAAGAAAGTGTTTAGAAGTATTCAGCAATACATCAATTTGGGACTTTCCAGGTATTATCATCTTTAAAGCAGGTTATTATAACTAGGCTATACTAAGTAAACAGCATTTAGAAATTAGTACTCACTCTGTGTGGCCAGGTCATCTGACACTGCACTAGCCTGGTCCTTCAAGGCCCTGTAGGTTCTTGTAAGCTGTGTCCAATGTTGTTTCATTTCCTCTACAAGTACAGCCTCTTCCTCAATCAGTCTCTCCAGCTGCATCACCTTGTCAAAAACGTTCTTCTTCATGCCTAAGGAAGTGTCAGGTTCTACAAAGACATATAACCAATTCAATTAACATAATACTACTAATCTTAATGCCTTTTGTTAGTAATATCCGATGTTAGTGGTACAGTTCTATCTCCCTACAGGCAACAAGTGCTGGTGTTGGATCTACAGTGTGGGAAAACAAAACGACAAACAGACTTGACACATTACTCTGAGGAGTGACCTGTAGTAACTTCCTCTGGAGTGTAGTTTGAGTGAGCTAAAAAAAGTTTAAAGAATGCAATGATGTCTGTGCATTTCTATAGTCTGAAACAAAGGATAAGCACATGGGCCTTTCCTTTGAAAGCCAGAGTTTAATGAAGTAACTGTTTGAAGAGGATTCACCAAAATGATTCATGTCAAACTTTACATACCAGAATCCCAAGGCCAGATAGGACTTTCTGTTGTCAGAAGGTCTTCAATTGAACCTACAGATTCTGTGGTGGTTGGAAGACCATTGTATTGGGATATGGCATTAAACAGCTTTTTCTTATCCTCTCCAATCCGTCTTCGGATCTTGTGTCGCTGTTTGTTACGGTCTGCAGCAAAAAACCCACGAACAGAGGTTTCAGGAGGATACGCATGAAGGTCATTGTGCTAATGGCGCCTTATAAACTACGGTATAGAGCTCACAGAACATCCAGGATTAAAATGCAATTGTAGAATATTTAAACTACAATAATACAACTGTGGTCATAAACCATAATAGATAACCTTGAATGTGACCATTTTTCAAGTTATCCAGGAGTTGGGTGCTGGTAACATTGGACATAAAGGCAGAGTTAGGACAGTTCACTCAATGTACACTCACAGTATAAAGGTTAATAATGGTTATATGTGCACAGTGTACTGTAGATGTGGGACTTCAGTGTTCAGATGTGATAACATTTAATAACTTAATAACATCAATCAATATCACATTTTAAAATTAACCCCACAAGTACATGAGGGCATGGAAAGGGTTAGGAATGGAAAAATTTGATTCAAATTCGGAATCGAAATTTAAATTACACTTATCAATTCCTGTGTGCATATTTTCAGAAATGTCAATGTTTTAACTTCGGATAAAGCAAATGAAATAAAATTAACCATGATGTAGTTGGTATTAAACTATGGTAATACATTTTTATTAAATCATACAAAACATGGTTGCTATGTGTATATATACACAGAATGGTGCTCATAAACCGGTATTTTTGGCAAACCTGTCAATAAGCAGGCTTAAATGACCCTACAGGTCAAAGTTTTGCTTCAACTGTGGAATCATAACTGGGAATCGATAAGAATCGGAATCGATAAGCAGATCGGAATTCAAAGTGATCAAAATACCCAACCCTAGGCATGGCCTACTTACCGGTTACTCGATATAGATCCCTCTTTTTCTGCTGGATGCCCAAGAATAAGCCTTCAATCAGATGTTGCAACGCCACTGGATCATCTGTTCGGAGGTCATCTGGAGCTGTAAATATTTTGTCAAGGTATTTAATCAGTATCATGCACTTTCTGTTCCATCAAAATAGAACAATTATACTATTTCTATAAAACACCTAATATAGACATTTTTAGGGATAAGGTGGTTAACATTTAGTGACAAAATAAGTATTCAATAAGGATGTCGTAAGAATATATGAAAATACTGACAATGGATATCACAAATGTTTTGCCAAAGAATCTGAGAACATTTGCTGAGTTGGCTAATTGGTGAATAAGTAGTATGAAGTTTTGAGGAGAAAGTTTCATCACCTAAGTTTACTTTAAAAAGAGAAAGAGTTCCCAATTATGCCAATTGTTTTTTTGTTTGGTTTGGTCATTCAATGTCACTAGAGGAGTCAGGTGTTAAAACACAAACCAGCAATGAAAAATAACGTATTCAATCATATTTAAATTTAAAGGAGGCAGCAACAAGTTCTTACTGTCAACTGCCCAATGTCTCACGTCAGTAACCCACTGTTGCAGTTCCTCATCAGACCTTTGCGTTGACTCCTTTATAGCCTCAATGTCCTCTTTGACTTCCTTTGTCTTCTGGATAGTCTAAAAGCATAATTAATGGAAAGTCACACAAAACTGTGGCAATCCTAAATGTATAAGATACTAAGTACGTACAAGTTATCAGTGAACATCACTCAGATGAAATGTAATCTTCATTGATGAATATTTTTTAGTTTTTACTTACCTTCAAGTACCGTGTAGACAAGTACTTGTGCAGGTTTCTTTTTTTTCGCTCATTCCATCCTCTGGCATGCAATGTGATCATATCTACTCGTGCTGTAAAGATGAAAGAATTAAATGAGCATTTTGAGCAGTGATGGTTAGTCTCCAAGTATGATTCATGACAAAAGGCAAGCTGTTTTAATTGTAATGCTACCAAAGCACAATCCGTGAGCACTGAAAAAAAAACCACTTACCAGCCTTACTCATGTATTTTGTAGTTAGAGCCACACGGGACAAAAAGCTGTTGACTTGTTCAACTTCTTCACCAATGGTAGTGCCTGCCCCTGTTTGGTTTTTGCCACCCCACTGCACCTAAAGTATACACACCAGATGTCCAAACCACACATAGAGTTCAAGGAGGTCAAACAGGTAAAGAGCTTACCATATTGTTTGAGAATATGTTTACCTCACATTTTGTAGAATGCCCCTTTGCATGCATGACCGAAAGAAATGGCTTCATCTGAGTCAATTTTTTCATTTCTGGGAATGCTTGAGCAACCTTTTGCAGATAAGGCCAATATCTACACATGATGTCGGTGCAGAAGAACTTGCAATTTGTTTTTGTGGCCAGATCATTTTGCAAAAACAGAGGGTATGCAAATATCTCCCCCCTAAACATGTTCAGACCTCTAAGCAATATGCAGTGTCTGCAAACTGCCACCTCTAGGCCTTCTTCGTCACATTTGGAGTTTGTCTTCTTAGAGGTCTCCCTGGCTGCAGCCCATGTTGATGTTCCACAGGTGCCTTTTCCATTTACCTGTAACACAGAGTCATATCAAATATATACACAAAGTAAATCCTGATTTACTGACTACAGTCCTAAGTCTTTTGACAAACATCTTACTGGCTTGATCTTCTCACGAACACAATCAACAAATGTTGCTACAGCTTTGTCACTGGCCAGAAAAACTCCATCAAAAAATGGTTGTTCCTCTAACCTACATGAAAAAAATATATTAATAGCAATAATGATTCACAAGACATTTTGACAGTGTAATGTTATCAATAATAATATACCCCTTTGTTTTGCTGAATCTATATAATTTTCTGTTTCCATCTGCAGACACAGCAACTGTATCTGGGGTGCAAGCTGGGCAAGAGAAATGGTCAATGCCGCAGAGTTTTTCTCTTTCATGACGACAATATGTCCATTCAAGGAAAGCTTTTTGGAAGATGTCGCCACAAATGTAACCTCTCTGGAATTACAAAAATTTGAATACAGTGACATGCCAGTTAGACTTGCACAAATGAAGAAAAAAAATGGCCTTCCAAATGTTACCCTTCCAAATTGTTGTGAGCGCTGTTCTAACATTTTGACAAATGCTTGTCTTGAAAGACCAGGTGCATTGATCTTCAGGTCCTCAAAAGAGGTGAAAACGTCTAGCTGGTATATGGTTTGAAATCCCACAGTGCCCGGCCAGTAACCACTACACAGCAGGTCCCCCACTTCAGGTGTCCATGACGCAAGACATGTTCTGCAATTCATAACTGGCAGGTACATGTCATAGCGACCTGAAAAAAGTGTAGATTACTTAAATAATTGTATCCATTCCTAAATTTCCAATTACATGACAAAATTGTAGTTGGAAACCATCACAGTAGTTGGAATACTTTAAATTACACATTTTAGGTAATAATAAGACAACTTTTAAATAACTTTTGACCTAAATTGTTTCAAAGGGATAATCTTATACCATATCATTATAAAAATACAAAGAGTAAGAATATTACATTTGTTGTAACTAACAACTTAACATTATATTATGTCAAGGTTTTCCAGAATGGTATTTGTGAAGGAACTGCGAGGGGTTTAAGAGTTTATATGAAAGGCTAACGATTAATTAAATAATACAAATGTTAAATTATAATAAATCATTTTAAAATTAAAATAAAAAACTACTAAAAAATAAAATAATTTATTTGTTTACATGCATGCGATTTTACCATAACCAATGACAGAGAACCAATGAACATGCAAATGTAATAATTATTCAAAAAAATATTTTAAAATCTCTGGGGTATAAATGAAATTGACTTGAATTAACTGTAGTCTGATTAAAAGTATTTTAAAATGTAATTTGGCCTAATTAGATCTATGCCAATAGACAAATACAATACAAAATATTGCGTGTCATACAGTACCGTTTATGCAGATGAGTGCAACTGATCGTCCGGCGACAACAGACAGGTTTTGAGGGTCACAATCACACACTTTTTCAGGTCGTGTGATTGGCAGCAAGCACACTAGATGAAAGGAAAAATATATTAACAAAAAAATAACATGATTTTAAGCTTTCCAGTTATTCCTACCTTGCTCATATATGACATTTTGGCCACTGAGGTCTTGCACAGCAGTTGATGGAGGGACAGGTTTATAGAACCGATCTATAAGAGTCTCTCTGTTGTGAAAAACTAGATGTTGATGCGTAGAAACATCACACTTCCCACAGTAACGGGGTTTCGGCAAACAGTCCTTGCACCTGATGACTGCTTCTTTCAAGCTGCAGTGATCACAAGGACCAAGATGCACACAGTCTGAAGAAAGCAAACTGTCAAGGAGTTTTGGTCTTGCTTCCTGCCAGCGTTCTTCAGACAAGGATTGCCTCAGTGCCCAATCATTAGATGCTGTTGATCTGGGTTCATCACAGTCCATTGCATCTTGGAGTAGATGTACTTGTAAATCTTGCAATAAAATAATTTACATTACGATTCCTTATCATGAACAAGCTTGTCAGCAACGAACACAAACATAGTTTATGTTGTTTATAAAACAACTCTTGAGTGCTACACCTAAATATTCTGAAGCAAATCTGTACATTTTCATAAAATGCCGGCACTTTTATTAATTCAGAGACAGTTCTGATTGGTAAAAACTTACTACTTAAAACAAATTTAAAGTAAGCATACCAATAATCCGACGTGCATTTACTTCTCCAAAATGTTTGGTAGTTGAGGCTTCAGATGTGTCTGTAGTTTCTAGGATTTTAATGCAGTAGCATTTATACAAAGAACAGAACAGATGCAGTGGGAACTCTTTTCCACTGTTCAGCAGCTCATATGGAAATGTATTTGATCAAATGACCTGTCTGCTAGTATACACAGACTTCAGGGTATAAATGTCAAAGATAAACAGTATTTGGTTGAACACATGATTGTACATCGAATCAACAAAAACAAAATTTGCTTACCAAGCTCAACTTCTTGAGGGTTATTTGAAGAGGCACTGGTTGAGGCAACTGGTCTTTCAGATCGGTCTCAAAAAATGGAAACAAATTGAATTTACAAAAACTTAGTGAAAATCAAAGGGTCAAAATATCAAAACATACCTGTCTTTCGTTTATGCTTCTCATAGACCAAGAATCCTTCTTGGTCTGTTTGTTTCCACCTGAGTTTTATCTTCTTTCTTTTTCGTTTTTTTGGTGTTTCTTTTACTGCTTCCTCACTCTGTATTACTCAAACATAAGAGGTAGAACAATGACTTCAAAATATACATGTTTAAGAATGTGTTGAACGCGTTTCTGAATATCAATTTCATGAAAGTTGCAAAAAATACAAACAGTGGGACACACACGCGCACACACACATACAGTGAAATACTGCTTGATGCAGAATGCTGGTACATAATTTCATAAAAAATACCTGTATCTCCTCCAAATCAGCCATTATTTCATCGAGATCAGGTTGTGATTTCTCCTCCATATTATACACTGGTGTAGGCTGATCAGACGACCCTTTCTCAGTAATTTATTTTTTAACACCTGAGGGGCACAAAAAAAAAGTACACATCAAAACAAATGAAAATATGTGGGTAATGGTTTGCATACAACTAGGAGGCCTCCTTGATAAAGTTTTTATCCTACCCAGACAGTGCCTAGGTAAATGTTCTCAATGATGGTTAATTGGGTGCCGGTGATGCATTGGACAGATTCATCACCTGCTGGAGTGTTTACTGTCCGATGCGGAGCTCTTACCATACCACACTTGAGTGTGGTTTTGGAGGAGGATGGAAATGTTAAATGCTTAAGTCAATGAACTGCATTCTAACACAAATTTTGACTGTTTGGTTAAGGCAGAGTGGAGCTCCTTTCTGGCATCAGAAGTGCTCACACATGATTCTATTGTTACCATTTACCATTACAATTACTCCTGGTTTATGACTAAATATAAAAACAAAATGCTATCATTGTGATATTTATTTCTGTTTCATCACCCATGTTTTCATCAATGTATTTTTCTATACTTTTTGAAGTATCACATTACAAAAGGTTGATGGAAACTGCAAAATTGAAACAGATTTGCCCAATAAGTTCTAATGTAGTGAACATTTAACTGACATGACTGATCAGCTGTTAACGAAAGGAGAAAATCCACGGCTAACCATGCATTTAAGGATTTTAAAGCACGACGTGAAGGCCGATAAGTGCATAAAAATCCTTTAATATGATCCAGTAAAAAGGGGTCAAATTGTTACGTTACATATCATTATAACATAAATGAACTTTTTAAAACTAGGTTGTTACTTTAAAGTCTAGCCACATGGGCAGGTCTCATTAGCTCAAGCTCCAATCATTCTGTGGCAGGTACGGCTGCTACATAAAATGCATGTTCAATACATAAATAAATGTAGTAATACGCACTCATATGCAAGCATGGTATTGGCACAATTTGGTGCTACATGGAAAGACTAACCTGATAAGTCAACGTTTCACTATACGATTTTGAATTAACTGTAGTCTGATTAAAAGTATTTTAAAATGTAAGTTAGCCTAATTACAACTATGCCAATAGACAAATACAACCAATTTTCATTGGTTAATGGAAAAGTGTTTTAAAGCTTGACGTTTTGCACAAAATCTGAGTTATATTTGACATAAGAATACAAACTGTATTTAGTGATTACATTTTATGGAAAATATATTTCCATAATTATTTACTAAACCTAGTCTGTGGGGTAAAACGACCCCAGCAGGCATCACTGATAGTAAGCATGTACATCAGGTCCTTTCTTATTCCATCATGTAGTTTCTCAGGTTAGATACATTTTCAAATAAGTAAATAAATAAGTTATTTCGGCTTAGTGCTTGTCACATATGTAATGTGTTGAAAAACAAGGGTAAAAACAGGGGTCACGCAGGGATGAATGCATAAAATTACAATGCTACATCAACTGGAACGATGAATGATGCATGCGTTTTAAATTACTTTTTAACTTCTGTTACTATAATATTTCGTCTTTTCACCTAAACATTTCAAATTGACGTCGATGTGTCTATATTCAAGCATTTCTGCAGATTAAGAATTCACCAACAACTGATAAGTTTGACCTAAGTGTGATTTTCAGTTACAAAGATTATCCTTAAACTGGACATTAGTAACTTAGGTATCGCGCGCGCGCGCGCGCGCACACAGAATCGCGTGTCACGCTCGTGAATTCAGTTCACTGAAGACTCGCTCTGAACGGCTCATTTGAATCAGTGGTTCATACATCGTAAATGAATCATTTGGTGTGATTTGCGAACCGATTTACCCGGTTCATTAAAAATAACAATTTCTTTCATGAGGGGCACATCGTGATTTCTTTATTTCAAAATAAGGAGTAACGATATGCTTTATGTAATATAGCGGAGTAAAAAGATAAAAACGTCATTACTGTCCACCACTGCGAACAATAAACTGAATTATAAATCGATCTATTTATATTTTCAAAGGTCACCAACAGCTTTATTTAGCTAACCGGATAACAAGCCACCTAGCTACTAACTCTACCGCAGAATACGTAGCGTTAATTGTAAAAAAAAACTTTAATTGTCGGCGGTGGCTAACGCTAGCTAAATTACTCAGGCATTAGCTTAACTTAACTGTCCTACTGGCGTCACGAGCAGTCACATGATTCTAACGTTACACTTTAGTTACCATTAGAGCAAACATGTTTCAGTAAAACAACTTAACGATTTACAATTTCAATAAACTAGCGCCGACAGCATTACTATAATGTGATATACTGTACATACCTCTGACTGTCAATCGTGTTGTATGTCGAGTCAACCGTCTTCGATGTGTCACACAGAGGTCTTCCCTTTAGCGCCCCCAGTGGACTTTCGTGTCTGAAAACTGTAGAAATATGTACCTGCTAGAACGTATTTAGTGGCGCTGCAAAAAGTGTGCAGAGGTACGTCTTACCCATGAGACCAGGTTGACTGAAACACACTCAATTTTCGGATCGATCTTTGAAAACCTGGTAAGAAATAATCAAAAGTAAGAAACAGGAAGACATTTTTGCATGAAGAAAATGTGGACAAAGTCACTATTTTCAGGGGGAAAATTTCATCACAAAAAAATAATTTCATTGTTGTAAACTGAAATATATAATGAAAAATTATGAAATATATAATTTAAAGGGAAAGACTAATATATTTTTTATTATTTAATGTATCCTGTACTGTCTTTACCTTACAATGAAATAAATGAAACCTAATATAAACCTACTATAATTTACTTATATATTATATAACGTATTTTATTAATTATATTAATTATAGTTTATTATATATATTTATATGTATAATTTATTTATTTATTTTCCCAATTTTGGGGTGAAATGTTTTTATGAATTCTATGTAAATGTCTAAACTTTTCCATATTTTCATCAGTTTAAAAAAAAAACTTGAATCCAAAGTGCTGTGGTTAAATGAAGAGAATAATAGGAGACAACATTGGGTTTAGCTAAAACATTCTTTATGATGCAATGTTTGTGTACCAGAGCAACAAAACATTTATGAAACCTCCAAAGAACAGCAGAAAATGAATTTAGCCTTTTATGGCTATTATAATAAAAATAACTCAATTATGCTTGTGTTTAGATTTCAGGATGCCCTGAACATGAATCATATTTTCATCAAATATTAAACACACCTAAAAAGAACTCAAAAGAAGACAAACAGCACAGTTATCATCTCTCGGGTCATTATCCTCCAATGAAAGACTGGTGTTATAAACATGCAAGGGTGATGTTCTGAATTTACAGCGGTAATAAAGAGCAGAATGAGATGCATTACATACGCTGAAGGAACAGGGAGTCCAGCCAGTTTCAGGATGAATTGATGAGATGAAAATCTTGAATTCATTGGTGCTGGTTGAGGAGGTCTGGAGTTTGAATCTGCAGAAAGCTCAGCCGACCATCACACTGAGCTGATAACTTCTGCATAACTGCAGCAGGCCGTCGGATTTCAAACCCACCTGAAAAACAAACACACATGTGAATTTACAGCTGTGTGCTGCAAGACTGAAAGAGATTTATGACACCAATTGGATGAACCATAAAAATGCAGCTCATTTCATCCCAAATCGCTTTTTAAAATGCCATTTGTCGCATCAACTTCACAGGAAACGCAAAACAACCTTGTCGATGACGTTTATAATGTCACACATATTTTTAAAATCAAACAGGATAGTCGATCATGAAAGATAGCCGTGAGAATACACAGATCTAAATGTCAATCGGCAGTGGACTGTGAAAAACAACTTCTGTTTAGAAAGACAATAGTTTGCGATCAGAATTCATGCTGGAATGCATCAAGCTTTGTGTTTTGGGTGTACACAAAAAAGCATGATTGTCTCATAAAAATATAACATGAGGTGATAATGTAAAGACTGAAGGATCTCGGATGCAGTCCAAGCCTAAAGACATTCATTTACTCTTCAAGATTGATTCAAAAACAACAAATATTTCACATTTTATGATCTTGTTTGCTCAATGGGAATCAAACTGATGATATTGACAGTGTCAATCTTTACCCCACGAGCAAATTAAACATTCGTCAGTGAAATCTGGAACTAAAATTCGACCTATTGACCACATGACTACTCTCTGAATTAATAAAACAAAGTGTAGGCAATGCTAAAACAATCATAATCTGTACTGAATTGATTTTGGCTACTTTATCTGATCAGTGATGACAGCAGTAATGAACCGGCATGATTCAGAGATTACCGAGTAATACCCAATGACACCAAATGACACGCACGCACGGACACACACACACAGCATAATTCAGAGATTACCAAATAATACCGAATGACACTGACACACACACATAATTGAACAAATAAAAGAAAACAGAAGATTTTAACCTGTGACTTCTTTCATATGTCACATTCAGTCCTTTGTTATTCCCATGAAATAAACACAAATATGAACTTTTATTTAAGATGTGGAAGAGATAATGTAGAAATGATTTTTCAAGCATGTTTTAAGGATGTTGTTTTAATTGATAAAAATGTATCCTTTTTTCTTTCTGTATATTTGTATGTCCTTTACGACTAACAAGTCACTTCTTCAATGACGTCCTTAACAAAGAGACATCGTTTCTTGAACAATCGAAAGCAAAAGGATCTGTTACTATTAGAAATACATGTAGGCTATTTCATTTATTTCATTGTCTTACTCTAAATTATTAAATGTCTTTGATCTGACATGTCTCAAACACATTGAAAGTATGAAACGGGATTAACCTGGGTACATCTTGGAGTCTCTAATGTGGGCTCTCTGTAATTCTCTCTCTCTCTCTCTCTCTCTCTCTCACACACACACACACACACACACAAACCCACTGGTCAATTGTATTAATTGTAAGCGGTCTTATCAAATTACTGTGAACGATAATGAGGAGGAACTGTGGGTAGGTTGAGGTCTGTCACATGGCGCTCCGTGGCAGAATCTCTGTCCTTCCATGACTTCATTAAAGATTGACAGCCAGGAGACTAAACATCCCAGAATCTAGATGACTCTAGATACAAACACTTATTGCACATAGAAAAGGTGTGTCTGACAGATAACACACACACATGCACGCAAGCATCACACATGAAGGACTACATCTCAAAAACAAAATTAAGTTGTTTTTTACCCACATGACGTGCAACGTGTCTTAAGCCAGCGCCTTCTGAACACAAATAAAGATATTTTAGGGGACATCCCAGAGATATCCTTTAAACTTACAGAGGTTAAAACATTGCTATGAAATTAAAAACAGTTACAGAAACACCATCAAGGCCATTCAAACCATCAAGAATCAGCGAATGTGCTGTAAAAAAACGATTAAAAATTATCAAGAATTTGTATAACTCCTGCGACATTAAATATGTGTCATGTCAGTAAAGGACAATTTCTGTTCAAGCTGATGATATCAGAACATCAATATTCTGAACAGTGATGCAGGAAAGTCACCGTCGACACAGTTCATCCCTCTCTCTTTCTCTCACTACACTTCGGGCACTATTTTAACGATCTGAAACGCAAGTGTCAAAGCGCGAAGCGCAAGTAACTTTGTGGGCGGGTCTCGGCGCTGTTGCTATTTTCCCGGCGGGATAAATGGCTCTTGCGCCCGGCGCAAATTTAAAATGGGTTGGTCTGAAGTAGCTTCATTATTCATAGGTGTGGTTTGGGCGTAACGTGAAATAAACCAATCAGAGCGTCATCCAACATTCCCTTTAAAAGCAGGTGCGCAAGTTCCATTATGGATTGCTATTATTATGGCGTATTTACCAGGCGCACGCCAGGAGCGGTTCACAGCCGAGGAGACTGATGTTCTTGTAAGAGCAGTGAAAGACAGAGAAGTTGTGTTGTATGGGGATGGGAGAAACCCACCCAAAATAGCGTCGGTTAAACAGGCGTGGGAGGAAATAGCCACAATGATTTCCGTCATCTCATGTGTTAATATTTTTTTAGTGTAACAATTTATGATTTGCAAAAATAACTGTTGCATCTGTGTAGATTACATGAGCAAAGTGTATGCGCGTTGTGCACGCTATACATTATGGTCAAGCATGCGCCCTTAAAATAGCATAATGAACAACGCGCAACGCGCCACTGACTTCAGACTAGGTTTTTTCTGGTCAGTGGCGCAATTGTTTAATGGAACAGCAAAATAGCACCAGGGATTGTTTGCGCCGGAACACGCCTCCTTTTTTGCGCTGAACCGCACAGGGAGCGCAAGTTCATTCACTAGTTTAGCGACGTGCTTCTGTGGAGGGAAAAGCGCGCTTTGCGCGGGTGCAAAATGGAATGACACATGCGTCGGTGTACAAAGTCAATTGCGCTGGGTGCAAGATAGGGCCCTTAGTGTTCGAGTTTCTCCTCCGTTCCAAAAATAACCACCGGAGAAAGCTGTCAAAGCACCACTACATTTTTCTATAAGGCTTGGTCAGACAGGAGAAAGACGAGAGATAGATAGAGCGAGAGAGAGAGAGAGAGAGTGAGAGAGAGACCGAGAGAGAGAGAGAGAGAGAGAGAGAGAGAGAGAGAGAGAGAGAGAGAGAGAGAGAAAGAGAGGATAGAGAGACCGAGAGAGAGAGGATAGAGAGAGAGGATAGAGAGATAGATAGATAGAGAGAGAGAGAGAGAGAGAGAGAGAGAGAGAAAGAAAGAGAGAAGGAAGATTGGCTTTATCATATATCACTTGCTTGTTCACTTTCCAAGAAATCATTTTGGATAAAACCATCTGCTAACTGCCTAAATGTAAATTTAATAGACAGATAACATTGATCCTCCAGATTACAGTTGCAGCTAGTTGCCAGTAATTTAGTGTAGATTTTTATCCATGTAAATTACTGGCAACCGTTGAACATTTAACATTAAGTCATTCAATTTACAGAAAAAACGTAAAATAACAGCCTCATGCAAAGCATTCTGGGAACTAAAATGAGAAAAACAACAGAAAGAGGTTGATGAGGATTTCTGGTTTCCAGAATGCTTTGAGGCTGTTATTTTACAGTTTTCATCTATAAAGATAAAAACTTGTGTTTAATATAATGTTTAATGTTCATTTATCTTTGATCAAACCGTTGCCAATATATTAGATACATATAAATTTACTGGCAGCTAACTGCACAACAGCAAATGTTTTTACAGTGTAATGTGATGTCAGAGCGGATGTTGTGTTGTGCTCATGAGAGTTTGGAAGGTTTTTTCCTGTCCCTTGAATGATTAAAGAAGTAAGGGGAACATGTGGAGGTACACCCACCTCCTGTCAGAGGCGCCTGTTTATCCAGTGGGCTGAAATGACAAATGAGAAAAGCAAATGCAGGAACAGCAGGTCCAGGCCATCAGCGATCTGTAGACATCTCACGGCATCATCGTTTTATATCATGAGCTGCAGAAAGGAACATCTCAATCTTCACTTTAAAACAAATGATTTGTAAATGCTGCATTAACTGGTGCAATTCCACGACCATCAAATCATCACTTAATAACAGTTTCTGAAGAGTTCAACATTACATTCAGCACAAAGAGGGTTATTTTACTCTCACCTGCAATACCAGAAATCTTTTACAACTCAAATCTTTTTAGTTTTAAAATCTAATGTCATATATTTTGCGACCAAAAACATTTACATTTAGGTATTTGGTAGACGCTTTTATCCAAAGCGACTTACATTGCTTTATCCTACACATTTATACTTGTGTATATACTTGGGCATATGCAATCCCCTGGGTCGAACCCACAACCTTACGCAATGCTCTTACCACTGAGATACAGGAAAGCTAAAAGAGCTAAAAGAGTGTTAAACCAACAGGTTTTGATTTAAGACACCACGTGAAGACCCAGCATTACCCTGAAGTGAGTAAGTGAAACAAAGTGCGAGAGATTGTCATTATAAACACAAATGTATAAACGTTCTCTCGCTCTTTTGTCACCTTGCTCATATCTGTTTGTGGCATTTTACCAAACAGACCCCATGAAACCAGAAGCCACGAGTGAGAGGAAGATGCACGTCTATTTCAGCCCCTGAAATTGGTCGGACACAAATGCACCCTGCAATCAGTCGTCCTCCTCCAACTAATCCTGTGGGATAATGACAGCGCTGTCGTGAACAGATCCACATCTCTGCTTAATTGCATCTGAAGATCTTTCAAAGCACATTTCTCCCAGGAGGCCAGTGAACTTGTATCTGCTTAACATTAGAGGGTTTGGAAGTCAGTGAAGCCGTTGATTTAGAGGAGGAATTCTCAAAAACAGGGAATGTGCGCAGAAAATATATGAATAATGTTAGCATCAACATCGCTGCTCAAATAACATCCAGGGCGCATTATTTAACTGAACTATAAGTGATGAAAGAGATGAACTTTTGGAAGTGAAAAGCAGATGTACATTTACATCACTTTATCTTTCTATGTGTGTGTTTGGAGAGAGGCTGGACTACATCATGAGGTCACGTGATTAGTTCGAGCTCAAGCGCACAAAGCATTATTCAGTTCAGTGTGGAGCGCGTAGACGGAGAGCCGTGTGTGCTTCTCTAGAGCGGGTCAAACTAAAAAAACAGATCTACACAGGATTACAACTTTTTCCTTTTTTGGACGTTAGCTTACATCGAATCAAACTTGCCTGGAATAAAAACATCCTTGTGGTCACGATGGACAGCTCTAATCTTGCGAGCATGAGTGCGCATCACCAAAACACCACGGCAGCTCAACGGTTCCTTGCATTCTCGTTTGAGTCCATTGGGGAAACTACCTAAAGTAACGTGCGCCTTTCCTACCAGGACGATGGTGAGTCGGTGGTAATTCTTGAAACGTTAAATTGGCTTTCAGGAGGCATGGACCCAGCATGGATGTAACTCAGACCAATGCGACGGAACATGCCAACATCACCAGGAGCCCCAAACCGTGGCCACACGCGCTGACGCCCGCCGCGTTCATCATACTCGTGGTGTCCGTAATCATTTTAGTCACCATTGTTGGAAATGTTCTGGTCATCGTGGCAGTCCTGACTAGCCGTGCGCTCCGTGCGCCACAGAACCTGTTCCTCGTGTCGCTCGCGTGCGCGGACATCCTCGTGGCAACGCTGGTGATCCCGTTTTCCCTCGCCAACGAGATCATGGGATTCTGGTACTTTGGAAGCAGCTGGTGCGCATTTTACCTGGCTCTGGACGTCCTGTTCTGCACGTCGTCAATCGTTCACCTGTGCGCCATTAGTTTGGATAGGTACTGGTCCGTCACCAAGGCGGTGAGTTACAACTTGAAGAGAACCCCAAAGCGCATCAAATCTATGATCGTGGTGGTGTGGGTGATATCGGCCGTCATCTCCTTCCCGCCTCTTATCATGACCAAACACGACGAGACGGAATGTTTGCTTAACGGCGACACCTGGTACATCCTCTCCTCGTGCCTGGTGTCTTTTTTCGCGCCTGGGTTCATCATGATCATAGTGTACTGTAAAATCTACCGGGTCGCCAAACAGCGCTCGTCCACCGTATTCGTGGCTAAAAACGGCTTGGAAAGACAGGCTTCCCAGTCCGAGACGTGCTTCGTACGAAAAGATAAGTTCGAGAAGGAAAGTCCGAGCAGCGACAGCTCAGAAAGCAACCAGAGGCAGGAGGAGCTGGATGATATTGATTTAGAGGAGAGCGCGTGCGACAACAAACCCAAAAGCTCGCGCTTCTCTAAGCGCAGGAAAGTGGACGGCGCGCACTGCTGCCCTCAGCGGCCCTGCCGGGTCTCGTGGGTTTCCAATCAGGAGCAGAGCACCAGACAGTTTACGAGGGTCTCCAAAACCAAAGTAGCTCAGATGCGAGAGAAACGCTTCACGTTCGTCCTGGCCGTGGTGATGGGGATCTTCGTCCTCTGCTGGTTTCCCTTCTTCTTTACATACAGTCTCCATGCCATCTGCGGGGAGAGCTGCGTGCCACCCGAAGGGCTTTTTAAGCTCTTCTTTTGGATCGGTTACTGTAACAGTTCAGTGAATCCCATCATTTACACCATCTTTAACAGAGACTTCAGAAAAGCTTTTAAGAAAATCATCTGCTTGACTGGGAAACGCACATGAAGAGTGCATCAAATCTACAGTCCAGTCTCAACAAGGATTTGGAGACTTTAAATTGCAAACCAAGTTCTTTATTTCCATTTCTAAAAAAAATTACACTGAATGTTGTTCTTTATTTCCATTTTAAAAGAATGTATCATTTATTTTTTTATATACTTTTTAAATATGTAAAGATTTAGCTTGTCCCAGACACAAACTTTATCGTTTTAAACTCCATCATAAAGAAAGCTATTTTAAAAGTAACTTTACTTGGTTACCAAGGAAACAAAGTGCCACTGCATATGAAATTGGACTCAGTGCTATTTCACCAAACCGAATTGATAAAATACAAATTCATCTCCGTCATGACACTAAACACTAAAAATACAACCAGAGTTGGCGGTGAAGTGAAAAATTATGAACACAGAAGGTGATGCATTTTGAGTATACTTGATCTATACACAGAAATGTATTGTTTATCGCCAACAAATTTATTTTCATCATTTCTTTGCCATATTTCTTAAAAAATGTGTTGCTAAAGTGTATAAATACTTTAGGGCCGTTGTATTTCTGATGTTGATATTGTTTGTATATATAAATGAGGATTATTTGTATATGTACACAGTACATGTTATCTCAGTATTGTCACTCCCTGTAAATATTACATGTATAAAATATATTAATGTTGCCTTACTGTCATTCTGGGTGTATAATGCTGATGGTGTTTACTATCTGTTTTTTAACTCATTGGTAAAAAGTTGAAAAAGTGAGAACTTCTGCTCCGAATGAATGAAGATGATTGTGTTCGGATGCTGATGTTGTAATCAGTGTAGTTGTATAAAAACAGGCCTTTAATAAATCTATGGGGTGTGTTTTTTACGGGCTTGGGGGGTATCCGGCGACTGTTCATGGTGCTGAAGGGCGTCCTGACCTCCCCAAAATCATATTTTCCATCAGTCAAATTAATATCCATGGTTTGAGAAACCTAAGTGAGCCGAACTCTGAATGTAAGTGATAGATTCCGAAACTTATTGACCGTCATTAGTTCAGTCTTTGTCTAAAGGCAGGAACAGATGTCATCTCTGGTCTACAAGTGAGAAACCGTACAATTCGGAAACACATCACGATATCACAGAACTTTACTGATGTGATCGGTCATGTTTTTATCTTAAATCTAAAGTTTGGCAGAATGTTCTGGGTCTGTTTTTGAAGCCGGTCCAATGTCCACTCCACACACTACTTTTAAAATAGTAAACAGTTTTAACATTTATAGTACATTTGGACTGCATGAAACAAAATGTATACATCATTCACATTATTCATTCCACAGGGCAGTAGGGTCTCTGGATGACGAATGTATTTGATATTGATTAAACGTTATGTGTGTGTGTGTGTTAGCGTGTGTGTTACGCAACCTCTCAACGGCGCATATTACTACAGCTTTGTTGTTGTAAATCTATATTGAAAAAGTGAAGTTCATTCTTAAAACTGTGGCTTCAACAATATTTCACATTTGTTACTTCATGTCTTAATTTTGTGGCATGATTTGCTAAATGCAAATTTGATATTTCCGACATCAGTTAAATATTTCCAGTGACAATATATACAGCTGATATTGAAGTTGAATGGACTAATTCTCACCCAGAGGAGAACATTATAGCACAGACATTGATCTCCCCATTTGATGGAGTTCTTCATTTGAGGCTCAACTCAGTCTTGCACGTTTCTCCTAAAATAGCTCAAGAAGAATAAAAAGCAGAATCAAGAGGGACTGTAATTGTTCAAACACATGAATATGCGAATGAACATAGATTGTTAAGGTACAGTAAATCTGGATTCCAGTAAATGTGATGAGAAATGATTGAGTTCATACGGAGATCTTCAATAAAATTGAGATCTTTTGATTGCAGACTCGACAAATCTGAGTTCAGTTTGACACATTGTTGAAGTCTCTTCTGAAACTCTAATGACGGAGACATTTGTGTATTTCTGACTCACTCTAAAAAACTCACCTATATTAATAAGAAGGAATTTTCCGCATTCATTTTTACAGTTGTTTCACCTGTATTTTACATTTTGCACTTTTAGCATTTACGGTGAAAATTTACTGTGAAATAAAGGAAAATGTATAGGTCCTTTTCTGCCAGTACTTTATCCGTTTTCTTTACAGGATTTCTTTTACAGAGCTCTTTCTCTCCGAAGAAATATCTGAGACACAAATCAGACTTAAGTGAAGTCTCCATTTGCTCTTCAATTAATCTCATTGACGTCTAAAATAAATAATTGAGATATTTGAGACCAGTGTTTTTTGTTTCTTTTGTGCAGTTCTTCAGACCTCATTTTAAAAGAAAGTTCTGATTTGCATCTCGATGTGAATCTGAACAAAATGTGGGACATTTGTGTGGTATAAACCCGCCTGTATCCTGCATGTGTGTGACAGATCCAGCAGCCACATAGTGCTATTCTAAAACAAACAAGAAACCTTTCGTGTAGGTGGACGAGACGGCGAATCTTCATCTCCAGTGCAAGACCTGAACACAGTCACGTCTGTCACAGCTCCTCGGAGCTTCATAAATTAAATTTGCACAAAATAAGCGAGTTCTTCCAAATCTGTTCAAAATATGGCTCATTTCACACCAATATTAAGTAATACAATAAATATAAAGGAATTGGAATGAGAATGAAAAACAGAAAACAGCATGAAACTGTTCTCAATGCTGGAGACGTATTTTTGTTAGTTTCCTGAGCACAACACCGGGTTAAAGAAAGTCACACAAAATATTATCCTTTCACTGGATTCCCATGATCAGTAAATCCCAAACAGAAAGCCCAGCACGGTGTGTGACAGGCCCTGATGGACTACAGAGGTCGAGAGAGAGGCTCTGATGAGAGTCTATTGTCTGAGACCTGGCACTGGGGATAGAATGTATGCGCTATTTTTATCCGGTGTGGAATTTGTCTAAGCGCTCGTAGCGTGGACGGGTTTGGCTGACATCCAAAAGCATCGGGGTGCAAATCCCACACTGCCTGAGAAAAACAAGACCTCAGGATGCCTTCGGTTTCCTAAGGATTCTGTGATCTGACGGTCATTTAAAAAAAGCCTGACATCCTTTCCTGTTCCTGCACACCTCCGCCTCGGTGACAATGCTGATGAGATTATTTAGGGATTACACGACATTAAAAGAGCAGTTCAGCCAAACATGAAAGATCTGTGATTGCGTTCTTGCACAAACTTATTCCACATCACATTTACACAAATCCAGATTATTTTATCGATTACACTGTGAAAACTGAAACACAACTAAGAAATCTTTCAAATCTCCTGAGAAACAAAAGAGCAACATACTCCTAAAATAATAGGAGCATTATTATTTTTGGGTAAAGACTTGAACAAATCAACAATTGAAGAGTCTGGTTCCAAAATGAGATAAATTTGTTTTAAAATATTTTTAAAAAATCATGTTTTTTATCACGTTGTAGTGTTTTATTGTTAGTGATTATAACTCAAAACAAGCAGACTGCAGTTTCATTGATATTAATTAAAACGTAAAATAAAAAAACATGATTTTTGATGATCTCGTTTTGGAACCAATCTCTTCAATTGTTATTTGATCTAAGTGCAAAAAGCAAGAACTTATTATTCTACATATCACACCATGAAGACAAATCGATGCACAACCGCTTCATCTTTTTTAGGCACATTTGTCTACATACTCATGACAGAAGAACATGCCATGAGCTCAGTGTCAGGAGAGATTTATTCAGACACACGTCAGACTCCCTAATGAAGTCCTCTCATGCAATCTGTTTTTGCGTCATGTTAGCGCTTCGGTATTACCAAACCGACACTAGCGTTAAACTCCCCGGCCAGATCTTCATTCCCATCCCAATCATCTTTCTCATCAGCTGCTTCATTGCTTTGAGAAGAGACACAACACTTTCAATTAGCTTTCGTGATTTGGCTTTGTTCTCTTGTACTGGCGGCGCTCATCCGCCGCGTGTTCGCATTGTTAGAGTCTCATGGGCTTCTTCTCAATCTCCCCCAAAACCCATTGAGCTCATGCACTCTTCCATCTCGATTTATTTCACTTTCTCAAGAGCTTCGGTCTAATGAGTCGTTCTCATATTGAATGTAAACAAAGATGGAAATGCTGAGGAAATTGGGACCGGTTACGTTGACCCCTGACCTCACTCACAGTAATAATGAGAGATCCAGACGCAGCAGGAAGCGCAGCAAAACAATTCAAGACAGGAATAACACTGTTAAATGACGGGAAGGGGAGGACATGCGTGTTCGGAGAAAACAACAATAAAGATGCTGAAGGGGGATGGCTTTAGGATTTAGACGACAATTGGATTTTAGACGGTATCAAAGTGACAACATTAACAGACGTAACTGCGCATGCGCGCGTTCGTGGACTGCACTTAACTTCCGGTACACATTCACAACCAATAGAGCGCCTGTAGATGATTTCTGTTAACAATCAAAAGAAACGAGAATAACTGTTACTTGGCTAAACTTGTCTCTCCTATATATGAATGTAGACTGAGATACCAAGCTCAACCGCTAGATGTCACTGTAGCATACGGTTTATTTAAATGCGACCAAACTACAGAACCCGTTCACCAAGTTGTTTATTTAGTAAAATAAACATACAATAAAATTCAACAAATCATTAATTTAACGATCGTTAATTTAATTTAATTGTTAATAAAATTAAAATGAATATGAACATAAATTAATAAAACTTAAATAGTTATGTTATTTAAACACTAGCCAAGCCGATAAATACACAGACCGGAAGTTAACTGCAGTCCAGTCGCGTGCGTCCGATGCAACAGTCTATAAAACAACAAACCAAAGATATTTATAATATGAAAAAGACGCGTCACTGCCATTGAAATGAACAGCGAGGTAAGCGACGCTCTGGCGAAGCATTGCGCATGCGCAATATCTACAGCAACGTGAAAAATGATGTTTTAAGCGCAATTTGATCATTGTTAACAAGCGTTATGGTACAGTTTACGTATGTTAAATGTGGCTCATAAAGTATTTCGTAAAGACTATAGAACATTATACAAAAACATACAATAAGTTCTGATGGCGCACAGATGGAGCTGAACTACACAAATACAATAATACAATTACTTAATACAATAATAATTCAACTTATTTCCCTTAATTGACATTTTCAATTTCTGGATATTGAAATGATGAAAATATGAAGTCAAAATATAAAATCTATTCTGAATTCTGAACAGTCAGTACCTCACTGTTGGGCTCTTCACTGATATGGAATGGAGAGTCCCTGACTCATCTAGTATTTCATACACGGAGTATTTGTTTGTTTCTAGAGTAAACAAGTCCGACCCTGTGACTGTTCCTGTGTAAGTTTGTACTTGTATGTGTTTGTTTATGCATGTGTACAGTCAATCTGTGTTTCTGTGTGTGCGAGTGAGGAGAGCAGAAATGTCCACAGTGAAACAAAGTGAGCACTATGTGTGAGCACAAAGCGGATGTGTGAGCACTACAAAAATAAACACACACAAACACACACATCTAAGTGTGTATGTGTCTGTTTCTGTGTGTGTGTGAGAGAGAGAATGCTGCTACTTTGACTGTAATACTTTTGAAAGTTATAACAACATAAACTTTCTGTGAGATGCCCACAACAGAGGGAGCGCCGGATATGTGAGCACCGCAAAACTAAAAACACACACACACACACAAAAAGGTAAATACACATTCATGAAATGTTTTGTGTATTTATGAAGACAGAAGGATTTTTTTCAATGTGCTTCTCTGTCTTAAATGGACAACACTAGCATTAAAAAATATGTCTCTTCAATGAACAGTTTCCATATTATATTTTGCTCACATTTCAGTATAAGGGACAATTCTCACTATTAGCAAACCATTCACTATTATTTTAGAAAGAATTATCACAAGTTTAAAATGTGTAGTGTAACAACGAATTGCTAAGTGTTATAAGGTTTTAATAACAATTATTTATAAGACATAACAATGCATTAATAAAACTACTTTTATAATGCATCATACATACATCCTTCAAGGAAAGTTTTCATCCGTTTTGTTTTGCAAGACTATTAATAATCAAAAGTGTCCTGAATTGAAGAATCACCTTCAGGCGTCGCAGACCTAATCTTAAAAACGTATTTCAAAACTTATCGTATTAAGAAAATAAACACGAAGAGTTTGACATGAGACATCTGTTTAGCATCACGAGCAAATAAAATATGTTGTCACGTCTCTCAGGAGTATATGAATGATGTATTTTATCACGCTTTATTGACGCTGGTCCACCGATGGAGCTAGACAGCTGTTTTAAAACAAGAGCGGAAGTGAAGCGTAGTTATTATTCTCATTCATCTGGGGTTCAACTTGAATTCTGAAGCGAACAGAAGATTCCTGCTGTTAAGTCAGATTGTTTTATTGGTGCTCACTCCAGGAAACAAAGACTTCTTTAAGGATTATGTTACAGTAAACACGCCACTCCCAGCAGACGAGAAACAGAAGCCGACAGACAAATAATTGCTCAACACGAGACGAGAGGAAGTTGTTACGAACTGTTTTGCAAACCAACACACCTGTGTATCATTACTGTCGTTGAGGAAACACACAAGATACAGAAAAATGACTGGTGAAACATCTCCATTGTTTCCTCCTCATGGACATCCATGAAATTAAATCAAGAGCAAATTGAAGGTTTTGCTTAAGTCTCAGATATTTATTAGAAGTAAAAGAGTCAGAAATGTCAGAAATGTGTCTGTCAGTAGAGTTTTAGAAGAGATGGCAACAATGTGTCAAACTGACCTCATCAAAACTCAATATTATTCAAATCTCAATATGAACTCAAACTCATTAAATCTCAATGCATTGACGAGATTAAATTAAATCTAATAAACAACTGGTTGGATTTACAGTAATGTGTAATCAAATGACATAAAGACATTTTTAAGCACAGTTCATGTTTCCAAATACTTTTTAGGGCCTGTGTTTATTAGCATCCTTATAAGTGTTCACACAGCTTTAAAACCCTCAGTAGCTATTATTATTTTATGTGGGCAAAACTATGTGATGTCATTAAATATAACCCGACTGGCGCTGCCAAAGCGGAGATTATTTAAGCTCAGGGAAGAAAAAGCTGCTGGTGATATAACTCTCAGAACACACTGGAGGTCTGAGGGTTTGGGTTTCTCGGGCAGATTTATGTAAAGGGGATTTATTCAAACCTTCACCGGAATTCAGACCGGATCAGAGAATTCAGCAGAAATCCTCAAGATGGGCTTTAGTGGAGGAAGATCGGTACCAGAACAGAACGTTCACAATCTTTAACATCTTAGGTCCCAATATTTTAAAGATTGGTGTAATATGTAAGACATGCGAGTTATCTACAAATGAAACTTTGTCACCCTTCATTCACCCTCGTGTCGTTCTATCATCGGATTAGTTTTTTTCCTGTGTGAAGCACAAATTTAGCAAATGTCTGAGCTTCTGTTTATATGACAAGAAAATGTGTATCGTGATGCCTACTATGAACATCCAAGTGGGCAAAAGGGCACCAAAAGTAAAGAGATTAAAGATCTGAGAGGATTCAAATTGCAACCTTTCCTCACACAAATCAACGGTTTGACTTCAGAAGTGTTGGGATATAGAGCGGGAGTCATATTTTATTTATACTTTTTAAAATACAATGCTTGCTTAATGGTGCTTAGCTGCCATTACTGCAGCGTGAAAGTGATCTACTTTCATTATATAAAAAATTATGTTATTATCTTATTTTGTTTTTAATGAGGTCAGAAGGATTTTTCCACCAACAGACCAAACCTTTCTGAGCACAGTTTCACAACATCAACCGTTCATCCAATTCTGCAAACCCACGAGGAAATTTATTCCCGGGCGAAAGCTCCAATAAAGATATTTATCTCAAGTGTTGTGACATCATACTTATGACATAACCAATAGTATGTGTTTACATTTCAATTTTCTTTATTTATTTAATGAAGTGACATACTGGTGGCTTTTCCTGGAACATTTTATCTTACAAGCCAACAATAAGAATAGTGCACAAATCTGTGGGAATAATAAAAAGAGTTCGTTTAAATAAAGTTGGAAATTTGAAGGACTTCAAATGAACAGCAAGAAATCTGTTTCCATGATACCTATCCTTAAAAAGGATACGTCGCCCCCAAAACTGAAAATTCTGTCATGATTTACTCTCCTCCGAGTTGTTTCAAATCGGTATACATTCGATCTGATGAACACAGAGAAAGATATTTGGAAGAATGCTTATAATGAAACAAATTTAGCTCCTCATTGACTGCCTTAGTAGAAAAAAAATACAACGGTAGTGAAAATTGCACCGAAACTGTTTTCTTTTGTGTTCAACAGAACAAAAACATAAAAAATTAATTTTTCCTACTATGGAAGTCAATGGGGGGCAAAATCTGTCTGGTCATAAGAATTCTTCCAAATATCTTTCTCTGTGTTCATCAGAACAAAGAAATGTATACACATTATGAGTAACTCGAACGATGACAGAATTTTTATTTTAAATGTAGTGTCCCTTAAAGTTCTTTAGAACGACACAACCAATCAACTTCACCGTCCACCCTCAGGGGAAAAAACATGCATGAAATTCTGTTAATTATACAAACAAATATCTGCTGACACTGCAGAAACATTAGCTCATTAGGTCTTAAAAGAGATGAATGTCAGCAGCCTAGCTCGCGACTGAAAATCTCTCATCCTCTCTCTCTCTCTCTCTCTATTAACATCTCCTCTGTGTGGGCCCCATCACTCATACCGGCCCATCTGATTGCTCTACATCCAAACCTGATTGATCACATTGGTATTTTAGTCTTAATTCACCTCTCTTGAATCTCGATGGGATGTCTGGCTATAATCAGATTGGGAATGACTCACTCAAGGGGCCAAATGAACTCTCTCTCCAGTGGGACTACTGCGTTAGAAATGAAACCAGTATAGAGAATTAACTGTAAAAGCTTTGTGGAGGAATTGATCACCCGATTCTTAACAAATCACATAAAAGGTTTTGGATATTTGAGCTTGATTCAAGTATTTATGTTGCTTGCTCAGTTAACATTTCATAAGTCAGGCAGATGTTAGTACCGCTAGCCTACATGAAATACAGATTTTGTTGTTGTGTTGGTTACCTTTCAAACTTTAGACTTCTGTCCTGAGACGCCCGACATGGCACTGAAACAATCTTCTGTACGTCTCTGGAGGTGAAAGAGAAGGAAGACATCTTCTTAACAAAAAAATATGTTATGCCTGAAGGATAACAAGCATAGACAATTCATTAAAATATATTGTCCTGTAAAAAATAAACAAGCCGTTTTAAGGAGTTCGCAAAGAGTAAACAAGGATGAAATAATTAAACGGGACAGAATGAATTTTCATTTCTCATTAAGTGCTTTATCTTCAGTAACAGTAAAGCAGCCGTAGGTGCAGCACTCATGGTGCGATGATGAATGTTCTCCGTGAGAACGAGAACATATACACATGTGAAGAACAATGCTTTCACACTGAGAAAAACAAGAAACAGATTAAACAATACCAGCTTACTGGTCTCTTACATGACAAAGAATAAACATCAGTTTAATGATTTCCATTTTAATTGTGTGTTTCTGCCCAAGAGTAAACGAGAGAGCGTGTTGAGTGTCCAGAAGTCCAGACTGAAAACCTTAACATTTCTATTTATTTTTATTTAAAGATCTGTATAAAAGAAATAGAAATGATTCACGCTGGGATAACACGTCTTTGCCGGCTTGAGCATGACACATAAAGACACAAAACATTACTGATAAATCAAAGACAAAGAGCTTTTAAGTTTTGCCCGTCACCACTGCAAACATGAAACTGGGTCAGAATGTTCTTGTTTCGCATCACATGATCCGTAACCTGTTAAAGGATGTGATCACGAAAATGTATAAATGTTTACATGTTGGACTGTGTTTGCCAATGTAATTTGAATGTACACACTTCATGAGGGAGTGACTAGAACTGTCAGTCTGATTAAACATGAACACACAGAGAGAGAGACATACAAATATATTATAAACCACTTTAGGATGTACAAGAACGGCGTCTTGTGGTGTCTTCCCAAAAAGGTAAAAAATCTCTCTTGCGCACCTTCTCCGGATCTGTTCCACCTATGTGGAATGATCTGCCCGCTGCTACAAGATCTGCAGATTCTGTAGCCATCTTTAAGAAACGTCTGAAAACACATCTCTTCCGTCAACATCTGACTGATCTGTTCTGACTCTATTTTCTATTTAAAAAAAAAAAAAAATGAATGAATGATTGAATGGTTCTGTATACTGTGTTAGGCTATATGAGATCAGTCTTCTTTTTTGATTGCACTTATGCTTTTATTGTACTTATGCTGTCCCAATTGTTTCCATTGCCTACCCCACCTGTAAGTCGCTTTGGATAAAAGCGTCTGCTAAATGACTAAATGTAAATGTACTACATACATCACACTTCATTTTATTTTATTACTATAATTGTCATTCTTTACGTTTGTTTACATATCTGCACTATTTGAACGAAGCCCATCGGCAATACGGTTGTACATTTTGTCATGCCAACAAAGCACACTTAAATTGAATTGAGAGAGAGAGATTGAGAGAGAGCGTGAGAGACAGAGTTAATATGACACTTTGTGACGTTTTTGTCATTGAAAAGCTTTGAACATGATGATTTGTGTTTAAAAACAAGTTTCTTAAAATCTGAAAATGTGACACACACACACACACATTAGTGACGATTGCTGACAGAGTCAAAAGAGCTCAAGTCGTGATGATAATCTGGATATCTTAGACAAAGTAAAACATAAATATACACTACAAACCTTATTATTACAGATAATACAATTAATGACACTAATAAACAAACATTGACTTTCAGACTAGTTTCACTTTTTCACTTTCCATAATGAATGCAGACACAGCTGTTTGTTTACTGTGTGAAGGTGAAGGAATGACAGTGAAGTCAGAATTCATCAGACTCGGTGGACGTGAATTATGCAACATTTAAGCAACACTTGTCTGTGTCATGATAACAGTTTGGCACGACGCTCTCAGATTCTTTCACCCCATCATGACGTGTCTCTCGCTTTCATATGTGAAAGATTCCAGTCGGCTAGATTTACAATACAACAAACACATCGACCTGACCGAAATATGAAATATAGTCTTTCTATCTTTATTCCTTTATTCCTTCCATTCATTCATTCATCCATCAATCCATCCACCTCTTTCATTCTTTCTTTCTTTCTTTCTTTAATTCTTTCTTTCTTTGTTTTTTTCTTCCTTCCATTCATTCGTTTGTTCATTCATTCATTCATTCATCCATCCATCCACCCATCAATCCACCCGCCTCTTTCTTTCTTTATTTCATTCTTTATTTAATTCTTTCTTTATTTCTTTAATTCATTAATTCTTCTAATCATTCATCCATCCATCCTTTCTGTCTTTCTGTCTTTCTTTCTTTCTTTCTTAATTTTTATTCTTTTGTTCGTTCGTTCGTTCAATCTTTCTTTAATTCTTTCTTTATCTAATTCTTTTTTTTCTTTCTTTCATTCATCCATCCTTTTTATCTTTCTTTCTTTCCTTCTTTGATTCTTTCTTTAATTCTTTCTTTCATTCTTTCTTTCCTTCTTTCCTTCTTTCCTTCTTTCCTTCTTTCCTTCTTTCCTTCTTTCCTTCTTTCCTTCTTTCCTTCTTTCCTTCTTTAGTTCTTTAGTTCTTTGGTTCTTTCCTTCTTTCATTCGTCTGTAAAGTTAACAAAGTTTTTTGTAAACTGCATGTTAAAGATACAGTGCAGGTGTATCTCTCGGTGTTCTTTTTCTTATATTTTGAATAGATGATCTGAAAAAGATCACAATGTGCTTGTCCAGCTGCTCTGCACTTGTTGTTTATCTGTTTGGTTCTTCAGACTGAATGAAATGAGTTCCAGATGTTCCAGATGAACACATAGCGCTCAAACTCTAAATATGGCTAAAAACGAGTGTCCTGGTATTAGGGTATGACAGCGCAAGCGAGCCGTCCATCATCTTCCCCTCCAGGACTAATTCATGGAAAAACTGAAATTTAACACAAGCCAAACAGAACAGAACATTCATATTCAGTATCCTGCAGAGAGATGTCAGGAACGTCATAGATGCCCTTCAGACCGATGGATGGGATTCCTCCCGCTCTATGATGATAGTGTCTTGGATTTGTCCAGACATCATGGAAAACCCGGATCAGTGGTCCCTGCATCCTGAAATCATTCTGTTGTTCTCTCAAACATGCTGATTCAAGACAGAAATATTCACTTGTTTCGGGATTACATATTAGCAAATGTTCAAACACAGCCTGTAGTCTTTAAAAGAGGCACACGCTGTATTCTGTGACCATAAATAGCTTTAATCTGGCAGAAGAACAGTCGCAGTAAATGTACGCGAGTTGACTGCATTGCAGTGAGTGTTTATCTGTGATTACTGTGTTGAGGGATTGCAACAAACCCAAAGCCAAGAATTAATCTTAAGAACATCACTCTTCCTGTTTGCTTGGGTGTTGGAGAATAAATGAAACATCAAATCACGCTGACTGTCCAGGAGATTTGAGCTGCAAATATATTCAAATTACTGTTTTAAAAAGATGCAGAGAAAAGCTCTCAAATTGAAAGGTACATTGTTTTGGTAACATAAGAAGAGTTTATATAAAATGAACAATAAACTGTACACAAAAAATGTATGCTGCCATACATTATAAGGTATAATCAAACTGGATGTACACGACATTTCAATTTTTATTACAAATCTTGAATGATAAATTGCTGTGACTGTAATGTAACTTTTTTCGGTACTTAATTCTTTTGATGAATTAAAATATTTAAGTAAAATACATAAAGTCCAATGAGAAAGTTTGTCTTTTAATTCTTCTATACTGTGAAGAACCTTCAGCACCTTTTTACACTTAAGTATTCTTGACTGAAACTGACAGAAACGTAATAAAATGTAATGAAGAATTTTAAGTATACTTGACTAGTAGTTGTGTTTACTCGTTTATTTAAGTAAACTTTTTTCAACACAACCACTTGTAGTAAAAAATATGACCCAACTATTATTGAATTGCTGTAACACACTTGCAAGAACAATAGTACTTTGATATTAATATATTTACTACATAAAGAAGCCTACACTTAAAATGTATATGGGGGGGATTTAACATGTTCTTCATTAAATTAACTTCAAGTTTAGTATTTTTTGTAGGGGTATAGGTTAGCAGGCAAACAGAATAAAATAGGAATCTAAATGAAAGCTATTTTCACATGGTGGGTAAATAAATAACTAAAATCAACAGACTGGAACATGACCGAGCTGATTTACACCTCAGAACACCGTAGCGACCACACACAACATCTCGACAAGCATCCTTCAAACTGTAATATACTCCCAAGTAAAAGTGAGACGGTTGGGTTAATCACATCACAGTCGGACCAAACATTCTTCAAATGGCTCTTGTGTCTCAAGATGCCAAACACTGCGATGCTTTTTTCACTACGGAACGCTGTTGGAGATGCGGTCGATAAGACACACAAAGCAGAGCTGTGACTTTAAATCATGTGGTGTGTCTGGAGTGCAAATGTAAACCTCCAGGTGCACCTGCCAAAATGAATCCATCAACGTTTGCAAACATTCCGTTTTGTACCTTTTCTCATTATTACTAATCGCGTTTTAATTGACAGCGTGTGCATGCGCGGGCGTAGAGACAGAGGTGAACGTGTGCATGTGAAGAGGCTTTATGATCTCAGCCATGAGGATTTAAATCTAATCCATGAGTTTCTCACTCCAAAGCGATATTAAAAAATAAGCAAATGTGCTATTTTCGACAATTGGCAAAAGAAATATAACAAACGTGATCTCTTTTGTCTTCACAGCTTCTCTACACACCAATGCACTAAAATACAGAGGAAAGCAAGAGAATCTAGCGGCATATCAATATTATTTTCAGAAACAGTGCTCAGATTTACCTGTAAACGGACTCATTGCTCAGATGCAGTGTTGGGCAAGTTACTCTCAAAAAGTTATGAATTACTAGTTACTAGTTACATATTCAATAATGTAATTAGATTACTGTACAAACTACTCACTCCAAAAAGTATTTAATTACGGTTTACCTTCTATGTACAGCAACCTTAATTTGTTAAGTGAATCGAGGATACACTGTAAACCCAAATAAGTTGAAAATGCTCAAATATTTTAAGTTTCAGAGTTTCTTGGTTTAAGTAAGCAGAACCTGCAAATACATTTTTTGAGTTTATTCAAAACTTCAATTTAATCATAAATAATCATTGTAGTTTACTCAAAAATGTTTCATGACCAAACATGAAGAGTCTAGAAGTAAAAGTAGAACTTTATTGTAAAATTAAGTTTACATTACTTAATCTGTTTGATTATTTTGAACATTTGGGTTTACAGTGATGAAACGGCTCTCTTAATTCATTCAAGTATTTAATATAAAACTACATAACGTAGAGACAAATGTGAGAATTATACAATAAAGCACGGTCTGTAAAGTAAGATTTAGAATTTTGATGTCAATTCCACTATTGCACAGACATATGTTACACACAGAATTTAGTTTAATTACATCAGAAGTAACTCTAGTTAAATTACAGAAAAAAATTTAAGTAATACCTTGCTTTACTTTTTTAAGGGAAAAGTAATTAAATTTCAGTAAATAATTACTTAGTATCTAGTTACACGAAACACTGCTCAGATGTTGTTCATTGGAGAGAATTTGTTCTCATTAGGGTTTCATTTTAAGTTTGAAGCTCATATACAATTTGACGAGATGTGTTTCTGTGACTATCCATAACAGACTTTAGTATTTCCCAGCACAGCATGTGATATGGTTAGATCTTTACTGAAACTCTATAAGAGACAGATGAAGTCATTGGGGTCTTTTATTGAGAAAAGCAACAGGAGGCCGAAGAAAAGTCTTCATTTGTTCTCCATTTCATTTCAGAGCTGTCTAAAGCAGATATCAGGATATCTATCAACTAACAGTATTAAAGTATAAAATCCAACATTTCTCATTACGATCTTTCCAAAACAAATAATATGAGCTTTATTACACCATTTTCATATTGTGTGTCTAATTATTTTTCTTCTTACATGAACATAAGACAAAGCTTACTTACATCAGACAGAAATGAGAACAACATTATTAAATCTCTGCGATAAAGTGTCCCTGTGGGAATGACCTTCATGTATCCTCTTGATCAGTGAAAGGTCAATCAAAGGTCAGATGCAGGTTTAGTTTAAGCGCCTCGTCTGTATGCTGTTTGACAAAGCTAACCTTCTCTCAATTCACTCGGAGTGATCGATCCAGCTATAAAACACTCCCGTTTGGTTAGACACGCTGAACATGTCATGCTAAAACACAAAGATTTTCATTAGCGTTCATCTCCAAAATGAGTTCTGATGGAAAGGACAGAAAGACGAATTCATGTGTGGACTGAATGAGTGAAGCGAGGCTCGTGTTGAGGGAAAGCGACACTTCATCGATCTCGCAGGCTCTTCTGAAGGTCTGAACTTCAATTAAAAAGAGCCAATTGGCCCGTGAATGGACTTCAGAGAAGAATCGGATTACAGAAAGAATGTCTGATTGTCAGTGACTACATTAGATGAATGACAGATATGACCTGAAGTTCGTTGACCCAACACTAGTGTCAATGAGATCCAGTCTTTTATACTCATGTGTTCTTTTTGAGCTTAAATGCCTCTAAACATCTCCCTCTGTGTCCTTATGAGAACTAACCCTGAGTTTACCAAAATGCTAAAAAACAAGGCCGTGTCATCGGACGTGGGAGCGCCTGACCTGGTTTGTTTTTGCCTAATGTATATCTTACTATTTATATTTTATTGAATTTATATTAATATTAACTTATATTATTATTTTACTAAATAATAATTGTATTAAATAAAAGATGTGTTGAATTTGATTGTATATTCGTTTTATTAAATAAGCAATTTGTTGAGTGAGTCTTGTACCGTACGGTACACTGACCTCTAGCGGTTGAGCTCGGTATCGCAGTCTACATTCAAAATATTGGAGAGACAAGTTTAGTAAAGTAACTCTTCTCGGTTTCTTCTGCTTGTTATCAGAAATAATCAACATGCACTCTATTGTTTGTGAATGTGTACTGGAAGTTAAATTGAGGGGTCACAAAAGTGCGCATGCGCAGTACTGTATGTTTATGTTGTTAAAATTATAATTTAGCAATGGTTTTGCTACAGTAACCACAGTTTAACCATAATATTTGTAGAAATACTGTGGTTATATGAGTGGTAATCAATGTATCACTTTCAATTAATTGCATGGAAAATTTAATTTAAAGAGATTTTCAGGTAAAATGGAGATGGTGGTCTAGTGGGTTAAACCACTGAACTGGTAATCAAAAGGTTGCTGGTTCGATCCCAGCAGCCACTACCAGTGTGTCCTTGAGCAAGACACTTTACTCCATGTTGCTCCAGGGGGATTGTCCCTGTAATAAGTGCTCTGTAAGTTGCATTGGATAAAAGCGTCTGTCAAATGACTAAATGTAAATGTAAATGTAAAAAGTATTCACAGCATGAAACAATAAAATATAAAAAAATAGTTAATGCAAGTAAAATATAACTGTACAGAATATAGTGTGACATTACAGAAGCAATTTTTTCTGCCTTTGCCTTGCAAAGAATTTGTTAAACTTCACAGTATAAGATAAAAAAATGCAGAAATAAAATTTGAGGTTTGATTTAGGCTACTTTTATAACATATAATTCAAACCATTCAAGCACTTAGACAACTGTGGATAAATTGCCTTTTCACGGCCATACAACTGCACTTTGTTTACACTGTCCTGAAGCAAGCAGACACATAAAGACCAAGTCTTAATCCCATCTCTCTCTCTCTCTCTCTGCATCTCTCTCTTTAATAAAAACTATATTAAAAACGATACTACAGTTTTTCATTAACTGATCAACAAACAGTCTAATGTATTAAGTGTAAACTCCCCGCAAGACTTTTCCTATATTTCATCCTCCTGCTGCTGGTCTCCAAGGATACAGATGTAAAACAAACATCCTTTAAGAGTGGCCATTAACGCCAAATGCAAATCAGCTCTCTTGTTTTTCCTTTTATAAATGTTTGAGTCAAGCAAATGAAGACATCAACGCTCTAAATGTTCCAAACCTTTTAATGGCTCTTAGAATCCTTGTGATGTACGGCCAAAACAAGGTGAAAACTTTATCTAGAGATTAAGAGTGTGTTCAAGACCTGACAGTCGTTTTATGAAACATAAGTCAGATATAAAAACAAGCATGAAGAAACACTTGGACAGATTGGTTTTAAGAAGATTGCTATTTGGTTTCAAGTGTGAAATGGGTACTTTTTTTGGTCAACATTAAGAACTAGCACAAGTCAAATATGCTTTTCTATCAGTGTAAGTCAAATATCCTCAAGTGTCATTTATTTCTGAGAATTCTATCAAATCGAGACAGAAAGTCGACTCTGTGTATACTAACAGTTCACTTGAATACACTTCTTTTTGTAAGGGTTGTGTAGGGGTTGTCGGACGGTTTACTGAAATCTTCTGGCTTGTATTTGTACACCGTCTACAAGAAGTTTGTTCTAGTCGGGAGGGCAGACAGAAATATCTCGAGATAACACTGGAAGAAGGCCAGCCAGAAGAGAATTGCAAATGACCTTGCATTTGAAACTTTGACGAACACAATCTGCAAGAAAACATCAAATGTTAGATTTGCTTCCTTTAAAAGGCTTTTCAATGTTTCGCCCTCAAGCGATATTCAAGAGAACATACAGTATTCATCCGTCACCGCACTGCTAAAGTTTCAAGTCATGGGTTACATTTAGTTTTCATACATCAAGGACTGATTGATTTTCTCATATGAATGTGGTCGGAGAACATTATTAAGGTCAACTATTTGATGAATAACACCTTAGGTATGAGTTGTTTCTTGTTGGCTGGCTTAAGACTTTTAAATATGAAGGTGCTTAAAAGGTTGTTCACAGCGAACGCCATAGAAGAACCATTTTTGGTTCCACAAAGAACTATTCGGTCAAAGGTTCTGTAAAGAACCATCTCGTTCTTTCTTTTTTTATCATCTGAAGAACCTTTTTTCACCACAAAGCACCGTTGTGAAACAGGAAAGTTCTTCGGATGTTAAAGGTTCTTTATGGAACCAAAGGGTTCTTCTATGGCGTCGAAGAACATTTTGAAGCACATTTTTTAAAGAGAATATCATCCAAGAAGTTTAGAACAAAAATAATTGATTCAATAACTGACATTGAGCATTGTAGCAATGAGTTTTGTATTCCGTACACATTTTATTAAGCTCATGTCGTCTATATTCTACACTTTTCTGAATATTTTGCCTTGCGTGATTTCTAATACAGTATCAGTATACATGGAAACGCTCCAGCACTTTGATGAGTTGCTCTCTAGGTCAGTTTTCAGAAACACATGCACACGTTCACTCGCATCCCTTCCAGAAGTAAACACTGAGCATACATTATGCATTTCTTTAAAGGTCTTGCTTCCCAAACACTTTTGAATCTCATCAGCATGTCGGAGACTGAAAGCGTACACCAGGGACGCGTACATCATTTATGGGTTTGATAAAGACCATCACACATTAAACTGGAGGCATGCGCGGCCCAGAGAGTTTGCGATGCAAGAAAAGTGCATGCATGTCCCGGGAATAGAATGTTTAGAGACACCCACACCTCTCTCAGCTGCTTCATTTCAATATCTCAGTCATTTCAACAGCCCCGGGGAAATCAAAGCTATGAAATGTCTTTACATAAGAAGCGCTCTTCCATAAAACGGCGGAATACAGACGCCTTCCACATTCTCTCAGAGTTGACTAAATCTTTTATGCTAAGTTCTCATCGCCTATTTTTTCTGTTTCGCTTGTCTTCTAAAGTGAATTTTTCTATTTTAAAAGTCCACTATATGGTGAAGAAATTAATGAAAATGAGAAGTGGATGAAAACTATTTCGGACACTGACTTAATGTATCCTGTGTGTGACAGTACCGTCAGGGACATTCGTCAAAACGCTTATATTACATCTGTGTGGCTTTGTGGATTATTTTGTAAAATGATAAAGTTGTCACGTTCATTGTATTAGTTTATAATAAAGTGAACAAAACAAATCTTTGCCACGTTTGTTTACTATTACATTTATAACGTTTAATAAAATTACTTAATATATTCAAAATAAAACGCTAGTGTACACAATAAACCCGAATAAGTTGGCAATACTAAAATATTTTTCAGTTTTAAAGGGTCTTGGTTTAAGTCAGCATAACTTTCAAATTTTGATTACTTTTAAGTTAAAGTTCTTACCAAATCTTAGTTAGTGCCACTTAACTATTTAATTTATCATTTTTATGAAGTTAAGTAGACTGAATTTAAACAAATAAGTACACATTTCTTAATCTGTTTGATTATTTATAACATTTGGGTTTACAGTGTATATAACATTCATTGAATCTGTTCATTCTCAAAAAAGTATTAGATAACTGTTAACAAGAGCAAACACAGGTGTATAAACGTAGATTCGTGTCATTAACGGTCACTCTCCTCCAGCTGATTCTGATCAGGCGATCGTCTTGCATTGTATCATGGAAAATAATGAGTATATCGGATGTACACTCAAAATCAGAATGCATTGTAGGTAAAAAGTAGCGAACGCATGTAGGGAATGAGTTGTTCACTCAGAATTTGGACAACACTACAAAATGACAACACTCGATAAACTGCCCTATATTTACATTTAGTCATTTAGCAGACGTTTTTATCCAAAGCAACCTACAAAGAGTTTAGGGAGCAATAAGCAATATGTCATACAGGAGCAATAATACAGTAGGTGCCAATACAGAGTTACTGGTTTCAACAAAACCTAGACCCCTTCCTGTTGAGAGAAAGGGTTAGTGTGTTTTTTTTTGAACATTTTGAAGTGCTATATAGGAACTACGATATATACATTTTTTAATAAACTATATTTGAACTAATATACAGGAGATGGGGCAAATTCAGATACATCCAGGGCTGGATTGGGAAGAAAAATCGGCCCTTGCATTTCATGGTCAAGTCTGTCAACCGGGGGGTGGCATTCGCGTTGCCCAAGCGTCCGGAAAAACGCCAGATGGCCAGTCCGCCCCTGGATACATCTATTATTTACTCAACATCACATTATGTCGTTACAAACATGATGTTTTTCTGACACACACACGCAGTCCAGAACATACTGTAATTGTTCCTGGTTTGACGGAAACAAATGGAGCCTGACCTTGACTAGTGACCGGTGACACCTTGACTAGTAACACCAGAAGCTCTTAAATGAAATCTGCATTTGATTCAGAAAAGAGAAAAGATCCGGGTGAACGTTCAGACCGGTTTGGAATAAAAAATGGCAAAGTAATGACAAAGTATTTTGTCGTGGGGGAACCATTCCTTAAAATATCCACAGGCATTCTTCTCTTAACACTCTCGCTCCGTATTTGCAGGTTCATTTATAAAATATTCAACAAATACTGAAATATGGCAGTCAAGGGAATTTGGGTTGCTCCGGTCAAAATCATACAGCTTGTCTTATACACACAAAGAGAGAGAGAGAGAGAGAGAGAGAGAGCTGATCCCTTGTGGAATTTACATTTTCAAGGAAATCCAGCTTGAATGTTGCACACGTCTGTATTCGAGCCTTCACCGTAAACCTTCAGAAATCTTTTCTGTTTATGGCCCTGAGTGAGAAAACTTATACAAGTACACTGCATTTTATTTATTTGCAAACATTTATTTACATTTCTGCCTCTAAGACAGATGAGACTTAAACATAAATTTCCTTTGCTCTCTCTATATAATCTCATCGATGCCTAGGAGAAATAATTATTTTGAGAGTTATTAATGTCGAACATCAGAATGCAAATGACATAAAATGTCTGCGACGTCACTCGTAATGAAAATGAATATGGATAAATGATTAAAATAAATGACTCACCCAGCGGTTAGACCCTGCAATCGACTCTTAATCTGGAGCGTCGCCCCGGCCCAAGGCCAGGCTTCATTTGTTTCAGTCAAACCAGGAACAATTACAGTATGTGCTGGACTGTGTGTGTGTGTCCTCATTGGAAATCACATCAAGTGCACACAATAGTAATGAAAAACAAACCTTTTTAAGCTCATGCCAAAAGCAAAAATGAAGTTATCGATTACAACGGATTGTTTAAATGTTGTGTGTGTGCCAGAAAGGAAAAAAATGAAGAAAGACCTGTCAGTATTGTTCTGGGTCCTTACACGTACTGTACTACGGTGTTACCATGTTTGGTCATGAAACAACAGTAGAACCACAGCTTTTCCACACTATTGTGATGACAACAATTCTATGAACAACCTTATGGAAACAAATATGATAACATCACTTTGATGAAATCACTGTATGGTACCATACAGTAATTGTTTTATGTCCTAAACAGTTTAAAAGCAATCTGTCAGAAATGAGGTTTTAAACACTTTGGGGAGTTTGCACCCATCAGTCTTCATTCAGACTTTCTTCTCTTTCAAAATTAATATTCTGCAAAGGAAAAGTTTGTTTGTTTACAAATGTTAGCAAAGAATATCATGCATCATATCACGAATGGTTAATGTAATGCATATACATAAGTGTTTCTGACACTGTTAGGCATCAATTAGGCATCATTTTTTATTATTATGCCAATATATGTGACAGAGACAAATAATACAGAACAACAAATCACCTACAGTAACAATAACTTCTCATTCACCGACCCTTGAATACAGGATCTTACACGTGATAAATCTTTTCAATGGCTCATTTGCATAAAATCCTGATAGGAGATACATGATCAGAATAGATGTTTCCTACCTTCTTTATTCCCAAACTTTGCATATTTTACCCCTTTACCTACAGATACGTACTGTCAAGGTACATTATTGTTACAATTAGTTAAGCTTTTAAATCTGTTTAATTATGTGGTACATTACGGGCCATAATCTAAAGTGTTTTTATCACCGTTACATAAAAAACAACTGATGACATCACAAAGAGTTCAAAACACAAAGAAGAGAAACAACTTGAGACTCAAAGAACGTTTATTCGGTCATGTTGACAACAAGCTCAAATCCCTGTCGAAAGGTTTATTGTCAAGCCTGTTTTTAATCAAACTGCAACAGAAAGTTCAAATATAAGCACAAACTACCCCAACGTTGCCGCTTTTATATCTTTAAAGGGTTCGTGCACTGCTGTAAATGACTGAAGATTCATCTTGAACAAGCATTCAAAAGAACATAAATGTTCTCAATCGGTTTGTTGGCACGAGTTCTGTTTCTGTTGAGAGGCATTGGATGGGAACTTCACTGAGTCACTCCATGCAGAAGCCAAACCTCAACCAGAATTAGACAAACCAGACAAATCTCCAGAAGGGTCTCGCGGGATGGTTTCAGTAGGCCGGAGACTCGCTTCAAAAACAAGAAACACTAAAGGCGATTTCTGGAAGCAGATAATGAGAGTGAAGCCAGATTCTGTGAAGTGGAAAAAATCTTTGGGTTCGGGGAAAAAAACCTTGTGTTGGTACGGAGCTGAAATGTTTGCACTGTCTGGATCATTTACAGCGGCTGAATAAAAACTGTTGTGTGTGTTTAGCGATGGTGGAAATGAGGCTGAAATGACAGGGGTACACATTCATCCGTGGCCCGCTGTCACGACATCCACAGACCCAGACGCACACAACAGACCTTCACATTCTGCACACGCACTTAAAACACAGAGTTACAACAAGACTGCGGACAGAATAACAGGTTGGAGTCAAATGAAACAGAGAGATATAAATGACACTTACATGACGTCACAACATAATAGACTTTATATAAGATAACCTATTTCAAACAACCCATAACAAGTTATGGAGAGCAAATGGAAACTTTTAATCGAAAGGTGTTAAAAAAGGTCAAATTAACACTCACAGTGTTATATAATCCACACTCTCAAATTGTGCATTATATATACACTGTGAGAGTTAAAGGAGTTTCTCTAGTGGAAAATAAATAAAGGTTTTTGATGAAAACATTCCAGGATTTTTCTCCATATAGTGGCTTTAAACGATACCTGACGATGAATAAAGGTCTCATCTAGTGAAACGATTGGTCATTAAAAAAAAATCAAATGTATTTGCTTTATAAACATAAATGCTCACCTTGCTCTATTCTGCGATGCGCGTTCATGACTTCACGTAATGTGTAATTACTTTGAAAACTTGCACGTTCAACTTGTAAACACTGACTCTGTACTTCCGCCTACGTCAAACGTGACCTTTTTAATGTGACTACGTATTACATGAAGTCATGAACACGCAAAGCAGAACAAAGCGAGCATTTGTGTTTATAAAGCATATACATTTTTATTAATTTTTTAAAAGAGCGATGGTTTCATTAGATGAGACTCTTCTTCATGGTCTGGTGTGGTTTGTAGCCCTTTGAAGCTGCACTGAAACTGTCATTCTCACTTTCAACCTTCCACTATATGGAGAAAAATCCTGGAATGTTTACATCAAAAACCTTCATTTCTTTTCCATTAAAGAAACTCACCCATGACATCCAAGATGTTTATGTATTTGAGTAAATGATCATCAACATTTATTTTGAAAGTGAACTACTCCTTTAATTTGACCTTTTTTATCACTAGCAGTTTTTCTTTGCATGTCTCATCAGTGTCTCATCTGTGTCTCCTGAGATGAATAGTCATACATGAAATGTCTCTTTGAGAAGAGACGTCCAGATGTGAGCTCGGATTTGTCAAATCTGCAATCGAAACTCAATATTATTGAAGATCTCAATATGAACTCAAACATTTCTTGTCACATTGACCTAAATCTAAAATATTTGACCTCTACAATCTGAACAAAGCAATGATCCACTAGATGCAGACATTTACAATTAGCTTTACAGATTAGCCATTTAAACAACAAAGAAAAATGTGAATGTGACCTGTGTGACACTGACCTGGATGTGCGTGCAGAACTCCTGGAGTGAATATTAAACATGGTGGTTTATTCCCCTGGTGGAACTCACACATTCTCTCTCACACTCGACATATGGTCCGGTGCCCTATTGTATATGAGTTTCACCTTCGGTGGAAGATTTCGTTCACGTTGCGATCAATACACGGCTCTGCGTCGCGTTTCTCCAGGTGATCGTTTGGACTTGCCGTATGGCAAGTTAATTTCATATACGGTCATTCAGGTGACTGCTGGTACACGCACAAGCGTGGGGAATCACATTCATTACAGTGAGTGATGGCGTGCAGCTGGAGAAGAAAGTGAAGCTTTGGTTAAAACCCCACATGTGCTTTTCTTCATATTTCTGTTATATATTCTCAAAAACTACAACTAGAACCTGGGAAGCTAACTTGATGTCTACTCCCTACATAGACGGCTGAATGCACTCTTAAATAAAGGTGCTTTAAAAGGTTCTCTGATGCCATAGAAGACCCTTTGGTTCCATAAAGAACCTTTAACATCTGGAAGCATAAGAAAGGGATGTTTCTTTGAAGAACCTTTGACTGAATGGTTCAAAAATGGTTCTTCCATCTACACTCTTAAAAATAAAGGTGCATAAAAGGTTCTTCACAGCGACGCCATAGAAGAACCATTTTTGGTTCTGTAAAAACCATTCAGTCAAAGGTTCTTTAAGAAACATCTCTTTCCTACTTTTTTATAACTTAACGAACCTTTTGTCAAACAGAAAGATTCTTCAGATGTTAAAGGTTCTTGGCATCTAAGAGCCTTTTTTTAAAGAGTGTACTACTAAGCAATCCGCCAAACTGATTTTGAACCCATGGCCAAAACAAAAAAAATGTTTGATCCCTTCCATTCTGAAAGCTTATTAAAATGCTGTCTAGGTATGAGTGGTAATATTCCTGTGTGTGCCGGTGGTTATCTCTCAAACTCAATGTATAGAAAGATAAGGTTCAACACGATGGCTTATTAAACAACACTCTTCACATTTATGAACACAAGCAGCACTCAACATCAATGAAATGCCGCTGTGTTTTACGGTGTCCATGTTGCATAATGCATAGCGGAAATAAAAACAAGACTAAATTTTTTCTCTCAACTGGTTTTGAAGGCAAATCTGTTTTTAGAAGGCAAATTAATTTTGAGCTCAACTGTGCATTCGTTTTATTTCCAAAGCTTTGCATTTGCAGGTGTTGAACTTGAAAACATTCATTACTCATTATATTATACTGTAGAGTGCTATAGGAGATTAAAATATAAACAAGTTGTTAATTTAGCAGAAGTTTACATAAAGCAACATTTTGATTGTATCTACTGCACCTGAATTTTAACACGTTTGTGAGAAAAAACACGAAGGATTTGGTTCTTAGAAACTGATGACAATCTTCCAATGCAGTCGGATGCAAAGCATGCTGGGAACTACAGATCAACAGCCAAGGTAGTCATATCTACAAAAAATATATGTAGTCTCAACACAAAATAAACAAGTACATTTAATTTGACCAATTTAAATAGCTTTAAGATAAAAAAATTGGATTGAGTTGGATTTACTCAATTTCTTCAATTAAAATTACTCAAACAATTTTATTAAAATTGCCACAACCAAAATTAATAGTTTTTATTCCCAATATTTTTACTTTTTAATTTAAAACAGGAACATAATTCTATCAGGTACATTTGAATTCTTTATTTATTTTAAATCTAATAAGGCACATAATCATTTTTTTCAGAGTATATGTACTAGTATGCACTTACTGTTAAGTTGTGAAAAGTGCTATAAAAATTTAAGTGAATAAGTAAACAAATATCAGTTCCTAGAAGAAACAGAGTTACGTTATTATTTCTGTGCCATTAAAGTGAATGTTATTATTCAGGTAGCGACTGTAAAAACTTGTTTCAGGTCTTATTTGTGAAACCAGCTTGAAAATCTAAAACTGAAAGAACATGAGAATCAAAGGTTGATCTCTGTTTCAGTAAGTGGAGTATTAGTATTCACCGCGCTCTTCCGCTGGATGACACGCTCGTGTCAGCTCGAGATAACGCTTGTATATTCCTTCAGCTGTATTTTTTGGTGGATTCAGCAGGAAGTTGTTTTTCCATTATGGCTTGAGAGTTTTATCAGCAGAAATGATGCGGTGAGCAGAAAAGCTCTCAGGACTTTATCTCAGATCATTCTGTGAAAACATCATAAGATGCTCGAGACTCTTATTGGCAAGACAAAGAGCTCGTCCTTGGAAGCGTATCTGACAGAAATGAAGGAACACGATCCACGTAATATAGCAAGGGTTATGGCTTATTACACAGACTCGCAATGTTAAGTCAGTTCATTTAAAGCGTCTGACCTTATATCCATGTACATCATATAAAGATTTACTCCAATGAAGGCAGAATACAATCTGCGTTCGACGTGTTCAATATCTCCCCGACCTGGAACACAAAGTAGTCACTCCGACCTTAATGAAGCTCAAATGAATCTGGATTCTGCTGTCATTCCCCACTGAAAATATATTTGAGTTGGATCATGTCACAGAGGCTTTAGAAGGAGCTACATGGTGGAAAAGGCCAACGGTTTTCTTTTTTTGAACATCCAGCAGGTTTACCAGCCGTATACAGTCAGATTGAAAGATTATATTTAACTTTGTAAAGATTGGTAAATGATTCTGTGACACTATGTTAACAGATATAAGTTGTGTTGTTATAAACAGTGACTATTTGAATGTTTAACTACCCGGTCATGTGTTCTTCACAACTTGAACAGAGTTTAGATGGGCTCGATTGTTTTCAGTGACAAACAACATTACGGCAGAAATACAGAAATGTATTATAAGAATGATCATTTAGAAAAGAGAACAGACAAACTATTCCTGTAACTCATGTCGTTTTGGTTAGAGGGCATCAGTTAAATGGTATTTTACACCTGTCCATGGATGCCCAAATGCTCACAAATGTAATTTTTTTGACTGACAGAACTCACACAGCTGCTGAACTTACGCCGCTCACATACACTCCTGAAACCAAAGAATGACACTAAAAATAATCAATAAAAAATGTTTTATATTAGTTGGATTGGCATAAATAATATACCGTAAAATTATGTTTTTTTCCTGTTAAATTATAGGATATAAGGATGTTTATATATAGTAAATAGTTTTCCTTGTTTTTCTCCTGCCTGTAATTTTACAGTTTTTTTGACCTTATTAAAAATAAACAGTAAAAATGTAATCTTGTTTAAAAAATGAAGATATTCTCGCAGCTGGGGCGCCAGAAATAAACTGTAAAATATAGTTTTTTCTCTGTAAAATGACTTGCCACCCCCAAGGTTTTTAATGTTAATTTGCAGTCTTTGTCTGTAATTTTACGTTTTTTGATTGTATTCAGAAATACATTAAAAACCTGTAAAATACAGCAGAACAATACTGTAAAAGTACGTTTTTTTTTACAGTGATGCTGAAGTTCTAGTAGCAGATCATGACATTATGACTCATTCCTAAACTCAGAAACAAGAATGATAGCTGACAAACTTCAATCTCATTTCTTATCATGCACCTCTTTGGAGTGAGAAACTGAGTCTCTCATGTTTCTTAACAAGCTTCATGTTGTTATTCAGTCCAGACCCCATCAGAAGAATTCAGACTGCTGTCTGTGTCTCTCACATCTCACGTCTATCTCTCTCTTTTCTATTTACTGTAGATACACACACGCACAAGCTTCACTCAACATCAACACAATCTGCATTATTGTTTTCTCTAGATCTTATCCTCTGTCAGAATGGGAAGAAGTCTGTTTGTGTGACTCTCTTCTGAACCATCATCTAAACAGTCTACAGTTCATTAGTGAGCTTCTGCTCCGCACGCAGGCTCTCATCCGTCCGTTCAGCTCTCCAGGTGCTGTTTAAATTCCATCACTGCAAAGTTCAGAATAGAATATTAAAGGATAATGAATATTGCACTTCAGAATGCTTCCTTTACACTATCCCATCACTTGGTAATATGACAAATGACAGAAGTCATTAATGAAACTTTGATATGGTATGATGAGGAAAACTCTGAAAAGTTAAATAATGCTTTTACATAGAAACTGTAGTCCTTTGTGAAGGATCAAGTTGAATTGGTTTTTACAAAAGAGACACATTTTGTATATTTTTCATTTTTTTGCAAATGTGCTGTGGCAAATATTGTAACCTTAATAGACGACACAAATTTGATATTTTCACATATCTGGTCTCGTATTGGAATTAAAAATGAAAACTTTGATGCAATAATAAAGGCTCTTTCTAGTTTTTAATATGTTTAGTTAAAACCCAAGCCGGCTGAGAGCCTTGAGTTATGGTGTTTGTTCCGTACAGACGCCGTCTGTGGATGCACACGCTCATTCAAACCGCTGAATCAGTACATAGTGTAACAGGGCTCATTAAAAACATCCTAAAGGACGAAAAGATAATCGTTCATAATATTTATAACCCGCCTAGATTTCACACAGATGCTGAGGGCCTAAAGTGTCACGTAATATAAACAGAAAATATATTGCCATGAATAAAATCAGATTGATTTGCTGAATATGTGCATTTTGAGTCTGAATAAGCACCTCGGTCCAAAACACAGTGAGCTGTCATACTAATGTCTGCTTAGTGCTTACATAGGCAGATGATTTCAAACGTTCCCTACAGGCAGCAACCCCATGCTCATTATAACAAGAATTAAAAAAATCATGTCAAAAGTACTGGCAGAAAATGACTAGTCCATTTCCTTAATTTTACGGACATTTCTGTTAATGATGAAATGTTATCTAATGCAAAATGTAAAATACAGGTAAAACAACTGTGAAAATTGAATATGGAAAATTCCTTCATATTAATACAGTATATGATTTTTTTGCATTCAACTAATGCAAAGCACACAAGAGACTCAATTCATTACAGCACATGCTAACCTAAAGATGTTTTGCACTAATAAGCACACAAATATATGCTGTACCAACACCCTGGCAAGGACCACCATTTGAAATTAGACTTAAAACTTAATTTGAACTTTTTCAGACTGTTAGAAATTAATTTTAGGCTAATTTATTAACACTCTGTAAAAAAATCTGTTTTTGAATAGTTAAGTTAAATAAATTTTGATTTATGAGTCAATTGAACTTAAATTATATTTAAGTGACTTAAAACAATCAAGTTGTAAAATACAACTAGATATTTTAAGTAAGTTCAATAAAATTTAAGTTTAATTGACTCAAATTGATTTGCTTAATTGAAGCAAATTTTATTTAACTTATAAATGTAATCAAGCTGTTTAACTTTAATTTTTGAATAGTTTTTTTTACAGTGCAGTATTTCTCTGACCGTTTCACTTGTTTACTGTACACATTGCACTAAATATATTTTCTGTGTTTTTATGTGAAAGTACTGTAGATAACCCAGATTTCAACCCAGCACTGGGTCTAAAAGAGACAAACCCAACGCTGGGTTAAATTTACCCACAAAATGGATTACACTGTAAAAAAATCTGATATAAAAGACATTTTCTACCAGAAATAAACAGTGTAAAACAGTTTTTCCTGTAAAATTACATGTTTTTTACATTTTTCTTGTAAATGAGCATTTTTCTGTAATTCTAGGTTTTTGAAAGAATTTTAAAAATAACATGAAAAGCTGTACATTACAATTACGTAAAATTACAGTTTATTGACATTATACGTGCAAAATCTGCAAAAAATAATAATAGGAAAATTATGTAAAATTACAGTTTTGTTTACAGTGAATATTTGACCCAACATTGGATTAAAACACTCATCATAGGTTGAATTATTTAAAAGGCATCTAGGTTTTGGAACAGAGGCCGTAGTTACACTGAAGCTCATGATGGTTGACTGTATTTTAGACAAATCTACTATTGGTTTATAACGGTGTGCTGTTGCATCTTTCTAACCCTCGAAGTTTAAACACCCTCGGCTCAATTGCCTCAGGCATGGACAGAGCCGGGTTATCATACCCTTGTTCTGCCTTCCCCTTGGAAACGGATAATTCAGGTTTGACATTTAATACGTCTGAGGTCACAACAACCGCATCCGGGTCAGACATGCCGCCGTTGAATCGAGCCGTGCTGCAGCACACGGCGGTCGCTCTGGTGATGAGTTTGTCGAGCGGTTTGAGAGAGTGCATCCAATGCGGCAGAAAGTCCCAGCTGCGCAGCGTCTTGGGCAGATGTGCTGGACTGTGGGATTGCATGAGGTTGATCAGGAGGATGAAGGCCGTGACCGCCGCAAACGGCGCTCCCACACCAATCATGGCCTGCCAGCCTGCCAGAGAGATGCCGAACACTAGAAAAGGCAGCAGCAGGAAGCACACCAGCAGGTAGAGAACGGCAAACCAGCGGTACTTTGCGGTGCGTTCACCCAGCGCTGTTGCCATACGGATGGGCAGTCGAGTGAAGGGAACTGGATACAACAGCAGAATTCCAAAAATATTGAAGTAAAAATGACACAAGGCAATCTGGAGGAGAATTGAGAGGACAACATCAAACTAGCTGTGCTCGCCAATGGAAAACTTGCAATGACTATTCACCATTCCAATATGGCGGATGACTTATGGCGACCCAGAGAAACAAGTGCTAATGAGACATCTATATGGGTTTAAACCCTTAAGCCTAAATACGAGCAAAAGGGAAATTATAAATAAACAAAATAACAGAAAATAATATAAAATTAAAGTGATTGAAAACATATAGAAGTATATATAAAATGAAGACTTCAATCAATTAAAAGATTGAGCTTTCTGAAATGGCTTTCTGGCCATCTTTTTTGCTGTCTCTCATTATTTTGGAATCAGTACCTGGCACGCAGCCGGAAGCTTCTCTCTGGGGCTGGCGAGTGCTGCGAGGATGGCTGTGGTGGTGGTGCCGATGTTGGAACCCAGGGTCAAAGGGTACGCCCTGTTAAGACTGATCACACCGAGACCTGCAGGGGTCACAGGTCACGTTTAGAGAATGATGCATGTGAAAATGTCATCCTTTCTTCTGTTGTCAGTAATAAAGACATCTATGAGGGGAGGCTGCTGACGAGTAGGCAAGTTGACACACGTTTGACTCCAGTGAATGTTTCTAAAGCAAAACTTGTTTTTTGATCCCCCAAAAAAATTCAACAATAAAATGTGTAGAGTGCAAAGTATCAACTGTTATAAAGAAAAATTATTATCATTAATTGACCAAGAAAAAGCACAAAAGGATTTTAAGTAATGTCCGTTTTTCACAATGTGTTTAAAATAGACAATCAAAGTACCTGCTAGAAAAAACAAGGGTCTTTCAACTCGAAGCCTTGAAGGGATTGTTCACCCAAATATGAAAATTAATTTTGGGGTAAACTGCACCTTTAAAGGCGCAACAGTATAGATTTTAGCAGCATCTACTGGTGAGGTCGTGAATTGCAACCACTCCACCCTTGAAGCATCAATGGCAACTGACACGGGACAGAGATGTCGTCATGTTTTGCTTCTTTGGCGAATGAGATAACATATTTATGAAACGCGTTCTGTAGAGTAGTTTGTCCTGTAAGGGCTAATGTAGAAACAACATGGTGAATTCCATGTATGGGACCCACGGTGTATGTAGATAGAAAGGGCTCAATCTAAGTAATAAAAACATCTTCATTGTGTGAGTCTTTATACACCTCTGAATACAAAGTTATGTATGTTATTTTGCATTTTTTTCAATAGTTCCTCCCAAAAATGACACACTGGACCTTTAAAATGACAACATGCCCCATTGATCTATATTTAAATGATCATTAACTCTCTTATTAAAGCACATCACTGGACCATTTATAAAAACACTAAAATGCAGCAGATCAAACTGATCAATAATGTTCGTGTTTCTACATCATAATAAATGAATATTGATGTTGAGGTTAATGGGTTGTCTGTCCTTCGTCCGCCCTGACGGCTTTTTTAATACTCTTTTAACAATGATTAATAATGACACCAACTCCTCAATTATTACCTTAAACCTTAAAAAAATGATGATCTGAAAGAGGGAATTCCCATTGGATGAATGTAAAAAATTAGCATAATCATGTGTCACTTGATGAATTATAAACCAGACGGGCAGAAGTACATTAATAATGAAATCATTTAAAGGGAAATCACCATCATTTCATCTAAACCCGCAGGGGTGACATTACGGTTAATATTTAACCAGAACTAACTGACCAAACACTGATGGCTACTGTACCTGGAGTCATCGCTCATATTTTGCTCATTTGTTTATGAAACCAGCACTAAAAATTAAACTTTAATCTGCTGATTATCACTGTTCATTAATCGCAAAGCAAACTGTTTAATCATTAAAATCGGGTTCCCTCATTCTAACCATCAGCTTTTACAGAGAGTGCAGAAACTAAAATGCCCTAAATTATCTTGCAAAGCTTATAGATTTCAACCACAAAAAGATCTGTTTAGCTTTCGTATGCACATCTACCGTGACGGCAAAATTCCCTTCGGCAGATTTTCAAAAGCTGTCCGAAATATTATTTCTGCGACATTTTAAAGAAACTTCTTTCATTTACTAAAAAAACATTATTTAAGGGTCTGGGGATTATAGTTCAGCAATGTGTTTTGCCGACAGACACATTATGAATGTTTTTTTTACCTTTAAATGCAGGCTAATGCTCTTCCGGCAGTCATTTTAGATAACATCGCCTGTTAGAGACTCACCTATGAGTGGCGTCATAGCCGATGTGAACACAGAACTGCTCTGGATGATAAAGGTCATTCCTGCTCCCATTAACATCGCCAGATATCCAGACAGCCAGCCGAGTGGATAAGGAAAATCTGAAATAACGTGAAACGAGTTTTCCGTTAAAACACATTAGAAACAACAATATCCAGCTGTTTACTCGAGCATTAAGATTCAGATACTAGTCAAAATATATCAGATATCAGAAAAATATTAATTCGATAATGTAAAACTGATGTTATGTAAAACTTCTGCGGGGTCTCTGGGTAAAATGTCATCTAATTGATGACACAGCGCAGGTTAACATCTTCGGATGAAAGGTCAGATTCCACAAGATGCTCTTTGGAAAGCATGCAGGAATAACACGGATCATCGGGTTCCGCACAACCACGTGAAGTCAGTGTCAGCATGACAGCGTGCGGTTATCAAAGCAGAAGGCAAATATTAAGCCATTCTGTAATTCACATTAATTATTCATGTACATGAAACTGATGGCTTGATGCTAACACACTTCATTGTTAGTGATTTGCACATGAATACTCCTTTATTTGGATAAATTCTTCAATCTTGTCGTACAATATGTGGTGTGCACATCCTCGATGTAACCAATAAACACTACAGTGACTCTTGTTATCGCTCTGTCTGTCAATTACAGATGCTACTGACCCGTGTTGATGACCCTTTCAATGACCTTTGCAACTTGACCTTGCAGGAGGGAATGCAGGACTTT
>CM017909.1:21543655-21638655 GCA_008369825.1 Triplophysa tibetana | reverse complement strand
TAATCATTTAAAAAGTAATTTGGACATGCAAGGTTTCAGAAGGACAGCCAGGATTCTTCATCACTGTGATAATTCACATCTTAAGCAGAAAGTATAGGACAGTGCGTGATTTTCGTATTGGAGATGGTGCGACACACCCACTTTTCACCATTCAATCATGTTCCAGGGACAGAGGCAGAACAGAATGTGCGTTTACGCAAAAGAAGATATTTGGATAAATGTCTCAGTGGTTCTGTGTTCACACAATGGAAGTCAATGTTTTCAGTGTTGTTAGATTATCAACATTCTTCAAAATATCTTCTTTTGTATTCTGCAGCCGAAAGAAGCTCATAAAGGTTTTAAATAATGATACAATATTCTTTCATTCTTGGGTGAACGATCACTGTAACGCTGTGTCTACACCGGACGCGGCGCAACGCGACACTATACAAGAACCAATTAGAACCCATTAATTCAAACTAGACGGGACACGAATGGGTAACAACCCATTAAGAACAAGCCGTTGTCGCGCCGGCCGTGTGGTGTAGACACGGTTGAGAAATTCAATTTTCAGTGTGTAGAGTTAAAGTTCTAGACATTTGTGTGATCAGTACAGTCGCGTGATCAAAAATGTCTTTATGATTTTGATGTAATAGTTAAAGTGGTTGGGGTCTGTACCGTTTAAATTCATTTCTCTCTCCTGCTTGCATTAGTGCAACTATAGTGTTGGTCACAGATGTGCCGATGTTGGAGCCCATGATGATGGGGACAGCAGATTTCACTTCCAGCACTACACACACACACAAATAGAAATGACAATTACTTAAACAAACTGAATGATTAATGATTTACGAAATGAGAATAGGCCATTAGTTTCAATCCACCAGGTGAAAGTAATATCACACCTCAATTTAATACGTCTCATGCCTGTCACATGAATGACGCAGAGCGATTTGTATCGCAAAGATGAATCTGATGAGAGGTTTGATCAAATCCCCGAGCAAACGATCTCCATCCCTCAAGTTCTGATGCTGATAAACAAACATTCTCCTCCTGACCCTTAAATCAAGTCACTTTCAATGGAAGAAACATCAATGGTTCAGCATGCGTAATTGCCTGTAATCAAGTCTCTTACGCAGACGGAGCGTGCAGCTGGAGCGCAGACGGCGGGCGCGTTTTAACAGAAGGCGAGCGGTGAACTGCATGAATAATCAGACACCCACTCCTGAAATCCATTAGATTCAATTCATTTACTCACTGAGAGCTCAAAACGTCCGTTCTTTACATAAAGATGTGTCTGCTACTCTGAAAGAGTCTTCAGAAAATCTGAACTGGATGAGAACACACTTTAAAAATTTGAAAGCTAAGAAAACTTTTTCTTTCTTCATCAGATTTTCAGAAGAAATCTCAACAATATCTCAAGCTGAGCTCAGGTTTGTCTCATCGAACGTCAACGTTTCTCAGCAAATTGACCCAAATCCAGATTATTTTACTTCTGCGATTTACATTCATTTAGCACAAACAATTAGGTGGAAAACACAATATACACTCTTAAGAATAAAGGTGCTTATAAGGTTCTTCACGGCGATGTCAATGCCGAAACATATGTTAAATGTACTTTATGGAACCCTAAGGTTTTTCTAAGGCATCGAAGAACCTTTTGAAGCAGTGTTTAAGGCTAAAAAGTGAGATTCTGTATTTGAGACGGGACTCTTACATCCAGATGAGACCAAGCTGACCACTATAGATGTAGATGTGCTGGAGCTCTGGACCAGAACCGTCACCAGAATCCCCACCATGAGTCCTGCCACCGGGTTAGAGAGGATGACATTATCCTGGAAAATATCTCCTGCCACTTTACCTGAGAAACGCACCAGAACGTTGAAGACATGAAGACTCATGATTAAAACTTTTGTACATTTTGACTTTAAAGTCCCAGTGAAATTAAAAATGAAATTTCTATTTTTTCCATGAAATATTGCAGCATTTGAAGTGCACAGCCTATAAATGTGGGTCAGTTTCTTAAAAAAATTCTTGTACCCTCATAATCTACCATTTAAATAAAAAAATGCACTTCTGCCCTGAAATGACAAATGACGTATAATAGACGGCTTGGGCGGAGTATCTGTTAACTCCTCCCCTTCAACTGTCAGTCTTCTGCCAGTTCCATATATCTGTTCATTCACATCCAATCAATTTGCAGTGAAAAACCCAAGCCACACCCACTAATTTTCTCATTTGAAATTCACTCGGAAATGTGTCAGATTACGGAAGTAAAAACGATCGCAGCTTCCGGTTCAGGGGGACTTTAAGTGTGCGTCAATTTTTTTGTTGAAGTCCTAAATCCTCTAAAAAACATGGATGAAGCATTTTTGATCCTGAAGAACCTTTCAGTTTAAGATTCAAGCGTATCTTACTATCCTTTCTGTGGTCTGATCGAACCTTTTTTACTACAACAAACACTTTATGAAACAGAAATGTTCTGTGGACGTTGAAGGTCCTTTACTGAAACACACAACCTGACAAAGAAGCTTCAGGAGACTTATTTTAAAGAGTACACTCGAAATCACAGGGGAACCACTTTAAGTGCTACATAGAACCATATTTTGGTTCTCCAGAGGTTCTTCAGTGGTTCTTTGGGATGACTGAGGTGCATTGCTTCTGAACCTGATGAGCCCCTGTGTGGTTCTTCAGTGGTTCTACAGAGCACCTCAGTCATCCCAAAGAACACCTGAAGAACCTCAGAAGCACCAAAATACGGTTTTAAAAAAACGTGAAGTCAAGCCAAGAATCACTTTTATGGCTATATAGCACTTTTTTCTTTTAAGTGAATAAGGAAGAATGTTTACCCCCAGCCAGCTGAAAGGCAGAACTCAGGATGTCCAGAGAACACACAAAGCCGTAGAGAAGCAGAAGAAGAACAGGAATCTTCAGTATGTTCATAAGCGGAGACATTTCTCGAGGCCGGTCCTCGCTGCTCTCTGTGTTCACTGTCAGATGAGAACAAATCTCTTACTATCTCAGAGACATTGGATACATCATCACAGACACAGAATGTTCCAGTGTTTATTAACAATGTTTTTCGTTAGAATGAAGCATTTCAGAGGTATGACAGATCGTGAACTATTCAGAGGAAGAACATTTGATGGGAGAAGTCTCACCTGCCTCGCAGTGTTTGGATGATGAACAGTCGGCACCGCTGAAGTTCTGCTCACAGTAGCTGTTGACCACGTCGAGAGACGTGCTGCCTTTTTTGAGGTCGTGATCCCCAACCAGTTCAGAGTGAAGGGCTTGAGAAAGTATTAAAATAATGTGTGAGCATCATCGCATTAAATAACAAAAGATCCAAGTGAGCAGCATCTGTAACCATTAGACTTCCGAAAATCCATGAAGGCACGATGGGCAACCTGAATTTTGAAACCGACAGTAACAAACTTTATTTTGTAAAACATGTGGCTTGAATTCAGTGTTCCTTCTATAAAATATGTGTTATTCAATAACAAAATGACATTTACACATTTGAAGCACCACATGTGTCGTTATTGTAGGTTTTGAAATCAATGCGTTTCTGATCTTACCATTAAAACTGAGAGTTTGTTCAGTGGTGGTGATTCTGATGAGTCGAGAAGACATGATGATGTCTGGGTAGAGATCAAACCATGTGTCAAACTGAGCTCAGATTTGTCAAGTCTGCAATCAAAAGTCAACATGATTGAAAATCTCAATGTGAACTTAAATGCTCATTTGATTCAATTTTAGAAAAAAACTTGTGAGACTAAGTGAATGAAACACAACTGAGAACACAAATCTCATGAACTACAAAAGAGCGGCATGTGTTTAAAGTAAGAAACCACGAGAATACTAATTTCCAGATGAACCATTTTGTTCAACAAATGACTTCCTGTCATTACAGATCCATTACCGTTAACTTCCTTCATTTCTTACTCGATTTTGATCATTCAGATAACTGAAAGCCTTTCAAGATAATATAGATGTCAACACTTATTTGTCCCTCACGATCACGGACGTCACATCAGATGCCATTCAAATGTGATTTATTTAATAGCAGGTAAACGTGTTTTATATCAAGGTAACCCTCGAGCATCCGTCTGTCAGCGACACGCTCTCACAGGACGATGTACTAATGTGTTTCTGAGAGCAGAAGCTCTTGAATGTCAGAGCAATTAAAGGGAATGATGGATAATGTATTTGTTCTACAGCGTCTGTCGAGGACACAACGCACTCCATGTGACACAGATGCACATTAGAGATCACCCTAAAACACATATACACATATTCTCACATCCAGGGGACACAAGTAGAAAAGAAAAGGTGACTAGAGGTTGTTGAAATAAGTGAACTGATGACAAGGAATTTTCATTTGTAAGCAACGATAGCGATCACAACAGTGTTACATTTTATCACCTCGCTTTACACAAAGAGTAAACTTGAACAACGGATTTAAAATGCATAAATGTTCCCAGTCGATTTACTAAACTACCCTAACAAAACATGAATACCTCAAGTAATTCTGTAAAAGAATGTGTATTTACAAGCAGTGTTGGGTGTAACTAGTTACTAAGTAATTAGTTACTGTAATCTAATTACTTTCCCTTGGAAAAGTAAAGTAAGGGATTACACTTATTATTTCCGTAATTTAATAAGTTACTTTTGATGTAATTAAACTAAATACTTTGTCTAACATATGTGTGTGCAATGGGGGAATTGACATCAAAATTCAAAGTCTAACTTTTAAATCCGTGCTTTAATGTATAATTCTCACATTTGTAATACTTTAGTCACTTAATATTACTTTATGCAGTTTAATATTATTTATTTGAATTAATTTAATAAGCCGTTTCATGTCCATCCTTGAATCATTTAAGTAATCAAGGATGATTAAGGATATAGAAAGTAATTAGTAATAAGTAACTAGCTACTTTTTGGAGAGAGTAATTTGTACAGTAATCTAATTACACTATTGAATATGTAATCAGTAACTAGTCATTAATTACTTTTTCAGAGTAACTTACCCAACACTGGCACACTTTTTACTTTGTAGACTGTTTCAGAGTCAACAACACGAACATGGCCCAAACTTAACTTCTGCTAGACCACACTAGTGCTTTAAAATGTTCTTCGATGCCAGAGAAGAGGTTCCATTAAGAACCTTGAACATCTGAAGAACCTTTCTGTTTTCATATAAAAAAGGTAAAAAAAAATCTTTGTGGAACCATAATGGGTCTTCAATGGATGTGGTTCTCAAACTGGGGGCCCCAAGATGAATCCAGTGGGGCCAAAGATTCTGTGGCATTTCATGAAAGATAAAATTTTTATAAATAAAATTAGCCAATCAACCAAAAGTATGGATGTCCCAGCATTGAATATCTGAATATGTTTTTGGTTCAATTAAAATTCAAAGTTTTATATTGTAAGTCTTTATTTAGGGGGCCGTAAAATGATAGTGAGCCTTTCCATGAAAAAGTTTGAGAACCACTGTTCGATGGCATCGCTGTGAAGAACCTTAAGCATCTTTATTTCAAGAGTGCAATGCAAAGAATCTATAACTGTTGTGTAGATTTTAATTAATTTAATACAGTTAACAATATAATAACATGTGAATGGAAATTATACATCAAATTAATTGTTTTATTATAGCCAAACACAGAGGGAAAGTTACCTTCATGTGTAATTAAAAAGTAGACTGAAAGCATGTTTTAAGTTTTAGTTTAAAAGACGTAAACTAATTTAGCCCATGAATAACGTTATTTTTTTCTTTAGCAAATGAATCTGCAGAAAAATCCGTCCAACCATTTTGTGTTAAATGGTTTGTTCTCGCTGTTCAGTTTTTGAATCTTACAGTTTCCACTTACCTCTCAAACTGAGTTGAAGATCTGAATTTGCAGCAAACCGTCTGTCAAAACACGCTTCAGTTCAGAATTATGTGACATGAAGCGAGGAATCTTTTGGACTTCAATACTTCTGTTCTAGAGGAACTCATATGCACTCAACTATAGTTAAAGGGGTTCAGATCACCCAAAAATAAAGCCGTTCATCATTTACTCACTCTCATGTCAAACCAAAAAAAGTGAAACGTTGCGGATTTTGCTGCATGTGGAACATCACTGAGAATCACTTCACGTGTTTACTGAATGAGTTCTTCATTGTGCTCACATCGACCGGCATTAAAACACCCTCTTATCAGAAGAAGAGAACAGCAAAGCCGCATGCACAAACTCAATCCCTTCATCACTGTGAGCATCTGACCGGCTCTCCACATGAAGCCTCGAGATTCAAAGGTTTTGATAAAGCATCATATCACTCACAACATTGATCTCAAAGCAGCAATGAAAGGTTCTCTAGAACATAGTGGGCATAGAATGCGTTCATATAAACTTTAACCACAGTTAACACGCATGTGTGTCTCTGCATCTCATAAACTACAAAGAATCTTCTAAGAAACCAAGCTTGACCTTTCTCAGAAAACAAACCTTTTGGGATTTGACTTTTTTAAGTTTTGTTCATTGGATCTCAACCTTTTTGACTTCAAGGCCCCAGAGTCACAACTTCAACAACAAATTTTCCAGAGCTTGTTTATAAAAATAACCAAACATACAAGTATTATCTTGATTTCCACCCGTTTTGCTCATTTTGTCCGATTCGACATACAGCCTGATCTTCAGTCGTCTTGAGCGAACACATCACATATTTATGAGGACTAACATTTGATAGCTTTGAATGTTTTTGTTTTGAAACCTGAGAATAATGTTATAAAAATGTGTAAACATATATATATAATCTGGTTTAATATTGTAAAACATTTGTCCTGTTATGAGAAGTCTTTTTAGTGTGAAACCCCTGCTTTTATAAATCTTAAATGTTTACAGGAAGACTTGATTTGTCTGAATAATAGACACATGGTTTGCAGCACTGGGAATATTGATCAATCGATGTAAAGGTCATGTGAAAGCATCTTACCTGTGTTTCTGTCTTGATGTGATGACATTCGCAGCGATCGATGGGGTTCTGAAGTGACAGGAACATTGTAAAGGAGGTTTATATGGGAATTATCTTCTCAAACTCATTAACCAGCACCAAATCAGAGATCATTGACAGTCAAAAACATCAAAGGACCAAACACTGAACCACTGGTGCGCACAAACTGACAGGGATGCAAATATTTACACTTTCACATCAAAAGCAAAGCCAATATTCTAAAAGATCTTTAATAAAGCTAATATGACATTTTATGTTTCAATAACCATCATAGGTATTCCTCTTTTACAGCAAAACATGACACCTTGTGGTGAGAAGTTGAAATTTGCATTTGTGTATTCCACACACGTCGCCCACACACCCAGTCTCATGGCAGTTCGTGGCATTGACACGGAATTTGGAATCTATTAATCGTGCTCATGGACACGAATGTCCCAATTGTTTCGTGTCAGCGAGCACGACCTTTTTAAATGTCACTCAGCACGAGTTTCAATAAACAGACTGCGTGTGTATTTACATTTATATGTTTATAACCTGATATCAAAAAAGTCGTACATATTTTAGGGTATGGCTCACCAAAACCTTACTTCACCAAACCCTAAAATCACAACCACAAAGGCAAATGTTGCTGAAAACGCGAGTTTCGCGAGGTGGCAAAACAATGATAAATGGCCCCTGAACCTGACGTCACAAATTCAAAACATGAACATGAGACCGTAGGAAATAGGAATTCACACGAATGAGTCACTTTGTAAAATAGGTATGAATTCCCATCAGATAACGTTGATATATATTGATATGCATGAATGAGGTTTAAGAATACATTAGATTGAAAGTCGTGCTGGATAACACGAAAAAAGGGGGAAATTCGTGTCTGTAAACACGAATAAATAAATTACAGTTTGTGACGATGTCATGAATTCCCATGATACACACACTTTAATAACTTCCAGCTTGAATTAATGAAAATGTTACGACTTTTTGTTTGTTTGTGCTAAATAACACAGAAAATTTCCATAAAATTTTGGCAAGTAAAACTAAATGTGTACATCAAAGTGCTTGTCTGTTAATGTTGTGTTTAGTTTTTTTTACATTTTGTGCCATTACTGCTTTAAGAAGTTCTTTCTTACGCTTTAGAGTCTTTTTATGTTACATTTTAGTCTAAGATTTAGTTTAAAAGTTGTATTAATTTACACGTAGAAAATTCAATTAAACCTTGAATGTAGGCCCACTCAACAACTCTATAAGAATATCTTGAAAATTGTAAGCATATTGCACATAAAATTAGAAATTTGCATCCAAAATTTTCGCACGTTAATTAAAAAATTATGACCTCACGTTGTGTCAATCACATTTGCAAACTGTATACTCAACACATATCAAACACGCCTGAACCATCTCAGGATTACTCAAAACGCTCCAGTATTAGAACTCTTCGTGTTCTCTTCTTCTTTGAGGATTCTCCTCCGTTTGACCATCTGCCAGGTGAAAGCTAAGTCTAATGATTAAGGAAAATAAGTGGACACCTCGCTGTTAATAATTGTTGAGTGTGTGCCGTGTCAGCAGTGACGAATGGCCCAATGCACCCGTTCACCTTTTAATTTAGTGTCAAATTTTAATCCGACTGCAGCTGGACAACAGTTTAAATAAGGTCACTGTGTGACACAAACACATTCTTGTATTGTGAGGTGAATAAGAAGCGGCGTTCACAGCTCATTTTACCGTCACGTTATGTGTGGTTTCATTGAGTTGGCCCAGTAACAGCGAGTTCTTGAACTGGGATGGATTACTGAACACCAGAAGAGGATCATGGGGAAGCTCTCAAACCTGAGTGTGTCACACCTGCTGCTCTCATTTCCATCTGATGAATCTCAACGGTTATAAATGAACAGCTGAGGATTATTTTAACATCATTTTGGTTCTTTACAGTCCTCTGTGCTTTCGAAACATGCAAGAAACGTACTCCGTGATTCGCTGGAAATATAGAAACACACACACACTTTCATAGTGAAAGCAGAATGTTTATAAACAGTATGTCATGTACAGTTAATTCAGCAGACAGAGACAACAACACTTTTCTCATTTACAACATCTGCAACACACAAGTGTGTTTGCGCACTCACAGATTTATCATTCTGAACGTGTGTGTGTGTGTGTGTGTTGAACTGCGATGATATAGTGTTCCCTAACAGAGAAGAATACAGGTGTTAAGTGTCCCATACTAACCTTATGTGTCAAGTGTTTGTGTGCGTACGTGCGTGTATGTGTGTGTGTGCGTTAAACACAGAAAAATAAAAGCATCACTTCAGTTCTTCTGTAGAAGATGCTGGAGTCACATTCTCCTCCGGTCCCTCCTGGTGAAGACACACACACACAACCATTAAATCCTGAGTTTTTTTTCCATCCAAGATGGCAACTAAAGCCAAGAGTTTTTTTTTAATCTTTTCCAGAGTTTGAGAGACTGATCCATGCATTTGTATCGTAATTATTGTAATTGTCTTTATATTGGATTAAGTCAATCTAATATAAATCGACTTCGGATGGTTCAAAGTGCAACGACCAGACTATTGATTGGCACCCGGAAGTCAAAAGTTTTATTAAAAACCCCTGCTTTGTGCTCTTTGGTTGCTGGTCCGTGCCAGAATTGATTGTAAAATGCTATTTTTGTTTTTTAACGCTCTCACTGGATCAGCTCCTAAACATCTCCGTGAACTCTTAAAGTGTCCACAAAAGTGTCTTGAATTAAGACATACATTTTAACCAGAGCTTTTGTTATATAAGAGGTAATCGTGTTAAAGCGAACAGAACTGAAAACGCCATAGTACCTGAGATTACATCTGTTATTGACACCAGACCCAGCGAACGCCAGGTTCTGGAATTTACCTATCTATGACGTCATTGATAGGTGAAACACCACGTTCACAGGAGAATATCAATGACTACATCTCTAGCCCCGCCCACTTATTCGTGCATGACAATTCTGATGTAACAATTGGCGCGGAACCAGATAGAGCGAGCAAGAAATAAACATGCAGTTAAAGATCCAAATTATTTTGCAGTCAGTGCCTGGTTGTGGAAGAACACAGTCGCTGCATAACCTTCCCTCGGATTCCGACATTAGTAATGCATGGTTAAAGTTTATTTTTAAAGACGTTCCAGCACACGTGGGTAAAACAGTGAGTGTTTTCAGAGAGGTCTTCTGAATGAAGATTGTTGGTGGTCCAGAGATGCAGGTTGAAGCGAAATATTTCAGTTGTTGGGTCAAAACTGTGAAATAATCTTCAGATTTCCCTCAGACTGATTTGATAAGTATCTGAAATTAAATGCGAGTTAAAAACACTTCTTTTCTCGCAGGCATTTAATTGTTCCTAGAGTTTTTGATGCCTCATCATTCACTGGTGTTTAGTTTATTCCTTTTTTCTCTCATTGCATTACAGGGCGGTCAACTACTGTTTTTTATATTGTGCTTTATGAATACATTTTGATGAATATATTCGCAGAAGTTTTTTTTATCATTTTGTAGATATTTGATGAGTCAAAAGGTTTGTAGACACTCGCCTTGACTTTCTCAAGCTCGGATCCTCCAGGCAGTGATTTCTGGGATATATGAAAGGCCTGAGACAGACAGATATTAACTCACTTAGATGAGATCAATCGTGTTACTAATTTGTTGATGTTCCTGCAGGGAGAAGTCAAACCTTTTTAGCTTGCTGGACTTCCTCTGTGGACTTTGACCTGCACTTCACCGGCTGTCTCTGAGGAGAGGTGGACTGCAAACAGACACACGCACCAAAGAAAATTACTTATAGGAAATTATTATTTTCTGTACTTCCAAAATAGGCCTATTCACCTTCTGATCCATGATTTATTCTGTGCTTGGAGATGGTGAGGGAAAGATCAATCTGATAAACCTGATGAAGTCAGAGAGAAGAGATTAAACCAGGACATAGCTCAAACATGTAGAGTCCTAGTGTAGCCACTAGAGATCACTACACACACATTACTAAAAACAAAACTTCTGACACTGAGATTAAAATGTTGGCAATTTTATTTCACTTTCACTAAACCACCATTCATTCATACCACATAGATCCAACATATACATTAAATTAAGCAATGTGAATGTATAGAAGAGAACACAAGCAACTTTCTTGTGTTTACAGTAAGTGTTGCTTTGCAGAATAACCTGACAAAAGACTTAACATGAGTCTTAAAAAGCATGCCAATTACACCATTAAAAACTCAAATGGGCTAGTTGGCAGTTGCACAAGATGGCGCCGGTGAGCTTTTGCAACATATTTTTGGTCACATAACACCATGGAGTTCTTCCGTCATATCACTTATATATTACTTCTTTGAATCTAAAAAGCACCCATATTTGCCCAAAATACTAATTTTCCCATATAGTGTTATACGACTGGAAATTACTCTGCAGACTCTGGTGTCCCAAAAGCTCACCGCCGCCATCTTGTGTACCTCGCAAATAATTTAATTAAATACATAAAATGAGTACATAACATGAGATCATGAAAATCACATTCATTATTTATCTTTTTACAGTTATTGGCTTGGAAAAAAGGGAGTCGACTCCGAATAACGCAAACGAGTCGTCCCTAGTACGATTAGCGAACCGCCACAGATTTACATTACTACGTATAGTCCCCTCCTACGTTTTGCTAGGGCTGCCCGCAAAATCTCCACTCTTCTCCCCCAAACACTGTCGTGAGCCTCATTCGCGTTAGACCAATCACAGCAGACTAGACCGTCAGAACAATCAGACTAGGCTAGCGGAGAGGATTAGATGGATGAATTGTGGAACGAACCATTTGAGAGTCAGTCAAGAAGTAAGGTAAGAACTATTATAATGAAATAATAGTGTTCTTACACCTTTGTACAAAGACTTGTTGCTGCACACTCTGTGAACCAAAGTAGGACCTTAAAAATCACATGTTACTTACTCTTTAAAAATATTTAAATGGTCCATAACACTGGCCTGTGAATAACAACAAATGCTTTCTTGCATAACCATTACATTGATGTGGTTTAATGCATCACGAAACGCCCATCAGACAAGTTTGATAAATCCAAAAAATAATCAATGTTTGTTTGTAAACAACACAGTCGTGTGGCATGGCTAGTCTGTTACTGCTGAAATCGGATTGTTTTTGCTGGCTAAACACTGACAACTGTACGATAATCAAACAATGTAGTATGTAATGTTTACACAGAAAAAAGAACTCTGACACAACCACGTGCACGGGGTTAAAATGACTGCGATGACATCATTATAGCTTGATGCTGGTGTTACACCCGACGGCACCATCTATAAATAAATGTTAGAACGGTCGACTACAAAAATCACAATTACAGTAAAGCACTCATGAAAGTGTACGGAGTCATACACTTTAACAAAATTATGAGCTTTCGGTTTCTCTTAAAGCACTCGTGTTATTAGATCTGTAAGGTGCTTATGAGGCGTTTTTTGAAGTAGATCTAATGCTTTAGGTGGATGAGTTTATTCACATAGTCATCTCTCTTGCATTATTGCACATGCAATGTGACTAAGAATCAAGAGTGATGTCATTATTTAAATCCAGTGTAAGTGTGTGAATATTACACAATTTCATTTACTCCTTTTCACTTTGACCTGCTGCTATACAGTGATTGTTATTATGAACTACTATTAGGGTGCGTTGTTATCTTTTGGGGGGATAAAATAATACAATTTGGTTCTAGTTCATGTTTGACATGAGTGTGTGCCATGAGACATTAAACGCAACTGAAGTCATCGTAACACTAAACTCTTGAGATGTATGCGTCACATCTGAAGGCTCTGTGGGAAACACTTCAAAACGATTCATCCACACCATTGAGTCAACAACACTCAAGATGACGTTTGTGAGGCGAACGGTCGAGCTGCAGGTCTGCCCCCGCTGGGAGATCAGTACAACACTTTCATTTTTTTCTTCGGGCAAAGCTTGACACAATTGAAGGCGCCACTAGCGATGACTGAAGACACGACTAAATTGTTGCTTCTGTGATTTTTTCAGCATTTTGCCAGAGATGTTCGGAGTGGTTTAACGCCTCAAGAGTCCAGCCACAAGTCTGGACTTCCCAATTATTCAGTTCAGTACAAACTGTGTGATTTTACTTGAAGGGTTAGGAAAAAGATCAAACCCTATAAGTGTCAATGAAAGATTTATAAGACGAAAGAGCAACGAAACTATTGTCAAATAAGATTTCAGCAGAGGAGCAGAAAAGGAATAAACCTTTGAAAACTACAAAACATGAGCAAACTTGCTTAAGGACTCCAAATGCTCGTTATCATACAGGTCATAACAACACATCAAATCAGACATATGAGCCCGAGCATCTGTACATTCTTGTACATTCTGACAGATGAGAGAAAATGGTTTTAAAGCAGTTGCTATGAATTTCTAAGAAACACGCACACGTCTGGTTTATTATCTCCGTGGTCACACTCCATAGGCGTTATGATTTTTATACTGTACAAACTGTATATTTTATCCCCTAAACCTAAATCATAGAAAGCATTTAAGATTTTCTAAATATATTGTTTTATACGGTTTATAAGCTTTTTTGCCCACAAGGACCTCAATTTTGGTCCCAACGGTGACAAGTCCCCAACACATACACACACTTATGTTTTACCATCTCCGTGGGGACAGTCCATAGGCGTAATGAGTTGTATACTTAACAAACTGCATATTTTATCCCCTAGACCTAAAGATTGTGGAAAACGTGGCCTCTATTTTTGTCCCCACAGTGACACGGGTCCCCATGAGTTGATGTGCATTCAGGTTTAGGTCCCAACTAACATATACAAGTCAAGTCCACCCACACACACACACACCTTTGTCTAATATGAGTTCCAATGATGTCAATCATATTCTCACGCTGTGAAGCTATTTTCTGTCCTGCCCAGTGAGTCACACCTGCAGTATATATTTATTAACCGCCTTCCTTGAAATAAATCCCACAGACACTTTCAGAGGTCAAAACGTACCGACACTACACATCATCTACTTTCTAAATATGTCAGACCTTAGATCAGACAAGCCTTGAATTCGATTCTGCAGAAGTCTCGAGTCTGAAAACCTCAGCACACGTCACATCACATGCAGAGAGGTGCAGATTTAATATCATGCTATAATCAGCTTTCCATAACGAAATACACAACTGCCAATTCAGAAAAATATCAGACATGGCAATTATAGCAACAAATATGATGTTTATCTGAAACAGGCAATGGAGAGAATGAATGATGCTTACCCGCTCTGTCACGCTCAGAGGTGTGCAGCCTTTCCAGTGTCTTTCTACATCCACCCCTCTCTCTCCCCCTCTCTCTCCCCTCTCTCTCTCTCTCTCTCTCCTCTCCCTCTCCCCTCTCTCCCTCTCCCTCTCCCCCTCTCCCTCTCTCCCTCTCCCTCTCTCTCTCGCTCCCTCTCCCTCTCCCTTTCAAACAAAACACATCTCCCCGTCCATTCATATTTCCACAGACAAGCACGCAAGCCCTCACACATTCATACACACGGATGCAATGATCTGAGGAGATCTGCAATTTTTTGCCTGTTTTAACACTGCAGCATTAAAAGAAACCAAAAGACGTATGGATGAAGACTTCACATGTGAGGTACGTATGAACAGGCACAATGATGCGTATAACAGGGATGTTCAAAATAATATCAGGGGAAATGACACGCACATTCTCAAGAAGAGAGAGATTTACTCACCCTCGCGTCTTTCCAAACTGGTATGATCTTTCTTCCTCTATGAGTCATCGAAAACGTTTAGAATCATATTCATTTCGCTTTAGTTCTAAACAATGAGGATGCACCATCATGCTTTATAAAAGCCAAAATATTACCATGAATCCATAAAATGTGCCATTATCCATCTCTTCTGAAATCACACTTCAGTATATCTTCATAGATAAAGGTTTAAAACTGCACACTCATCTCACATTGTGTTGGTCACGACGTGTCATGCAAAGTTTGAAATCAGACAGGAGGTTTGGGACATTAGGAAATGTTCATTTCAGAGCGAACTCGCACAAAATCAGATCAGAGACCGAAGCTTCATTTCTTATCAAATCATAGACTGTGTTGCCATACGACGTGTACAGAGATAAACCACACCGTGCCATGTCCCACACCACCTCACACGTTTTTTTAATCACACCAAATTCATAGTGAACAAAACATTCAATATAAAGTCATGCTAACGGGATTCAAATACAAAGAGCACGCTCGATATGGCACACAATATGATCTGATAGAAAAAATAAATATAAGTATATTTTGGCAGATAAATCTCTACATGTAGTTTGACCCATTTAAAAAAAGAATCAAAGGGAATTTCTCAAAGTGACCATCATCTTGCGTCACTGGAGGGGCGACATTTCCAAGCGCTGTTGTTTATGTCTGCGTGTTAATACACACACAAACACACACTCTCTCACTTACACACACACTCTCTCTCGCTCACACACACAGTGCAGTAATCGTAGATTTCCTCCGTTTATAAGATGCTTAAAGAGTTCTCCAGGTCTCAAAGAACACAAAGTTCATCTTGTGATGTATCACAGGAAGTCAGAGTTCCATTTCCTGTTGACAGCTGCAGGAACTTCGGTAACTCCAGCTGTTCTTTGGTGAGTAAACCTCGCTGGTCCTCCACCCGACTGCACTGGGCACGAGACAACATCTCGACAAGACCTGAGACACAAAGAAAATAAATGATGTTTTGTCCTCAAACTGCATAAATCGACCCTTTAATAAAAACAAGGTTTATCCCCCGGCCTTACTAAAGCATTGCTCTCATGTACCATAAAAAGCATAGTTTATTTCAAAACAATTTGATTGTGATTTTTAATTTTGACTTTAAAAAGTGATGGGTGTGAAATTATAAGAATGTCAAAAGTGAAAAGTTAAATCGAGATGTTACTACCGTCCATCTCCTGGAGTTTTCTGGTTCTAGCATTAACTCTGGGTGTTGGTGAACCATCTGGAGTCTCCAAACCGACTACAGCAAAACACAAACAAACACATCAATGAGGAGGAAATGAGAACATTCGACGGAGACGTTTATATTTCATGTCACTTAACACCTCCTCCATACTCCTATTTTTAAGGTTTGGTGTAGTGATGTGCTCCCTTCAGTTCTGAGGAGCTACAGACACACAACAAGTCTTAATGGTCTGTGCTCAACCCTGAGCTGGAGATCTCATTTGTGGCCAGCAAAAGATACTCTGACAACCAAGATCAACAACATTAACACATACTGACATGAGGAGAGAGAGAGAAATGATTAAAAGGCTCCGGTCAGAGACATTTGCCTTCTCCTGTGGATGCAACAGAATTAGCAATAAAAATAGGATTTACAGTCCAACAACAGATGCAGAAAATAAAATAAAGAGACCATTTCAAAATTATTTTCTGTTTTTGTTGGTAAAATGATCGTTTGTTTAATTCTGCAAAAACAAACTGGATAAACAGGTGATAACAGAAACGACGCTCTATGTTTTAGACCTTAAGTTTTGCAAAGACAACAAGTTACCAATTCACTTTAAAACAATACAACAGTCATATTTGTACAATATTTGTTCAAGTCACTTTTTGATGTGATAATCTAGATTTCTGATAATCTGATAATCTGGATCGCACCTGAGCTTGGATTTTGTTGAAATTCAACGGACACTGGACTGGAAATACCACAACACATCTCCATTAAACAATTTACATAATCCAATTACGTGAACATTTAAAATAATCTCTTTATTTTTTCGCCAGCTGTATGCGTGATGTTTTTCAAACATTTCAACATGGTAAAATTTTCAAAATCCTTCAATCACTACAATCGTAAGAGAAAAGCAGTAAATGTATGAATCCATTGACGACGCACCTTTCACTCGGTCCAAGCACACAGTTTTCCCAGCCAGACGGTACACATTGGTGCTCATGCTTAATGGTTCGTCTGAGCCGCTCTGAAATATGAGGAAAAAGGCAAATATCTTCAGTGACGGCATCCACACATTCTTGTGTATTAATCAGGCGTGTGATCAGACATGGACAAGAAAAGCAGGAAGACTGCACGCACCCTCGCCCAACACCCCCAAAATAGACTTTTATGTTACTACTTAAATGTTAAATGATTAAAAACAGGCAACGGTTTGTTTCACTTGGCAACATAAAAACAAACTATTATAATAACCAATTTATGACTGGCAATTTTGGAAATATCAGTTCAATTGTTAATTAGTTTAACAGTCACAATAATTAATAATATAGGATGATAATTTGTGCAAATATGTTATGCTAATGTCAAATAAGATGGCGTTAACAAATTGAACCCCTTGAGAAGTTTCTATTAGGCCTACTATTAATGTTTTTGTAATTGGCAATAATTCGTTAAGCAATAATTTAAAAAATGTAAATAATTATGTGACATGAAGAGACTTCCATACACTTCCACTAGATGGCGCATCTATGTCATTCATAAAGCGTTTGTCCGCGCTGTATGTTGCAGTTTTTGTTCATTTTAATATATGCATTCAGACTTCAAGGTGTTTATATAAGACCGTGACTGAATCGGGAAATTGCATAGTTTCAAGCCATTAAATCCTGAAATTGCATATTTAAGTCATTATAACATATTTATAACAATATGTATACGCAATGTTAAAGTGTGTGTGACGTAGAGAGCGTATAAAGGATCCTATTGGTCGGCTGTGTAATGACTACTAGCAAATCCCCAAACCCACCACCCCCCCAATGCCGTTACGAATTAAAATAAATCGAATTTACGCGAGGGATCAAAAAATATGGAACAATCCCATCCCTGATTAATGTCTCATTCTCGATTGAACTTTACAGACTGACACAACTACAATCTTCGTGTGTTGGATTGTGTGCGTAACAGACATTGGCGATGAACTGCATATGCACACCATTGTGACCTGTACATCCTGCGGCTGCAGCTGATGCTTCTGCAGGACGGCAGAAATCACGTCCACCAAATTCTTACTTGACTTTGTGATGATTCCCAACTTCTTTCCAGAAAACAAAACCTCCAGTCTGCGCACACCAACATAACACAACTAGTGTTAAAGGCTCATGCATCAGCCAAACACATTTGCTTTAAATGTGATAAAGTCCACAGGTTTATATAAAGTGTGTGTGTTTGTTTACTCACATAAAAGTAACTTTGAGTTGCAAATTAAGCTGTTGATCTCCAAACACAGAACTGTCTTGATCAAGAGCAAGAGGCTGTTCATAACCAAATACACAAAATCTGTTATTTTCAGAAGACGCAGGGGTGATTTTATAGTCACAAAATAACATTTCTGAAATAAACTTAGTAAAGTTACAGTGATAAAGACACTGATGGGTGACAGGCTTGACATTCATGTCTTTCAACACAATAAATCTAGAATTATGAAGGAGAGAGAGATAAAGTGATCCATCCTTCAGCATCAAAAACATTCATAGACTGAATAAAAAATAAATAAAAAATTGTGTGTTTGAGATGCGTTTCTCTGCAGCTTCCGATTCATAATGACTGCATCTGTATCATTCATGAAGAATTAATCTGCAAAATCAACTTGATCTCATAACTTTACTATCAACATAACCATGAGCGAATGGTTAAGACATGCCCGCTCACTTTTACATTCAGTTAACTGTATAAGTCCCAGTGAAATAAAACATTTGACGGCATATATTTTCATGAAATATTGCTGCGCTTATTGTAAATAGTTTATCGATGTCAATCTTTTTCAAAAATCATGTGCCCTCATAATCTTTAGTTAAAATCTGAAAATCCACATCTGTTCTGTAATGACTATCCATCTGTACATTAGGTGAGAAAGCCACACTATCTTTCTCCTTCAGTCAAAAAAACGGAAGTAAAAACGCTTGCAACTTCCAGTTCACTGGGACTTTAAGGAAGTACAAATGTTCACTTTAAACAAACAAAAATTTTGTTTTGCAAGGAATCGACCGTACCACATATTTCATAAGTTGATTAGACAGAGATAAGGCTTCATTGTACACTACCGGTTCAAATTTTTGCGACACTTGAGCGAAATGTTTCTCACCATTTAAAGAAAACGTTTGATCTGAAAATGTTTGCATAAATGACCAAAATTATTTAAGTAGACAAAAATATAATTGTACAAAAAAACATGTTTTTTCATGTCAAAACTAAAAAACTTTTTTTTTTAAATGCATGACTTTGAATAATGAAGAAAGAGCAGCCAATAAGAGCACATAATAGATGGAAACTCCTTTAATGTTGTTTAAAAAGCATCTCGCTTGAGAAAATGACCAGAAAACATTTCTTTCACGTCTTCGCACTTGTTTGGCAAATCTTAGACACATCGCTACACTGATCTTTCTCACGCCAAAGCCTTCAAAAACGTGTCTTCCACATGAACAAAGCATTCTGACCTTGTCTTTGCCGTTAAGGTAGATGAAGACGTCTGTCAGAGGGAATCCTCTCTTCTCACACAGACTGCTCAGCACGTCTCGGAGAGTCACTCCAGGTTTGGCCGGGGCGAGACTGGCAGTACCGTCCGGAAGATAGACGCAGCAATACTTATCTGCAGTAGAACTCAAAGTCTCTGGATCAGTGATGGACACGCTGCAGCGGACATTCTGAAAGAGACGGAAGAGAGTTTTCATGCTTTATAACGTCATGTTTAGAGACAAGACATGATTTTTTTAAGACATGCACCTCAGTTCGGCCGAATCCAGAGACTAACTCAAGACTGCTGTTGGACTTCACAGAGATCTGAGACTCATTACGTGCCACCGTCACTTGCTGGTATGACCCGTCTGCTGTGAAATGAGATGAATGACATGAGAAACTAGAGCTGCTAGATATGAAAGAAAATGTGGACCCATGGTTGGGTCAAATATGAATGTTTTATGGGTTTTTCCCCTTTCTAAACCAACGATTGGGTTCATCCCCTTTTGACTCAAGTTATATAACATTTAAGAACTAGATAGAAAAATCACATTCTAGGAAAATATAGCAAAAACAAAAAAGTAGGAAAGTATAATCAAAGAAATAATAAATCGTGAAGTTAATGCAAAACACTGCAGTATGCATATTTCAATATTTTTAATAAAACATTTATTATTATTTTGCGGCTCTATTTATTTATTTGTTTGTTACGATATATCAGCACAAAAGGCCATTCATTGCAAACTTATACAAGATACAAACAAACTTTACAAGCAAAGGTAACTTGATACGAGAACTATACTCAAAACAATGTTAAAATAATTATATCAATATTAATTTACATATGTGACCCTGGACAACAAAACCAGTTTTATGGGTCGATTTTTCGAAATTGAGATTTTTACATAATCTAAAAGTTGAATAAATATGATTTCTATTGATGTATGAGTTGTTGGAATATGACAATATCTGGCTGAGATACAACCGTTTAAAACTCTGGAATCTGAGAGTGCAACCAAAAAAAAAAAAAGGGAAAATGGCCTGAAGTTTTTAATAAGGAGCACTGTGGCAGGACATCACCCACAAAAATAAGGTTTATATATTTAAGGTAGGAAATTCACTAAATATCTTCATGGAACATGATCTTCTGATTTTGGGCAAAAAAGAAAAATCTATAATTTTGACCCACACAATGTATTTTTGTCTTTTACTAAAAATGTTCCTATGCTACTCAAGACTGGTTTTGTGATCCAGGGTCACACATCCGTGTTATACAAGTCTGTGAAAATATCAGCAAAATGACTGTAAACACAAAGGTTGAGACTTTGAGTGGTGAGAGACAGAAACGCTGAGAGACTTTACACCACTGACATGAAACATGCATCTTCACATCTGAGGCGGAAAAATGATCTTTATCTGCACGACACAAACACAAAGAACAGATGCTGAATCAGACGGTACCTCCCCATGATCCTCTCTTCTCTAACCTCTTCTTCCTGTTGCTTTTGCTGTCTGATGACAGGGCTTTTAACTCCACGCTCTGTTTCCAAACACACATGGTACTAATGAGCTCATGAATCACTCAGTTAGGTCATCTGAAGACCGCAGACTCGTTCTCTGTGTCATAATAACAGGTCACGATGTTTCGGTGCAGAGTACATTTTCACGTGATGGAACCGAAACAAAAAGTGTATCGAAAGCCTTTATCGTCAACTTTTACAATATTGGATTTAATAAAAGACCTTTAAGAGCAAATGCTCACATGCTGAAATGCTCACATCGTTTCAAAAAAATAGTCTTGAGCTTTCAGAACAATACTGATACCTTTCTGTTACTGGGGGGTGTCGAGCTATTTTTGGACACTTTACTCCTGGGTTCTGGAGTTCCGATGTTGGGCAAAGGACGACCTTCAACACAGGACAACATACAGTTTTGATAGAGCTGCGAGCGCACGAAACGAGTATAGCTGTCCATTTTCATCAGCTTGAAGATCTGCAGACAGAAACAGACATGCTTGAGTCATTGGGCGGGTTGAGGTTCTCTCAAAAGTTCCACTGAAACACAAATGAAACTGAAATGTGTGTATCGGCTGATACTCTTCTACGGGTTTATCGTCTTGTGGCTATTCTCTATTTCAGAAAACTGATCACAAACACAACACACGCTGCAGGTGTGCGTACCTGTTGCTGGGCTTTATCGAACATGTCAGGTGTTGGCGTCTCCAGGGAGCTTTCCTCCGTCTGGGCGGTATCATCGATGTTCACCGCATGCAGAGAGCTTTCTGACAGAAACGTGTCATAGATGGAGCGCGCCTCTTTCTTCAGCTGGACGAAAACAACGGCGACATTTGCATTCAAATGAGCTCCAGTTTGCCTCAGAAATGCCATTAGAAACTGCTTGTATTAAGAACGACACGTGTACCTCATTCAGTTTGGTGGGTGGGATGTTCTTGAATCTTTCACAGGCTTGGTAGAACAGAATATTCTCTGCGCTCACCTCGGATTTGAGAAACTCCTGCAAGAGACACAGACAACAACCTGCGTGTAATTCACAGGAGATCAGAGTGTAATGATGCGTGTATACAACACATGTCCCAGCTATTGTCTTCAGATCAAACTGACATCCTCCACACGGGCACCGAACAGACGCACAATGACACGCACACAATGAAAAACGCACACAATAAGAGACGCACACAAAAAAGTAGCACACAAAATGAGACGCACACAAAATGAGACGCACACAAAATGAGACGCACAAACACACACACACACACACACAATGACGCGTGCACACACACACACACACGAGACACAGACGATGGGAGACACACACAATAAGACACACACACACACCCAAACACAATGGGACACACTTCAAAACACATTGACACTCTGACAAAATGAGAGACACACAAACACACAATGAGAGACACACTCAATAAGACACACACACACACAATGAGAGACACACACAATAAGACACGCACCCAAACACAATGAAACACACTTCCAAACACAATGAGACGCACAATGACACTCATAAACACACACACGAGACCCACACACACACACACACACACACACACACACACGAGACCCACACTTACACACACACGAGACCCACACACACACACACGAGACCCACACACACACACACGAGACCCACCCACACACACACGAGACCCACCCACACACACACACACGAGACCCACCCACACACACACACACACGAGACCCACACACACACACACGAGACCCACACACACACACACGAGACCCACACACACACACACGAGACCCACACACACACACACACGAGACACACACACGAGACCACACACACGAGACCCACACACACGAGACCCACACACACGAGACCCACACACACGAGACCCACACACACGAGACCCACACACACGAGACCCACACACACGAGACCCACACACACGAGACCCACACACACGAGACCCACACACACGAGACCCACACACGAGACACACACACGAGACCCACACACACGAGACCCACACACACGAGACACACACACGAGACACACACACGAGACACACACACGAGACACACACGAGACACACACGAGACACACACTAAAAACCTTGTGTTTGGAAGAACAAAGAAATGTAAAGATATTTGGAAGAGTGTCAGTAATCAAACAGATCTCATCCCCATTGAACTCATTTACACTTACATGTATGCATTTGGCAGACGATTTCATCCAAGCGACTTACGTTGCATTATACTAAACATATGTTTCTCAATATGTCTGATCCCAGGGATTGAACCCATGATCTCGCCAGTCAATGTGGGATGAGATCTGTGTGATTACTGACATTCTTACAAATTGTATTCAGTGTTCAGCAGAACAAAGAAATGAATACAGGTTTGGAAGAAACTGATGACAAGTATGACAGAATTTTCATGTTTGGCTGAACCTTTAACATGCCTCACTAAGAAGAAACGCTGCATATTTTTAAATAAAATCATCTAATTGCTTGAATATATATTTACAGTCTGAATAAATCCAATCCCAAAGAACAGAATGACTGCAGAACGAGCAACTCAAGAGTCCACGTGACAGTCACGCTTAAACAACACCATTGAAAATCTAAATATCTGTGAAAACCCACAAGTATTCTTCACCTACTGCCAATGCAGAAAAAACTCACGTTATCATCTACTTCATTCACAAACAAATCTCATCTCCTTTGATTTCCATTTACATGCTTCTGTACGCAGTCAGAGATTGTGCCAAAGAACGCAGGCACTTACGGTAAAGTAGCGGACACCAACGTGGTCTTCGAGCAGCTGTTCAAAACACACCGCCCAGCTGACCACCCTGCTGGCCGGACCCTCGGGACCATGAGGGCCACCTGACCTGCTGGAGCTCTCAGACAGACTAGAGCTGCTTCCACCGGCCCTGGACTGCTGCTGGACATTCAGTTCTGGAAGAAATCACACAAACCCAGAACAAACCAAACACGCTTCAGCAATCTGTCTTTTAACAAATATTACTATATGAAAGTCTGTTCAGCACTGTTCATGGGACATCAAACACTAAAAACAAAACAAGTGTTTAGAGGAATCAACACTTACCCCCATCAGACACCGCCTGCGTCTGTAAAACACAAACAAACAAACAGAATCAGTCTGGCATGAACTCAGTGAAGTTCTGTAGTATAGTCTTTGTGAATTAAAAAACACAACACAGGAAATCATATTTTGACAGCTGTGTGTATCTGTGTGTGTGTGTTGTACAGTGACTTGCACACAGGAAATGGGTGTGTTTGACACAAAGTTCATAATGGCTCATGAATGTTTCCAAAGCGAGCACAGAATATGTGAAGCACCTATAGCGTTTGCTCATAGCTCACTCTATATCTGGCGGTTGACGTGAGGGCACAATCAAACACATTTGTGAAATTACAATTCGCATCCCCATCATAACGAGCAGATTGCAAAATGATAATTTTCTCACTGGTTCACATCAGGATAGTTGAATACACAACGGCGCAAATAAACATCTCGTGTGCGTTTCGGCTAAAAGAACGTGTTTTATTTATGCGTCAACAGAAAAGCAACAATGGTGAAAAACAGATGACATTAATAGAGAGGTTTCTTCAGAATGAAATTCTGTATTTCTGGAGGACATATTCAGGAAGACAACATCTCTCAGGTGTGGGGTTGATCATTATAAACAGTTTTATATTGAATAGTTGAGGTAGGTCAAAGCTTTCAGGTGAAATGACAAAAGATGAAATGAGTATTTCTCGCAATGGTTAAGTTTGATGAAGCTCACATCAAATCATTTATTAAGAAACTGTTAAAAATCGTACAGACAAATATCTTTAAAGCTTATATTGCTAATGTACATCATACAAAACATTAGGGGTGTCAAACGATTAATGGCGATCAATCGCAACCAGAATGAAAGTTTGTTTTTACATATTAGATGTCTGTGTACTGTGCATATTAATGTTGTATTCATAAAGACATACACGCATATGTTTAAGAAAAATATTTAAATAATAAACTTATGAGTAAATCTAAATATTTCCTACAATATATATAAGAATATAAATATTTCCTATACATGTAGAAGTGTGTAAAGTCATACAGTTGTTTGTCTAGTTGTTTATTATACACTTCTCAGTCCAACTGCGTTCTACTTTCTAAGACTTTCACACCCCACACATGTGAGTTGAGTTGTATGTGTATGTGTTTATAAATACAAAAATGAATATGCACAGTACGCAAATATTTATTATTTAAACACAAACTTTAATTCTGGAAGTGATTAATCGCTTCACAGCCCTACTAGACATGGATACTTGTAGTTTCGATTATAACCCTACAAACAATTATTTTCATACAAGTATTGCCAAGGTATATTTTCAAACATGTGCAATTACACCATGTGGTCAATATATTTCATAATTTCCTGGTTTTTATTCGTTAATTCACTACTGTCTGTAGACTGAATGGAAACAAACTGAATAGATCAACAAGCAAACCAGAAACACATCTGTACCAAAATAACAGAAACAGAAAGAGTTTTTCAGTATAACAAACCTGTATTTACACAAAGATCTTACTTTTATGACGTAAACTTAACGTTTCATAAATTCAGATGTTAATATTTCTCAGAATTGTCAGTTATGAATCCACCACAAACTATCATAAAACACATTAGAATTAGTCTATCACAGAAGCCTGAGGTAAGACAGGGAGAAACTCCAACAGAAGGCCCAAACCGGACTCACCATATGCCCCTGCGGCACTACCAGACTTTTCATTTTCTTGGACATGTCTACAGCAGGACCGGGTCGTCCGTACCCACATCGAGTGTCTTCAAACTGCTTCTCTCTGCAGCAACACAACCTCTCTTTCTCATGGCTCTGTCACTTCCTGTATCAAAGGGAAGTCTTACCATAGCAACACACCGCAAGAGGAACTGTGGTTGCTCTTGACTTAAACCTCTTTTTTGACTGTAAGAACCCCAAACTTTGCCCACCTTTGCTTATACGCAAAAAATAATGAACCGACCAATGAAACAAGCAAATGAGCATCCATGACAATAACCTCAAACCACAAAGCCACAGAAAGATACATACCAAGTTCTCTGTTTAAAAACACATGGATCTTATTAGAATGTTGTGTGATAATATCTTATATCGCAGAGAGATAAATTACTGTGCAAATGAGACTGTAAAGATGAGATTATTTTTAAACAGCAAATTTGCTGCTAAACATTGTACTTTTGAATATAACTGCAACATTCATGCAGTCAAGGACTATTTGATAAAAAATTGAATACTACTCTACATTTCTGAACAACATTTTTATGTCTTAATTATTTCTTCCAGGCATCAATGAGATCAAATGCAGAGAAATGGAAACTATTGTGCAAGTCTTATACTCCTCAGATAAAGAGCTAGAAATCTCTCAAATGCCTCAATGAGAGTTTCAGAACAGATCTCAACATTGTTCTTAACCAAATTCTGAACCGAAAAAATAACTGATTAAATGCTTTACATGATTAGAGAAAGCCTAACTGGAGAAAAAGTTTTTTTTTGTGCTCCATGTAGACTGTAATCTAATCCATTGAAACCTAAACTCCACAGTTCATTTACAGTCTTGCCCGGTCCAAAATGGCGGCCAACGATCGGCGGAAAGGTCAGACACTTTTAAAACCATAATCCTCTGAAAAACTTTGAATCTCCTCTACACCAGAACAAATTTAAGTTCACAACAAACAAATAAAATACACAAAGTGGAGAAAAAATAGAAAGCGCTCGATGTTGCACCAAACACTCACCTGTCTAACGTCACTGATCTCTTTATTCACCTGCCGCATGCTTGCCCTCATCTTTAAAATGCGACTCCTGCTTGAATTTATCTGTATAGATGTTTCTTTAGCCAGACGACAAAAGGTCTGACCCAAAAGCCGTATCGCCACCATAATATCCACAGTCGAGAAAACACAAGAGAGAGTGTGCGCGTGTAAATTCACAGCACGTTTTAAGCAGCCTCAGGTAGGAATCAGCTGACGCGCATGCGCAGACCGCAGACATTTAAACCATTACACAATTGTAAGGAAGACTTGATTGAACAAAAACATGTCTTATTTTTTATCAAAACTACAAAATAACATGGACATTATATTTATTTTTTATAAAATCTGTGTTACGAAAGTCTTTTTTATTATAAATAATGTGACTGAGAGATTAGAGAAATATGTAGGCTTTTATCACAAAACGCGTCGAACTATATAAAACGTAAAATGTAGAGAGTTTGAGTCTAATAATGTTTTGTGCATGTATTGTGATGGCGTGCGGCTCCCCCTGCTGTCTTAAAAGAATAGAAAAACAGAGTTGCGACACACTTCGAACTTGCCGCCACATGGTCACGTAGTTCATGGAGCTCTCAATAGTTCCAAACTGTCAGTCAGTTTGAATGGGTTTAAGCGGGAAAGACAGTAGAAGCGGCTGTTTGTTGCAACAAATTTCACTAAGTACCAAATCAACGTATGCACTTACTTTGTTGATTAAATATAAAATAAGATTTCGTCTGATGAGTGTTAGAGAGACAGTATTAATCAGTTTTGTGTGTTTAATTTGACCAGGAAGAATGGATGATTTGCAATACATTAACAGCATGTATGCATTGATCTGTTTTTTTATGCTTTTAAGATCATGGGCACATACCAATGTTAAATTATGCTAAGACATTCACAGAATAATGAACAAGTAATTTATCAATAAATAATCAATGATTGCAAGTTAATGCAGCACAAAGTGAACATTACAAAGTTTTTCAATCAGTAAAGATTTATTATATAATTCACACAAGGAGAGAGTAGAAAACATTTTTTTTAATGAGAGATCTTAATAGACAATAATTGAACCACACATACAAAAACACTAGAAAACCGTTTTCATTTAGGAAAACAGTAATTTGTTTCAAATACAAAGTATTTTGTTTTTAACAAAGACGTATTTTATCAACTTACCTACGAATTTTATGGGAACCGTTAACTGAATGGGCTGCAATGTTTTTTAACTATAGAGCCCTCCATGACACGAGTGACTTCCTTATTACGTTCTTCCCATGGACGTCTATGCGAGTGTCGCAACTCTGTTTTCAACAGTTCTGAATCTGACTGTTGTGCGTGTGTTTTCAGCAAGTATGTGGTTTTGATGACTAAAAGGTGTCATATGCTTCCAATTTTCACAGCATAACTGTAATAGTGATAGAAGATAAAAACTAAAGGAATATCAAGTAAATATCAAACCCAAATGCTTTTAAAGTGTTTGTTAAGAAACATCTTAACCACTTTAGGAGGCCTCGTACATTATATTGTACATTTCCTAACCATCACTATCATATTGAAGAGAGTTAACTAAACAGTTTATATTCACGTAACTTTTGTTGCTTTTTATGTTTGTGAAGATCTTGTGTGCATCACTGTAAACAAAGCAGGTCTATTTATGATGTCCCTAAAGTCACAGGGAAGTGATTTGCATTCATATCTGTGCATCAGTATATTAAGATATTTGTATGAACAGAGCCGTCGTGTCAGTGAGTCTCCTCACATGTGAAGTGCAAACACACCACCTGAAAAGAGGTAAAATCTTTCTTTATTTTTACATGTATGCCTAGTTTACAGAGAGAGATAGGGAATGCGAGTGAGAGTCATTTAAGCTTTTGATAAACACAGTGTTTGTTTTATAAGGACCATTCATTTTCAGTCAGCAGAAGCAAAACGCCTTGTTGTTTAAATTATATCATGTGGTCATTAGCCTCTTTAATTAGCTTTATAGATGCATTGTTTTCTTTTCTGTTATAATCTTCCTCTAACCAAAGCAAGTCTTTTCAGGATATTTTTCTTTGCCTTTATCTTTTCACATAAATGAAACGTGTTTAAAGATGCTTTTTATCTTATTCCTGTCTGTCCGCAGTGAGGAATCATGGGGGAATGTACATTAACGCTGCTCATCATTGCCATTCATCTCTGTATGGACATTTCAATTGCTAAAAGTGAATTTTAAAGTAAATGTCATTACAAACACTCATAATGCGTTTCATTTCTTTCTTTCTGGTAGTGGGTTCAGGCATTAAAGCGTATGAAACCTGCGTGCCGACTCACTGCATCATTTGTGACATAGGTAAAACAAACCAAAGAATGTATTTGTCATATTATTTATTTGACCTGTTTATGTAATTATGCAATTATATTTGTGTTTTGAACACGTGTGTGCTTGGAGTTCGATCATTTCTTTCTTTTATGTTATAGTCATTTGCCCACGGTGTAACCAAAGCTGCTACAACAGTGAGTCACATTTTTACATTCATGTTTACATGTATTACATGACCTGTTCTCAATTCTCAGCCGTAGTCATGTGTGGAGAAAATAATGTTAAACAATCATCAGATCAGAGATTTCCAGAGAGTGAACAGACATGAGCTGCCTTTAGATTTATTAAATCAAGACACATGTTTTCAAATCTGCAATTCACGTGTTTATACAGAACAGAATGTGTGTTGCTCTTTACTTCGACTTTTTCTGTCTCCAGATGTTTTGGCAAATTGCAGAAAAGGTACCAGTGTTGAAAACTAATGTCACGTGATTGATGGGGATTTCATTTCTGAGGATTCATGTTTATATTTAGAATATATGAGATGAGATTAAGTGACCGTTTGGTCTGGCAAAACATGCCATGGAGAATGAATTGTGTGCAAAATGTGATTTTTTGGGGGTTGGGGCTTAAATATTGTCACTTTAAAGCACATTTTTAAATATCTGTTTGGGAAAAAAAATTACTTGACTACATTCTGCATCTATCATTCAATTCCCTTTGCTGCATGTCATAAATAAATGTTGTTGTTCTTTTACCTTTTAATACCGAAGTACATTGAAATCTAGTACTTTCTTTACAAAGTATTGTTCACTTTTAAAAACACTTTTAAAGACTCATAAAGTAAAAATACTTAATCATCATACAACACTGCTTTCTCAATTCATTGTTTATAAAAAAATCTTTAGGAGCTGTAACCTGTTACTGATCATTCCAGATTTCAATGTGACCCTGAATGCCAGTTCCAAAACAGTCAGGAAATGGGAAGACGCAACTGTGACATGCGTTCATGACCTTCCCCGAGACAATATTTCCATCAGCTGGATCGTAAACAAGAAATTAATGGAGGGAGATGATAACGAAACATTACAGATCCTCGAAATCACAGAAAAAAGTGAAATCACCTGTAACATCAGCAGCATTTGTGGAAACTTCCTCAATACCACTACCATCGATATAGACAGTGATGTTTTCTCTTTTAAACAAAAGATATTATAGAGAGCAAAAGTTGTGTGGTGATATAATCCTGATCTTACTCTCGTTCTCTGCCGTTCTCAGGTTCAAATGATATGTTGGTTTTATTGATCTGTGTCCTGGCAGCGTTCTTCATCCTGGTCTCTTTCGTCATAGTCATAAAGATCATTCAAAATAAAGGACAAGGTACATCGATAAACCGTCACCACATCATCTATTAAACATCTGCAGGGCGTCGTGCAGTATCTCATGCTCTCTCTCTCTCTCTCTCTCTTTAGCTCAAAGAGAAGCCAGGAGTCGACAACGAGAGCAGAACATTCAGAACATCCACAGCACTGCTACCACATCCACAAGCTACTGGTGAACACAGAAGACAAAGAGAGAGAAAAGAGACATCTTCAGATCTCAAGAGAGTTCTGGGTGTGTTCTGTATAGTGAGTGTTGTTTCTCTCAATTTATTAATTGATAGTTTGTCTCGTACGTCCTGTGTTTATTTACACAACAGCACTGTTGGTTTGTTGCTCCTTATATTCACTTGATGTCATTTATTTTATTTTAAAGAGCCGCTGTACATATGTGCTTTCTCACACATGTTAAATAGAAGAGATATTTCAAAACTGTGTTGTTGTTGTTTTGTATGTTCTTTGAGTTTGAGAGAGTTTGTGTGGTGTTTGTGATGTGACATTAAATTGTGTGTCGGTTAATCCCGTATCAAGTCAGGACTGATGAAATGAGTCATGTGACACAGAAGCAAACGGGACCATTTTGGTCAAGAAGATCATTGACATGTAATCCTAGAGAGCTTCTGAAATGTCTCAGATGAGCTCTCGTGGACGTCTCGTGATTTTAATACTCTTAAAGAGCAAAGTAGGTGACGTTTATGAGACATGACAGATCTCTTGTGTTTGTGTAATTAGATGTAAGTTTTGTAGAATCTGCACATTCTACACACACACACATTTACGCTGATACAGTATCAAATGTAATCTTTGCTCACCATAACATCCGAGCTGTTATCCACATCAAATGTTTAACTGTTAAAAAGTCTACGTAAACAATTTTGCACTTTTGTGTTTTTATTTCTCCATCTCAACACTTGTTGCTCTGTTCATACAGTAACTAATTGATCTCGATTAAGTTTCCAAACATGGTGTACATACACACAGAGAGAGAGAGAGAGAGTGAGAGAGAGAGTGAGAGAGAGAGTGAGAGAGAGAGTGAGAGAGAGAGTGAGAGAGAGAGTGAAAAGTGTTGAGCATGTACAGACTCAGTGATCACCAGCTCACTGTAGAGACGGCCAGACACAGACACACATGGACACCGAGAGAAGAGCGACTGTGTCCACACTGCACACACAATCAAGTGGAAACAGAGCTGCACTTTCTCCTCTCCTGTCCCAACTACACACACATCAGAGAAACATTCTTCCCCCAGTTTACAAACTTACACAAAGACTTTGACCAGTTTCAACAAAAGGACAAGATCTCATACATACTGGGAGAAAACTCAAGAAGCTCAAACCTGCTCAAGATATGTCAAGTCCTGCCACGAGCAAAGAACAAGCAGCACAACACAAAACAACACTGACAGAACAACACACACAAACTGACACTATCACCCTCATTGAGAACTTTAATTAAAGCTCTTTTTCTGTTTATATTGAGATGTTTATATATATATTTTTACTTATAGACTTTTAATTTTATTCTATCTTATTTTTTATCTTAATCTGTATTGGTGCATGTTTATATTTAATCTTGTGCTTTGGCAATGTAAATTTTCTTTTATCATGCCAATAAAGCTCCTTTGAATCTTGAGACAGAGAGAGAGAGAGAGAGAGAGAGAGAGAGAGTGAGAGAGAGAGTGAGAGATAGAGAGTGAGAGAGAGAGTGAGAGAGAGAGAGAGAGAGAGAGAGAGTGAGAGATAGAGAGTGAGAGAGAGAGAGAGAGAGAGAGAGAGAGAGAGTGAGAGAGAGAGTGAGAGATAGAGAGAGAGTGAGAGAGAGAGAGTGAGTGAGAGAGAGAGTGAGAGATAGAGAGTGAGAGAGAGAGTGAGAGAGAGAGAGAGAGAGAGAGAGAGAGAGTGAGAGAGAGAGTGAGAGATAGAGAGAGAGTGAGAGAGTGAGAGAGAGAGAGTGAGTGAGAGAGAGAGTGAGAGATAGAGAGTGAGAGAGAGAGTGAGAGAGAGAGAGTGAGAGAGAGCACAACACAAAACAACACTGACAGAACAACACACACAAGCGGACACTATCACCTTCATTCGGTGAACACACACAAGCGGACTCACCTTCATTGATAACTTTAATTAAAACTGTTTTACTGTTTATATTGAGAAGTATATATATATATTTTTTACTTATAGACTTTTAATTTTATTCTATCTTATTTTTATCTTAATCTGTATTTGTGCATGTTTATATTTAATCTTGAGCTTTGGCAATGTAAATTTTCTTTTATCATGCCAATAAAGCAACTTTGAATCTTGAGAAAGAGAGAGAGAGAGAGAGAGAGAGAGAGAGAGAATTTTGAATTTTACAACGTCCTTATTGGAATCAATCATGATTAAAAAAAAACATTACATGTATACCACAATTGAAAAGGAACCTGATGTTCCAAATATGGTCAGAGGCATCACATTTCCCTCACATGCTTGCAGTATTCCACCAATCACCACGCAGTGGTCAAGCGGTCAATCATGATGAGCTTTGTAAAATAATTGCACGTTTTAGAGAGGCGGGGCAAAGAGGAGATACAAACATGCACCGTATGTTGAAAATTCAGTGTTTTAAACCTTTAATCATGTATACACATTACATCACATTGAAAAAAAAAACTATGTATTCCTTTTAGCCACGTCAAATGACCCCTTTATAACAAAGATCGCAATGTGGTTCATGTCAGGGTCTGCTGTCAGTTGTACAGAAACTAAAAGGATCTACAGACGTGAAGTTGAGGATTGTTCTGTTGGGTCTGGATTACGCTGGTGAAACCACACTGCTCAAGAGTCTCGCCTCAGAGGACATCAACACCATCACACCAACACAGGTACATCACGTCTACATCACACGATCACACACGCGTTAACATATTACATCACAGTCTTGGTTTCCTGTTCGATCTGTTTTTAGGGTCGAGGTCATTGAACAAATATATTTACTCATTCGGCAGGAGCTATTATCCAATGTAGGAGAACATATAAATGTCAACGATGGCATGTTCTGTTCTCAGGGCTTTAACATTAAGAGCGTGGCCTCACATGGGATGAAAATGAATGTTTTGGATATCGGCGGACAGAGGAAGATCCATGCTTTCAGGAAAACATACCTGGAAAACACTGATTTATTGGTAAGAGGTGAAAAGCAGATTACAGCCTTCACATTTACACAGTAAACATTAACACTTTGTTAACCGAGATTCGGTTAGTTATCTTTAGACTTAAGTCATCGACAGCACTGACAAAAAGCACTTTGAGGAAACAGGAATGGTGAGGCATTTGAATCAAGGCATTTCTTGAAACAAAGGTTTCTAGCAAACGGAAATATCTGGGAAGTCTATGATGTCATGGAGAAAAAAATTGAATTGATAAAAGTAGAACAGGTTTAAATTGGGGACGTCACTCTTATAAATGTCGTTCACCTGCAGGAACTGTCAGAGCTGATCGATGAGGAAAACCTCGCCGGCGTTCCCCTCCTGGCTCTTGCGAATAAGCAGGATTTGACCGCGACGAGTCCGGCCCGTGAGATCGCCGAGGGCGTACAACCACTTTCCCCACATATATTTACAGGACGGCATGAACTGGATTTGCAACAACCTCGTAAACAAAAATAAATGAAGTTTAATGCGTGTGCCGTCTCATCATACAACACAAGCTTTGTGCAACAGATGCATAAAGATACTTTTCATTTGCATGTTATGAGAGACTCTGAGGCGCATGATGAACATTTTCATATATGGAAATCCCTCAGTTCTTCAACCATAAATGTTTGTGCTGTTTCTAAATATTTGCTGTGAAAGGAGCAAGTTTAGCATGTGAATGAAAATATCTGTGTCAGTGTTCAGAGGTCACGCTCAATGATGTCTACTTGACCTTTGACCTTCAGATCTTCTCGTTATTGAACTGTAATGGTAACAAGCAAAACATTCACAATAGAAAGTTTTAGTTCCTTGCTGAAAACAGAACACACTTTCAAAAATGTGTAAACCAATCGAGATTCACTTCCCTGAAGATTTAAAAAGACTTTTTTATTTCTTGTTTTCTGAAAAAAGTTTATGTGATATCTGCCAGTGGTGCTGAAAACTGAACTTAATTCAAAAAGAACACAATGTCATTTTTTCTTACCCCGACGGCAGATGTTAAAGAGCTTCATGTTTGCAGTGCATTTACAAAATTTAACATTTCAACTGTTATCACAGCCAATAAAACATGTTCTGTCTGATGTACTTTCCTCCTGCAGATGGAGACACAGAGAGCAGCAGGTGTCCCACAGCCATGATGATACAATAATTATCTTCTTTGCATAATAAGAGAATTCAAGCTGCTATGTTCGCCGTTTTCAGACCATCTGTGGTTTCAGAGGGCCAACAAATCAAATTATATGAAACAAAAGAGTCTGAAATCTCGCAAATGTCTCAATCGAGTTTCAAAAGAGATCTCAACAATGTCTCAATTACATGTAGAATAACTAAGAGCAGGTCATTCTTCAGCCTAATTGTTTTGGGGATCTGTCCATGCTTATTTTAGTTGAGTGATATCGAGTTCAAAAGCTCAGTCACTGAGAGAGCGTCTCTATGGCAACTGTCTCTCTTCTCTATCGCCATCCTTCCTTTATTTCTTTCGTTCAGTGAGCGTCTGTTATGCAAGCACAATCGGACTGGTGTTGAGGAGTGCGGACAGAAATATTTTGTACGGAGAGACGGCAGTTTAACTGGACTGTGTGTGTGAGTACCTTCAATATTTTCCCTCGAGTCAAACTTTTATCTGGAGATTGAATTTATGAGAGATGTGCTTGAGACACAAAACACAACAAGTCAAAACAAAAGATGTTCTTAATATTACTTAGCAAAATTAAACCATTGACTGACAAAATTATTTAATATTTTATTTGTACAGTAGTTGCCACGCTAAAATCTTGTGCTGGTTATGTTGAAGAATATATATGAAAACATGTACAGATAATTCCAGGAAATAGTTTATTTTTTATTTTTTTAATATTTGTATTACTTGTTGTCATTGTTTAAATTAATTTAATACAATTTAATAGAATTTCATAATTTCATAATTTAATTTTTTTAATTTTTTTAATTTTATAATTTTATAATTTTATAATTTTATAATTTTATAATTTTATAATTTTATAATTTTATAATTTTATAATTTTGTAATTTTATAATTTTATAATTTTACTATTTTATTTTATTAAAATATGCTTTGTATGCATGCATATCTTTCAATAAATAGAAGAACAGAATCGAAAATAATTCCAGGAAATATTTTACGTCATCCACGCTTCATCTAAATTCTTACCCATAATCCCCTCAGCATCATGACGGGTGTACTACACTTCAGCTCTGTGGCTTCAATCTTCAAGAGTGGAAACGTGACCTCATCGATGACCCCAGTGGACAGCGTGACCCTGACGTCCACCCCTGCGTTCATCCCCGAGGACACACACATACACGTTCACACCATCCTCATCATCCTCATCTTCTGTATCGTGTGTCTCCTGCTCTTGGTGGCGTTCTTCTATGCTTTCTGCATCCACTGCACACTTCAGCCGTCTCCTAAAGATGGCCGACAAAACTCCAGATTCAGTCTGGACAGAGAGGACGCCACCTTCAGACGCAGTTCCTCCAGTCACTCTGCAGGGAATATCATCTGAGACATGCGATCCAAAATCAGGACAGGTGACGTTAGTTCAGAAGGGAAAAAAACTGAATACTTATAATTATAATAACCAAAATAATTATACGTTCATGACTTGAACCTGGAATACTTTTAAGAATCAAACGATTAGTCGATCGTGATGAATTCGTGTAGCAACCGTTGTAAACACGACAGCTTACTTCTTAGATCAGACGAACATAACCAACTATGTTTAACTTGGAACATCTTTCTCACGGCAGAATCAGGCTGAAGATTACACCTGAGATAATGCAATGTTGTATATTTACTGTATTATTCCTGAAATCCCATCATGCATTGCAAAACGTCACCTGCAGGATTTGATTTAACTTCAGAAAATGTTTTTCTGTGATGCTGCTATGATTCTTTCTGCATAAATAAGACTTGACAATAATAATCCATCATCAGTGACGTGTGAAATGATTCTGTCTGTTTGTGCTTCAATGTAATATACTGAAAGTGAAGAAATGAGTTAAAGTGCTTTATTATGACGGCAAAGAAAACAAATGACACGCAAAAATGTGATAAAGTCAGACACACAAAACAGGTGAAATGTAAATCAATGTAAAAGACATTCCTTGTCATTGATAGCTGGAAATCAGTTGAGATTTCTTAAACTTGTTTAAAATGTTGAGTTGGATTACATATGAACGTTTTCAAGTGAATTTAAGAGTTGATTAAATTAAATGAAAATGTCGGTACATTTCATCCTTTGAGCTTTTGGTTTTAATGGAAGCAGATTTCAGTGTCAATATTGATCAAGTGAAATCTAAAAATACTGATATTTTTCATCTACTAAATACAGAACATTAAAGTGAATCCAATGTACAGAATTTAAAATACGACATATTATTCAGAGACAAACTTGTGATTTTGAGGACAGATTATTAGTGTAAGATATCGAGGGATTTTTTCCGATGGGCACGTTTATCACACAGAACACATGGAGCTTTTCTCCGAGCAGCCGGAGTCACAGGATCCAGCTGGAGACGCCACATGAGAATCTGGTCCATCAAACTCAGCCGAGAGGAGCTCGATGTGCGGCTCCTTATAATGAGACTGTGAGGGACTCAACACATACGTTCACACCTTCCCTTCAAAACGTATCTGTGTCAATAAAGTCTCACTTTACTGACCGACGTTTCCTTCGCCCGACACTCCTCCGTTGACTAATCCAGAGAATTTACAGAGGTTTCCATCTTCATGCGGTGAGATCAGATGGTTTCACATCCTCTTCATCCTCATCTGCCATGGATGGTAAAACGTGAATATCAGCAAACACATTAACACACAGCAACGTTCTCTCTGCCTGTGTCTCATTTCACAAGGCTGCTAAGTCATCAAGGCTGTCTGTCTCGCCTTGGTTAATTGGCCGATTTGGTTAACAAAACCTCTAAATATTTGAATCATTTTAATCTATGACATAAAACACACCATTTATAACCCGTTAGTTATTATTTAAAGTCCATTGTGTCTTTAAAACGCCGGTTGCTAACAAGTTGCTTAAAGCGACTACTTCCTTTGGAGGGGACGTTAGACGTCATCACGCATGTAAAGTTCACAAATAATGCAACGTGGGGACAAATCTCTTAAAACGTGGATGGGGATTCATTCGCGGAGTAATGACTTACCAGGGAACACACTTTTAATAAAGTTTGAAAGAGTTGTCGGAGGCTTGGTGGTGACGTTGAAATGGAGCGACCTTATGTGTAGTCTGTTTATAGCCTCGTGTTAGCTTTCTACTTTAGCCTAGGAAAATACCTCATCTCTGAGCCACTCAAAGAAGGAAAACTAAGGTTCAGGTGGTCCTCTTTGAGGAATTATGGGTAAACAGGTTGAGTCAGATTTTTCAGCGATCTTGACTGTGTGACTGACCTATATGGTGTCGGTACCGCGTCTTTCAAAGATGAAATGGCTTCCCCTCAGGTGCTCGTAGGTGGCGCCGCTCAGCTGAATGTGCATCTCCTGCATATAACACACATCAGACGTCAATAATCGGGGGTCAAATGTCAGATTATCTTACTTTCCCCTCTCTCTTCCTTTCCATTGCTCAGCGGTGGGGACCGCGTCCCCGTGAAGACCGTAGCAAGGCATCTTGTGACAGCACACAAGACGTCTTCAGATCCACAGGAGAACCTCCAAAAGATGTTTCAAAGACTCTCCAGGTCCCACGTCAGATCTGAAGCAATAACTGTGAAACAAAGCAGAAAATAGAATAGATTAAAAGACTAAATCAAATGATTTCATTTTCAACATCATCATTCTAAAATCAACACATCCTTACAGTTGACGTGTGTGTGTGTTGATGAATGGGAATGTGTGAGTTTACAGTGTGTGTGTGTTCATGTGTAGATGGTCGTGGTCAGAATGGTTTTATAATGAAGTAAACTCACACAAACCCTTCAGTCTCAATGAAGCTTTTTGTTCTCATGTCGACTGGTCGTGACTTTGAGCACCGACAGACGCAGGCCGGTCCTGGTCACCCGTCAAAGACACCCGCTGCCTGTGAGCGGTTTTCATGTTAAAGTGATTCAAGTGAAGGTGTCAATTGTTCTATCAAATAGCGTAAACGAATGCGATTACATTACACAAGTGTTGTTTAAATAGCCATACCTGTGGGTTCACTTTGTGCAAAGTATGTGTCATAAAAACTGGTGTGATCTCCTGTTGAGACGTAGGGGGATTTTCAGAAAAAGCTTTGATGCATTGAAAAGAAGACATTTCATTGTCACATTTTCACATGCAAACCAAAAAAAAAAAACAAGCAGATCCACGTGTCTAATGAAAGATCTGGAGTAGAAACGAAAAGTTTGAAGGCCCAAAAGAAAGCTTTGCGAGTTGCTTGGATAAATAAAAGCAAACGTGTATAATCGGGTGAAGAACAGCCACAATCTTTGATGTTGGAGAATAAAGTAGAAGCGCGAGTCCTTGAGATGATGCTGAAACAGATCATGGATGAGGAACATCTCCTATGACAACACACACACACAAACTCTCCAGCCGTCACATCATCCTGGACCGAGAGATCAGGTTTTTATATGGGGGGGGTTGGCAGGGTCGAGATTCTTTTCTCCATTTAGCTCCTGTCGTTTGGCTAAAAATGCAGCGATGATGTCACCAGCGGCGGATCTCTGAGATGAGTCTGTAGACACCGGCTCACACACTGCTGGGGTCTCACATGCACACACAGAGACCACACACAGAACATCAGCTTCTCCAAGGCACACACATACAGGTAAGACACTAAAGTGCCTGAATGATTGATTTATTTTTTATTATTAATATATTAATGAAAGTAATGTATAGATAGAATACACTCTAAAGTCGACTTGGATGAAAGCGTCTGCAAAATACAATTGAATTTGGTTTAATTAAGATGTATTTTGGTTAAAACAAATATTTCTTACTTCTTATATACTAGAGGAACGAAAACTACAGCTTGAAGTGGTGTGGTATAGTGAAGTATACAGTTTTGCATAATATGGCATTGAAGGGATAGTTCATACAAAAATGAAAATTCTTACATCATTAACTCATTCCTGTATAATATACTTTGTTCCGATGAAACCAAAGAAAGATATTTGGAAGAATGTTTGTCAATGTCAGTTGAATTCGTTGTTTTTCTAAATTCTTCAAAATATCTCATGATGTCTTCAAAGGAACAAACAATATTTTTTCCTACTATTGTAGTGGACGATGTCCCAGAATTGAAAATTGCTAACATTCTTCCAAATATCTTCCTCCGTGTTCATCGGGACAAATATTTTTCTAGGTTTGAGGAAGAGTATTGGGGCCCAGCAATAAAAAAATAATATAACCATGTCGAGATTAAAGTCATTACAATGTCATTTTAAACCCGCAATTTTTCGAGAAAATTTCCCGAGATTAATTTTGAGAATTATCTCACTATACTTTGAGAATAAAGTCTGTGTGGTTTGTGAAAAAAACTCAGTGTCACTCCTGGACAGCCGCTGCAACGACAAACTGCATTTGGTTTAATTGAATGTGTGTAATTTCAAGATTACATAAAAATATCTAATTTTAACAAAAAACTGTGTTTATTTTCAACCTTATTTGACATTTTTCTCAAAACACAACGACTTTATTCTCAAAGTATAATGAGTTTATTCTCGAAATTTTATATATACTTTTGTTCTCGAAAAACTGCTGGTTTAATCTTGCCTGTAATGACTTTAATCTCGACATGTATTTTGTTTTTTTATTGCTTGGCCCTAATACTCTTCTGTAGGAGGTAAATGATAACAGATTTTTCATTTTTGGATGAACTATCCCTTTAAGGCAAAGTGATGTAAAAAGACAGAAAGATAGTAAATAATTGAGTATGTGAATGATTTTTGGTGTTTTGTTGTTTTTTTGATGCTGATTATCTAAAGACGAGAGAAGATGCCGTTTGAGAAACAGAGACAGCAGCAGGCGCTCATCCTGAGCAGAGAGGTGAAGGGAGGTGAGACACACAAAACCAAGAAAAAACGAAATCCCATCACATTGTCAGGCTGGTCATTTCATGTAATCCTGAAAAACTATCCGAAGCCTCGGCATGTTTCCGCTGAGCTGATCCACATCTCCAGTTCAAAAGAACATCGTGAGCTCTGGGCAAGAATGCCTCTCGAGGGCGGGTCTGTTTCTTTAAGGGTCTCGTCATACCAAAACACCTATTTATAATCTTTACTGTTACTACACAAAAAACACAACAGCCGCTCATGATAATACACCACATAAAACCATCCCTATCCAGTCGCAGTCAATCATTCTTTCCTATTCAGAGTAACACGTACTGCACACAAACACAACATTAAAGTCTCACTTATTAAGATCAATAAACACTTGTTGAAGTGACTGTTGGAATGTGTGAAGGTCTGAATTTGGGAAAGAAGATCAGCGTTCCTCGGGATGTCATGATGGAGGAGCTGAATCTCACCTCTAACCGAGGATCCAGAATGTTTCAGGAGCGTCAGAGGCGAGTGGAGGGATTCACACTGGAGAGCACAGCCAGTTCTCCACTCCTCATTTATGTAAGAAGACCAAACGTTAACATACACAACACTTCATTCAAAATCCACCGCCGTATACTCACCAGTGCTTCAAAGAACCTACAAGAGTTTCAAATGATATTAACAAATCATATCGAGGATTGATTTAAAGAACTTTTAAAGTAATATGAAGAACATCCAAAGATCCCAGAACCATAGATGACAAAGTAAAAAGCATAAAATCCATTTCCTTTCTATTCTAATTGCAGTGGTTACGAAGTCATGCAACAATAAGATTTTTACATGAATGCCATATTTCCTGAAGAAAATGCAAAGGTGCTTGTGCGTACCTGTGCAACTCATCACAGCGCTTAAGTGATGAAAGTGGTTGCCGGGGTGTTGCTATGCACCTGCTAAGATGATGGGAGTGCTTTCCTTTTAAAGATCATTCAACTCTTAACGCCTTTATTCCATCAGAATGACATGGAAACAAACCAAAACCAGAATCAGATGAGGACAGACATGGAGGGAGGGAAAGAAAACCTGAGATATGGAGCGGCTGGTAAACACGGTCTGGCCATCAGTATGAAGGGCAACCCCAGCGTCATGGCACCAGGTACACACACTATGTCCCTGTGGATCAGCCTAAAATACATTCATTTAATATCCATCTTTAATAACAAACATGAAGGGGAAATCATAGAGCAATCATCATAAACCCTGGCAGGTTGATCCGGACCTCGGTGAAAAAAGCGAATCAACACGAAAGAGCCTGTTTCTAGGGATGTAGCATATTATAGATATTGTGTTATCGCAAAATTGTCTTGATATTTATGTGCTACGTATCACGTAACTCTATTTACATTTAGGCATTTGGCAGACGCTTTGCGACTTACATTTCTTTATCCTATACATTTTACATAGGTATTTGCAATCCCCTGGGCTCAGACCCACAACCTTGCGTTGTTGACGCAATGCTCTTACCACTGAGCTACAGGAAAGCTGTATGAAATGATAGGTCTTCCGCACCTAACATAGAGAATCTTAGAAAAAAATGATGTCACACTTTCATTTAAGGTTCAATTCCCACTAATAACAAACCATTAACTACAACTTTTGCCTCAATAAACACCAAATCTGCTGCCTATTAATCAGTGTTGGGTAAGTTACTCTGAAAAAGTAATGAATTACTAGTTACTAATTACATATTTAACAGTGTAATAAGATTTCTGAACAAATGACTCTCTCCAAAAAGTATTAAATAACTTATTACTTTCATTATCTTCTATCCACCTTGATTAGTGAAGTGATTCAAGGATAGACATGAAGTGTTACCAAAATAAAGATGTTAGTAAGGTCCATCTTTTGCCATTTGTTTTTATAAAAGGGATTTTTACGGCACGTTTCTAAGTCAGAATTTGCCCTTTTAAATACCGCAATAAACATCGCAACGTAGACGTTATACCGAGGTATTATCGCTCAGTGAGATTTTGATATTGTTACATCACTATCCCTTATTTCACTCTACATTCATGGTCACTGAACTCACAGAAAGTCCAAACTACTTGTACAAGGATTTCATATGAATTCGTACGAGGGAATTCATAACTATTTTACAAAGTGGCTTATTTAAATATAAATTTGTGTGTCGTGAATCGTACAAAAACAAAAAGCTCCACACATATCCACCTCTAGTCACTGACGCAAAAGCAGACGGTATGAAAACAAACAAACAGATTTCGCCTAATATCAAATTGTTAGGAATTTCCATAAAATATATATCATACAATTTCATATGATCTACTTTTACTTGTCCAAACAGAGCTGCAGGAATAAACTTTAATGATATTTTTCATGTGCAGAATCTACACTTTTGACAACTTCACATAACTGCTCTGCGGTTATCATTTGGTTTTGTGTGGATCTCCTGAGCTTCATTAACTCTGTCTAATGTTCTTTAATAAACCTCCATCTCCTGTTTCTGTCTCCTTATCTGTGTGCGGCCCCCGCGGGGCGTCTGAATATCCGTTAACTAATCCGAGCACGCACGATACCAACGTTCCCTTTATAACCAACACTGCCACTCACGAGTACCCGTCCTGTCCTTTTAGGTTACACCGGGCCCTTGAGAGAGATCCCTCGAGAGAAGTTTAATTCCACCGTCATCCCAAAATCATACTGCTCACCGTGGAGAGAAGCCCTGGGAGAGAGCGAGGAACTGTCCAACCTCGAGGACCAGCTCTCTCAAACTCCAAAGAAACTACCTCCGGCCAACTACAGGTGCTTTAACAGGTGAGCATGAGCAAACATAAATAAAGACGCATCAGATCACCGAGCGTGTTTGGGGTTTCCCTGTAACCACGTCTTTATTGGGAAAGGATTAGGTCCATTCTCCACGGTACCGTGGGCAAGAACATGATCTGAGAAACAGCCTTGAGGGTCAGCGAGAGCACATTAGCGTCCCACTTGATGACTATGTGCTGTAAATAAACCCAACAGACCAATGCACGCTATCAAATGATTATGAACCCGCAATGTTTCCACTGCGTCTTCCCATTTGTAACGAGAGCCTGAGGTCCGCATGACTGAGGAACTATTTCCATGCCTCAGAGGAGCGGAGAACCGACGGCTCTCACAACCTAAAGACACCTCGCACAAGCAGGAGATCAGGTTCTTCACACACACTTAAGTTGCGTCAGCTGGCGTTCTATCAAACCCGGCGGTTGAAATATGGGGAGGTGGCAGGTTTGGGATCTGAGGTCAGAAGGCTATTTAAGTATCTTTCCGCTACTCGTCTTTTTTGTTTCTTGCAGAGCTGCAATGCCGTTCGGAGGCCCAGTGTGCAGTCGCAGGGTGATTCCTGTTATTGGGTTCGAACAACCCGAGATCCACAATCTCCCCGCCGTGAACCTGGCCAATATGTCCAAACGGCCCAACTTCAACAGAGCCCCGCGGGGATGGGGCGTCAGATACTCGCCCGAGTCCAATGACCTGTGAACTCGCAAGTCCACGCATGCCGTTTCATATTAAAAGAAAGGCCGTGGTGCCGTCACCACCTGCGCTTTGCTCTTTTGGACTGAACCGCTATGTATCCTACAGGTGAAAGGTCAGAGGGAACCACGCTTGACAGAGCACACGAGGATGAAGTGAAACAGTAAAGGACAGATGGTTTTAGCTCAGTGCTTAGAAATAGAAGCAGTTGCTCTCCTAGAGAAACACAGACAACCGTTCAATGGTTTCACTTAAAAAATAACTTATAGATAAAGCGTATTAATATCAGACATAAATGATATTGCCAAAGAACTTGATGAGGTAGATGTGACATTTCAGTGAGGGGGGGTGTATAGATGATGTTTCTGTAGCCCATTTCAGGCATGCAGTGCAATAAATACTACTGTTACATCAATTTTGCAGTTTATAAAAAATAGAAAGATTCTTTACAGAAACAAAATGAGCAGGTATTCTGTTGTCCTTTCTTATCATCTTCTTGAAAATGATGTCCTCAAATACTGGGTCTTACTGTTAATTTTGGTCAGAGATTTAACCTAGATCAGGGGTTTTCAATTTGTGGTCCGGGGGCCTCCAGAAGGCTGCAGGGGGCCCCCGTAAATTTCAGGGAATAAAAGATAAAGCAAAATTTGTATATGTCTCCTGAACATTATTATTGTTCGTGTTTTTTGATACAAGCATGGTTTCCAGTATTCGTTGTATTTGTATCTAGTTTGTCTAGTGAGAGTTCCAAATGTTGTACAGGTTTATACATCTAACAAGTGTAGGTTTGGAAACATTAGGTCTTTAATATCACATTCACGATTTAACTTTTCATTACACATCAAAAAAATATTTTAAAAAATTATGTTTTAGAAAGAGGGTCCACACCAAAGGTTCATCTTATTTGTGGGTCCTTGGCATCAAAGTTTGAAAACCCCTGACCCAGACTGTTCCTGACCGTATCATGACGTCAACTAATGTGTCATCTCAAACTACTGGTATTTCACAAGTGCACTTTTAAGAGTGTAAACTTAGAGCACACGACAAACATTCATGACAGCTGCTTTAATGTTCACAAACGATGACAGAAACACTCAGCGCCTTTAGAAAGTCATTTCACTGTTCAGAGTATCAAATTTAAAAAAAAAATCCTAACTGAGCACATTAAAATCCTAACTGAAAGAAACTCAATCTCTAAAGTTCTTTATACATCATAAAGTTTTTCGGACAGACATAAGATGATGATTACACAAACATCTGACATGAAATATGTTTTTCTTCAAATCAATTTTTAATCCTCAGTGATAAGACTGAAATGTGTGTGATATACGTGTCTAATCAAGATTTAAGTCATTGAGAGGTGTGTCTTCATATCAAAGACCCACACTCACAGATCTGGCAAGATGATGTCATAAGTCGCTACTGCAATTTCCAGCTTGTGACTGTCTGCTGTGCGTCTAGACTCAGATGAAGATTAAGGGCATTTATTGTTGTTAGAAAGTTATTAGGCGTGTCGTTGATAGGAAGCATTGATGTAGCATACAACACCATCGAAAAGAACCCGATTAAACCACCAAACATGTCCAACAGCGTGTGCAGCTAACAGGCAGGACCGTCAATCCTCCAGCCAATCACCAGGACGATTTATGATATCACAGCATCAGACTCCACTCTCTAATGACATCACAGACCATTTATCTTCAGAAGCAAGAGAAAGCTACACCACGACCCCTCGCACACAGCGGCTGATTGGCTGATGATGTCAGAGTGGATGGAGTGGATTAATCGCTGTGGCGGATAGAAGCATGCGCACCCATGCGATGAGGATCCTGCGAGGGGTAATGAATGTGACCCGGTGGTCTCAAGCCCATAGGGGGTGGGGGAGGAGGACCCATGGGGTGGAACATGGGGGGTCCAAAACCTGGAAACCACAAACACACAACAAAGAGGTTAAAACACTCAGGGAGCTGTTTGGAGGATTTCACTGGCTGAAACAGGGCACAGGTGTGTACCTGGTGGTGGTGGGTTGGGGAGTCCAGGAGGAGGTGGCAGACTCAGGTTCATTGCTGCTGGAGAGCTGCCTGGGTCCAGATTGAAGTAATTGGCGGGGGATTCATGATCCAGACCTGTCGGTGGCGGCAGAGCTAAAACAAACACATTGAAGTTTATTACAAGGCTGTTCAGAATGTTTGTATCTGAATTTCTCTGCCAGTCGCACAAACACACCTGCTGGCAGACCCGGTACAGGTTCCAGTTTGGTGCCCATCTCGCTGTACCCCTCCCTGACATCTGTGCCTTTAGCGGCCTGAGAGCGACCCCACTTCACCACCAGCCTACGGCCGTTGATGATGAGCTTGTTGAAGGATTTCTCGGCGGCAAGCTCCGCACCCTGTCTCGTGGAGAACTGAATGAACGCGCACTGCTGCCTCTGAACCAGCGTGATGCTGCGAATCTCCCCGAACTGATAGAAGTGATTCCTACAGACGACACCACATGAAATATGTTTAAACAGTTGTAACATGAACTGACATTTAATTTAGGCAAATGTAGCAGGTCATACAAAGTCAACAAGCTCCCAACACAACCTTTGTATCAATGTCAAACAAACACACACTTTGAGTCTCACCTGAGGTCAGAATCTGTGATGTCTTCCCCCAGACCACCTATATATAAGGTAGTGATGGCCTGGTCATCCGGCAAGTCCAGATGAGGCATGGTGGTCCCTCTCTTCAGGAGTTTATTGGCCACCGGGTCGTTGATGCCGTAATAACGATCTTTAATGTTCTGATCGGCCAGAGGATCGTCTGGATCTGTGGGCTTCTCATGCCTGATGTGAAAAGCATTTTTAACGGACAGTCCCTTTTTGGTGAATCACTGCTACAACAGCACCACCGTGTGGAGGAATTATGGTCTGACCTGTATGGACACTCCTCGCCTCTCTTGCACTCTCCCTTCACCCAGAACGAGCAGATGTGAGGTCTGTTGCGTGTGTAGTACGGTGCTGTGCGGGCCAGTTTGAGCAGCATGTCACTGGAGCTCTGAGCTTTACCCAGCATCCCCACTGGTCTCGTACCGTCAGAATTCTGGATCTGGACACAAAATCAAGATACTTATATAGTTTAAAAAGCTTTATTCTCTTGCGATTAACATTTTCACCTGTTTTATAATAAAAATACACAAGAGCAGGTGAAACCATGCAAGCGTTTTGCAAATGTATCTGTATTAACAAGTAAACAATACCTCTCTCTCCATATTCTGTGTGTAATATTCCTTGTTCACATCAGATCTTGGCATTTCGTCTTTAATGGACAGACTTGTGTCTCTGACCTGAATAGGAAGACCTGTAAAACAACAGCGGAAATAATGAAGTTAAACACAGTTACAGCTTTCTGAATCTGTCAAATAATCTCATGAAGGTGTGATAAGTAAATCTGAACATATGAATGATTTCTCCCCGTGTTCCACATACGACAACGATGTGCATTTAATTGATCGAGTAGTTCTGTTGAAAGGCAAGTTAAAAAACAAAAACTTGTATCACTTAAAATTAAAAGTGAGTAACCTACCGTACTCCAGGTCCAACAGACAGGTCTGGCACACGTTCTTCATCTTACTGCAGGTCTGACAGACTTCGGTCTTCTTAAAGCGCATCCGCACACCAGGACACCAGCGGAAAACAGTGAAGGGACGCGCACAGATCTGACAGACACAAACATTCACCAGTTATTTCTCTTACAGAACCAGTATTCTTTGGTTATTGCAATATTACCAAATGTTACACCCAGATCTCACCTTACATTCTTTACCATACTTCTCCTTAGTCTGCAGAAAAAAAGAGAAACATCACGTTATAAAATGAAAGCTTCCTCAATTTCACGTCCACTGATGGGAATAGTTTAAATGTTCACAAGACCACATGAATGACTAAAGACTAGAATTAAAGCCTTTCTTGTACAATCTGTCTTAGTATTTTTTTTCATTGAACACATGACATGACATACACAAGAAACTAGTTATTATTTAGCAAGGGGAAGTGGACTTACCATACGAATGTATGGATTTTCCCCCAAACATGTTTGACAGAGAATTGGGAAGTCCTGCGGAAAAAAAGTTTAAAAGATCACAAAATCAGACTTCTTTTGCTCTCAACTCCTCTACGATGAACATGTTTTCAGTTACAGTTCGAAATGACTTATTCCACATTTTTGTTCTTTTGATGTAACAAAACAAATTTCTAGTTGGTGAAATTAGTGTAAAACTTATTAAAGTCAGACTTAATTTGATAAAATAGCCTGGTTTAACATATCATTTATTTAGAAGAGTAGTAGAAAGGCCGTTCTTTAAATAATTTTAGAAACAGATCAGCCTTGAAACAACATTGTGTAAAAAATGGCATTACAGTTTAAAAACACTTTCCTATGTTCCTTGATTATAGGCGGTTTCAGCTTAACAACATTAACAAACATTACGGCGCACACGCCATTTTTGTGGGACTTCCCCCTAACTTAACTTCCGGTACATATTCAGAAACAATAGAGTGCCTGTAGATTATTTCAGATAACATCAAAAGAAATAAAGAAGAACGTTACTTGACTGAACTTGTCTCTCCAATATTTTGAAATGACACTGTGTACCAACATCTTTAAGTGTGACCAAATACAGGACCCATTCAAATGTTTGTTTATTTAATCAAATAAACGCAACAAGACTCAACAAATCGTTTATATAATACAATTGCTATACAATAAAATAATACTATAAATTAATATGAACATTAATAAAATATAAATAGTTACATATTATTAGACACTAATCCAAACCACAAACCGGAAGTTAACTGAGAGCAAGGCTTGCGTGCGACATGAAACGGTCTATATGAAGCTTTGTGAGTTTATGATGCTGAATAAACTGGAGATGTCTATAAAGTGCCTTCTCAACAGGATCAAGCATGTCATTCAATTCATTACAAGAGCTAAATATAGTTTCAGCAATCACAGCACACTGATATCTGTATCACTCTCAATCCTGCTGTCTTTACTTAACACACTATACGTTTCTTAGACTCACAAGAAAACTGAGGTGTGAGGTTCCATCTCCATACTAAAGGTACCATTAACGGCGACAAATGCTTATTTTGCTTCGTATAAACAAAACGGCGTGCGCTGTGTTTAGCTCTGATATAGGCAACACAACAGCTGGAGTCATAAAAACAGAGACGGAATATGAAAAGTTTGGAGTGGACCGATCGGCGTAACCATATGCCATGAAAGTATGAAACATTACCTTACAATAACATTAATTAACAAACTTAATAATACATAGAATCTATCAACACATATAAAAAGAAGCAAACGGGTGAACGAGAGTATTTCTGCAACACTAAATGCATTTCTAGACATCTTGGTAGCACGCGCGAGCTCATCTTCTGCTCTTCCCTCAGTCAGTTGACAATATTTCGATAAAACACTCTTTATTGAAATCAACTGACATGTAGACATATTACTGATGCTGTATGTTGTGTGTTTCGAGTTTAATAAACAGTAAACGTACCGAATCTTCCCAATTTTGTCTGTTGTATGTGTTTGAGCCTAGGGACGTTGCCATCTTCGGCGCGCAAGGACCCGGCGGATGTGACGTCAGCGCGACAGGATGACGACGTGCATCTTTAAAATTTAAAAGTGCCACACATTATATTCAGGAACTTTGAAATAATTGTGAAAATAAAACTCACCAGTTGTTTACAATATCTGAATGTATTTAATTTGGAATATTTCAGAATTTTATTGTTTATAAATAATTTGGTAATTGAGCAGAAATTACAAGACGAAATTACAAATTAAAAGACAACGGATATTAGATTATTGATCATATTAGAAAATAGTTCAAATATAAATAACGCAGCAGAATATGCCTGAGTTTAAATAGTATAATTATCCTTAAATAAACAACCTACAGTCAAAGTTATAGTTGTGTTGTAATTTTGTAGGCCGTTTTAGTGTAACAAGAATAAAACACTTAAAAGTTTCATTGATCATGAAATGCATTTAATATCAATCATTTACATCTTTTACATGCAAAATGCACATTGAAACATTGTAGAATGTGTGTGGCATTTAAAATTAAAATGTTCATTTACATTTAATCGCAATCAATTGATGTTTTAGGCCACACATTTTTATGAAAACTGATTTGGCTTCATTACAGAACTCATAACAGAAATGATAAAGCTTTGAGTCAAATACACAATAATAAAAACATGGGCATAATAAAGAGAATATTACAGTGAATGAATAAAGCAGCAAACATGAATGAAACATAAGGACACGGTCAAAAAGCTCCTGTGATGCAGAAAATCACTGCAAAATAATGTCACATGTGCATGGTATTACAATTTAAAAATACACCATAAAATTATTTTACATTAAGCTTTCACATAAATAAGTACTTGTGTGGCAAACAATTGTAGATTTGTTAATATTAAGCTCACTTTTTAATTTAAAGCCAACAGTAAAGATGGTTCTCTTTTAAATATTTCATGAACAAATGATGACATAAGAACACAGTTTAATCATAGTTCCGGATATTTCCCCGAGGCTGTGTTTAAACTCAATGGCTGTTTACCAATAACAAAAAAAGTCCTTATGTTTTAATAACGATGCATTCGGGGACGAACAAAAAGTTAATAAAACCAAACTAGAAGACAAAACTGAAACTGTCCCACTCTCCACATATTGATTCTGAGGTATAGCTGGCTTTGTTGGGCGAAATGATGCGTGTATGTCGTGTTTTTCTCTCTCCTGAATAAAACTCAAAGGCAGTTGATATCCAATTAGGCATATTTTTCCCTGAGATGATATCAAATAACGCACACACACACAAGACCATTGCATCGTACCCCTGCATGTGTTAATATCAAACATGTCCAATAAGAAAAATATTTCCATAGAATAAGGCCACAAACTTTCACGTTTTCATGTTTTGTGTTGGCACATTCCCTTCATCTTAAAATAATCGAAACATCAAAACTCTGGGATATATTATCCGCCAGGGAGTTTCATCAAAGGAGATGTGAACCATCTGATGAACCTGTTCAAGAGACAGACCTGATCTAGTATATATCATCTTACTCACAAGTGTGCATACAACTGAAGTCAGTGTAGAATCAAGTCTAAAGTCTGCGAGTCTGTATCAGTTCTGTCAGCTCAAGTTCAGTCAGCACCGGAGTGACCGTTTTACATTTTAATGTTGGAGTAAAGCTCATCGATCTGTTTCCTGAAGCAGTTCCTGAGCTCAGCACGTTTGGCTTTGAGGGTGGGCGTCAGAAGACCGTTTTGAACCGAGAACATCTCAGTGTGCAGAGCGATGTCCTTCACCTGAAAGACAAAATGATGAAACAACATTAGGACATTTTTTTTAACTCGCTGTTTTTCATTGGGGGGAAATCAGTGAATCACTTAATCATTCATCGCAGCAGTTGCAGGCAATTTAAGGGTCAGACCAGAATTTTTTGATTTGTCCTGTCTACACCGGACGAGACCAGCACGACAGGAGACTTATCCCAATGTATTGTGGCGCCGCATCAAGTGTGGACAAAATGTCAAATTATAATGCGTTCTATTGTCTTTTATCCCATCGTGTCGCGTCTGGTGTAGACTTTTTTTACTTAATTTTCAGTTTCATAGGGATGTAACTATCCACTCAGCTCGCAATGCGATGATTCATGACCCTGACCTCACGATTTGATTTATTCACAATTTATTTTTACAAAATGAGTTGAAACATATTAGAAATGAACAACTGCCCTTGCATTATTTCTTAAATGCTTCACATTTTATTTCAAATAACAAGATAAACTGCAATTTTAAAACAAATTAATAATAGAAAAGGTCTCTTTAATATAAACAAACTAATAATTTCTTTCTTTTTCTTTCTTCTTTTGATTATTTTTTTTGCATTTAAGAAATATCAGCATGGCCACGTTTAGGTTTACAGTGAACATGACAGCCCATGATGCTCAAAAAATGTATTGCGATTCAGTTCACACCACGACCGATTTTGAATCGTTACACGTTTCATTTTATTTTCTTCAAAACATCCTGAAAAAATAATATCACAAACGCCCTTCATTTCACACAATATCCTTGACAAAGCATTTCATTTAACAGTTAAACATCAAGGTGTCACTGACCTGTTCAAAAGACTTGAGGCCACTTTCTTTACCCAGTTTCACAAGGTCTTCCAGAATGGCTTTCTTCACAGCCTGAGAGGACGAATGAAACATTCAACATTTACACTTTGATTATACTTTATACTCAAGTTTACTCTTCACAATTTTTAATATAATGCAAATCAAGAATAAGAGTAAATGGTTGTAGGGGAGTCATATCAATACCTTATTTCTGCACAATTCTTCATACGATCCCTCAAACCCTCTCTTTTTAGCCCACCCGGGTAGAAAGTCTGGATCAGGAACTAGGATGGCGACCAGACACGCCTGAAGAGGAAGAGAGAGAGAGAGAGAGAGAGAGAGAGAGGAGACGGTTGAGAATTCCTCATTACTCAGGGTTATGATGAAAAAATCATCGGTGCGAGTGTGTGACGTCCTCTCACCTGCAGGCTGTCTCCGTGTACAAAGGCCTGCACTATAGCTTCACTCCGGATGTAAATATTCTCAATCTTCTCGGGGGCGATGTATTCTCCCTGAGCCAGCTTAAAAATGTGCTTCTTACGGTCCACGATCTTCAAAGTGCCGTTCTGTGAAAATGAAATATATCGAGATAAGGGAGTATTGAGCGACGGAACTTAGATTCATAGCAATGATATCTTATATCTTTAATAAAATTCACGTACAATTTTTTCGTGCAATTATAATTACACAGCTTTACATGTTAATTAAGAGTCTAAATAAATTTTGAAGATTGAAATACTGCAATTGTGTATAATTGCAATGGTTTGCGACGGCATCGTACCGGCTGCCACCGGCCGATGTCTCCTGTGTGGACCCAGCCGTCTTCATGGAGAGTCTCTTTAGTCTTCTCTGGATCTTTCAAATATCCCAGAAAAACATTGTGACCCCGCACGCACACCTGACAGAATCAAGCAGAGATTTAGAAAAGTGTGCATAAAAAAAACACACAAACTACACACACACACACAAACATACCTCTCCCTCGCCATTACTGGCGTAATAATTCATCTCGGCCACATCCACCAGTTTGATATCATTACAGGGAAGAGGAGCTCCCACGTGACCTTCAATGAAGCAACACAATGATGACATAACATGATAACATCCGCAAGTACACACACATCCGTGCCCTCATTTTACATTTTCAGGTTTAAACTGTCTCAAGATATTTTAATCTAATTCCAAACGTGATAAAACCTTCCTTTGGGTATACATGTGGCATATATTTTTCTTATAAAATAATCTCTTTTTGATGGAAACAATGCAGTAAGTCTGGCCAAAGTATGCTCTGATTTAGTTTGTGTGTGTTACCTGCCGTCCAGTCTCCTGGTAGTGTGGTTGTGCTGCCCGCGGTGCATTCAGTCTGACCGTAACCTTCATAAAACTACAAGGACACAAACTCTTACTTATATTTATTAAAGTGAATTGTATGTGACGTTCCTCAAATGTAGGATTGGTTACCTGACAGCCCAGTGCAGCTCTTAGGAAGGTGAGAACGGGGGCTGAAATGGGTGCAGCTCCGGTCAACATCATTCTGACGTGACCTCCAACACTGGCCTGCAGGGGGCAGCAGAGACCACGGTCACACCATGATAACAGATTTGCTTTTAAGAAGTTGCATTTTAAGCCATTATTAGGACATTTTGATGGCATATTTAAAAAGTAACAAACAGCTTGATGTGACCTGGACTTTCTTGAAGATGATCTTGTCCCACAGACTGTCTCGTCTCATAATCCCGCTCTTCATCTCGGCCTCTTTTCTTCTGAACGCAAACTCCAGAACGCGTCTCTTCAGAGGAGTGTTGGCCTGCCCATAGATCTACGAGAGGGTTTCACTACATTAATGCTAAACTACAGACGTAAGAGGAAAGACACGTGCCACGTCAAAACCTTTGCTATGAGGTTCAATCCAGTCACACTTCTTTGTGCCGTTATTGCAAGTTACAAGTATGAATGTATCTGTATGCAAACCTTATCGAACATGCGATTCAGTAAACGGGGAACCACAGGGAAAACGGTGGGCTTCAGGGTCGTGAGGTCATCCATCAAAGCCCGAATGTCACCCTGAAAGTATCCAATACGAGCACCGTGTGCCAAGATCACACCCTGAAGGGTAAAAAACACACAACACAAGTTAAAAACTTCATATAATCAACTGTTTATAAAAGAGTGAGAAATTATATTTTACATCGGACAAAAAAAGCAAAGTGTGCCATGAACATATGAACCAAAGAAACATTTTGTCAATTATTCCACTTCTGCCACTTCTGTCCCCAGGAGTTTATAAATATAAATAAATGTGAATGAAAAGTATTTCAAACATACATTTTATCGGTAAACAATGTGTAAAATCTTTTTTTGCATTGTTGTGTAACTCCATGCCTAAAATACATTTACATGGATTCAAAAAAATATATATAATATCTTTGATAAAAACTTATTTTAGTCGTGTCCGCCGGTTTTCACTCGGTCCTGTTCCCCTAACCCATAAAAAAACTGGGGAATTTTCATAAATAATTTTTTGACAGGAAGTTGCATAATTTGAAGGCCATGAGACAAGCAAAGGCAAGTTCTCTTATTTTCTTTTTTAACATATTTGGTGATATTGTAATGACAACTGGGAGTGTCATTTTGAAAATACAGTCCTGTAACCTAAATTATTTCATAGATGTCATTTGTGTAGAGTAAAAATGCACTTATTTGTTAAATCACTAGAATTTGCTGAGTTTCTCAGTGATATTATCATGTAGAGCAGTGGTCACCAGTCCTGTTCCTGGAGATCTACCGTCCTGCAGACTGTAGCTCCAACCATGCTTCAGCACACCTGTCTGTAATTATCAAGCAAACCTGAACGCCTTGATTAGATAGTTCAGCTGTGTTTGATTGGGGTTAGAGCTAAAATCTTCCGGACGGTAGATCTCCAGGAGCAGGGTTGGTGACCACTGATGAAGAGCATGCGGCTCTATATCATTTATTTGCTAAGTTTATCCTAAAAAAATATCTGTCCTGTTGCTTTGAGTCCTGTTGCTTTCTCTCCTGTTGCTTTCTCTCCTGTTGCTTTCTCTCCTGTTGCTTTCTCTCCTGTTGCTTTCTCTCCTGTTGCTTTCTCTCCTGTTACTTTCTCTCCTGTTACTTTCTCTCCTGTTACTTTCTCTCCTGTTACTTTCTCTCCTGTTACATTATCTCCTGTTGCTTTCACTCCTGTTGCTTTCACTCCTGTTGCTTTCACTCCTGTTGCTTTCACTCCTGTTGCTTTCACTCCTGTTGCTTTCACTCCTGTTGCTTTCACTCCTGTTGCTTTTAACTCCTGTTACTTTCACTCCTGTTACTTTCGGACCATTTTATTCAAAGCCACTTACAATTGATAGCAATGAAAGCAATTGGAACATTATAAGGACAACAAAACGCATAAACGCAGTAAAACTGGTCTAAAAGCTAAGGTATTTACTTTTTTTAAGGAACTTATAAACCTTGTAAAAGATTACATTAAGTGTTTGAGATGGACCAAAACTCATTTTAAATAGTAAAGTATGTGTGTTAGTACATTCTGTTTTGAAAAAAAGGAAGTTAAATTTTTACATCTAAGAGAAAACATACCTGTACGACTCTCTCAAACATGTGGGCAAGGGGCAGGTAAGAGATGTGCACATCCTGAGGCCCGAGGGGACAATTACTCTAAAACACCAGAGTAAAACCAGACAAATGTCAATCAGCGGTCCTGTGGAACACACATCTTTACCTCTCTCACAGCACAATGACTAGACATTTAAGTGTCCTGAAGTAATCTGAGGTGACACCAATTAAACACATGCAGGAAGATAAATGAATCTATCAATCTAATCTATCTAATAGATACGTAGAAAATAATGTGTTACTCAAGGACAGAATGTTTTCAGTCGCAGTGACAAACAGGCTTTTTGTATGACATTTATTTACTTCAGCTTTTGGCTAATAGTAATGTGACAACTGTTCAAATATTTGATGTAAACGGTTCATATAATATTTATACAAGACATTTTTTCCTTCAAGTCACGGCGCAGGATACTGTTCGACATATCAACTGCCCAAATGCATTCTGGGTTACATCATAGAGACTCTACTGAGACTTTTGTGGTTTACCTGTGTAACCATAATGAAAGCAGAAGTGTTGGACACAATGTTTCTGTGGGTGAGCATTGCCCCTTTAGGATTCCCTGAGAGAGAGATAGAGAGGGAAAGAGATAGAGAGAGAGAGAGAGAGAGAGGGAGAGAATAAAGTATTTTATAATTATCCAATACAGGTCCAATACTTAAGAGAAAGAAACGGTGTTGGCATGACTGTGTTTAGGTATAATGCTGTCAATGCATACCTAAAACAAGTAGCAAAATATTAATTTTATATTTTTATCAAACGTATATAATATATATATTAAATCAATATATGGCTTCTCAGTCGGTCACACACACACACATTACATTTAGTCATTTAGCAGACGCTTTTATCCAAAGCGACGTACAGATGAGGGAAACAATGGATGCAATTGGAACAACATAAGGGCAACAAAAAGCATAAGTGCAATAAAAAAAAGATTTCTAAAAAAAAAATGACATGATACCTGTAGTTCCACTCGTAAAACAAATAATAGCCAAATCATCAGGCTTGGGAGGCTGCGAGAATAAGAGATATGCAAATGTGCGAGTTAAATACTGAACGCATGAATCTATTCAGACACGTCTGTGACATTTGTCATTTAAATGAGCTTGTGTAAGTGAAAATGAAAGTACAGTACTGACCACAGGCTGCTGGCGATGAGCTCTGCCAATACTCTGTAGAGAGAAGAGAAACTCATGTCATTCATGATGGAGACAGAAGTGGAGTGAATTGGGAAATAACAAAAGACATAACCGAGGTTTCTGTTCGTGTAAAGAAAGAACTTCACATCTGAAAATAAAAAGCAAACTGAATGACTGAATGTTCATGTGGGCGCATTCAGTTCTGGTGGATTATTTTGACATTTTCCTTACACTCTTGGATTTGCCTTTCTGTTTTACATCGCGTAACAACACAAAATGTATTGAATCATAATATTTTAATACATAAAATTATATTTTTCAAAATCACCCAATCAGTTTTCGTAAGAGGTTGTAGGTCTTCCCATAAATAGCACTTGAATGTTGTTTGTGTGTTTTGAACGACCTAAGCACCGCAGGTCACCCTGCATGATGTCATGACCCCGAACACGGTCACAGACACAACACACAAACACACACTCCATCGACCTCACGCTCAAATATTTGAGCAGACAATGCTTGGTTTATTCACCTCCGCGTCCTTCAGACTGATGATGTCGACGCCGCACTGCTGTCCTCGGCTCACCAGCTCTGAATCAAAGTCTTCAATGAGAATCACAGTTTTGACCGAATGCTGACGGCCGGACACGCAGTCCAAGAGCAGTCGGGCCTTCTCCGGAACATCACACACCACCGTAGCGATACAAGCTGCACGACACACACACACTCGGGTAATAAATATCAAATCACTACATTTTATCCTTTTGGCAGGTTTATCCTAATAAAAGTCAAACCAAACTGAACTACAGGATTACAGAATCAATGATCGTCTTTTCATTACACAAGAACTCAAATTCTCTGCAACTATTCAGTTTTATAAACTTCCCTCAGATCAGGATGGAAGGGTCGTTTGACATACCCTTGTCGATGATGTAACTTATGGCCTCTGTGCCCAGCGTGTCGTAGAGAGGAACGGAGATCAGAGAGTAGGTGTAACACGCCAGTTCTGAAATCGTCCACTGAGGAAAGATTTCGGATGTTAGGGTCAAAACATTTGCTCTTAAGAAAAATCCCGTAACATGCGCCGGCGGTTGAAAAACGGCATCTGTTTCTCAAAGTTTGTGTAATGAAGAATGAAGCAGATAAGCTGTCCAAATGACTTCGATGGTGGTCTCGTGTGCTCCACAGAAGAAGTGAACATAGTAAAAGAAAGAAAGTAACTTCCAACAAAGGGTTTGGATGAACTGACCCTTTAAACAAGCAAAAGGTAGACAAAGGTAAAGGTGTAGACAGTTTTCTACAGGAAACTTGACGTGGAATAGAAGTCATCACTCACCTCTGGTCTGTTCTGGGAGAAGATGCCGATGTAAGGGTCTCCGTCTTTGGAGTGTCCTTTCTGAAGAAACGCAGAGCCCAAGAGCTCGGCTCGCTCGACCACCTAAAATACAAAAATAAGGTAAAGGATCGTAAATAAAGAGGAGTTAACCCTTTTCTGATGGTTTATATATGATGTAAGGCACCAGGTAACTCATGGGGTGATAAAAATACATTGAACTGAGTTGAAAAAGAGACAAAGAAGTGTCGACATGGGTGCTGTCCTACCTCTGCGTAAGAAAGCCATTCATAAGGCTTCTTTGGTTTTCTGGAGCCCAGGCACGGGCCATTGTCTGAATAAAAGATATGTTCATATAAATATAATTTTGTTGTTGATATAAAATAAAAAAATTATATAATTAGATTCATAATAAATATGTGTGTGGTACATGATGACAGTCCTTGCATTGTTAGGCGTACTGTCTCTTTAAGACAACAGCCCGAGGCTGCTCACTGTCTGTTGGCAGACGTCACATTCTGAGACACACGAGTCTTTGTTCCTCATGCTTGAGATAAAGCCGAACAGCACGTACCGGACACCCTCATGCCCCTCTGGAAAAACTCGTACAAGGTCTTGGCATCTTCGAAGTAATGGCTCAAAAGCTCGCCTCCGTTTAAAATGGCCGCCCGACGAGCAAACTCCCCACCCTGTGAATAATAAAAACTGATCGTCCGAAGAAGAGCACAAATAATCTGTGATTTGACCTCTGTTTGTACTGACCGGCAGCTCCAGAGACTGCATGCGCAGGTCACAGGGCGCTTTCAGGGCTTTGGGTCTGGTGGCGAACCAGTAAGCCGTGACGGCGGTGAAGGCGCCCATGCCGATGAGCGTGTTGGTGGAGAGACTGCGGATGTAGTCCCTCACCTCCGCCAGCTCCGGGACCCTCAGCTGCTTCAACAGCTCATGAGTCTGCATGACTGTCACCTGCTCAATCTGTCAGGAAAGTTTGTAAAAGTAAACACAGATTATAGATTTTTTTTGTACTTTAACATTGTTTGACATATGACGATGAAGAAACACAGATGCCCTCCAGTCCTAAATGTCTGTAAGAACTGATCAAGGGGCAAACCGATTAAACTGCAATTTAAAGGGATGGATCACACCAAAATACAATTTCTGATCATGAAATCAAACATGTTTTCTTAAAAACACTTGTATAAACAAATTCCCTTTATAATAATTTAAGACAAGGTATGATGTGTTTAAATTTCTAAACTTTTTTCTATTTATTTAATTTAATATTAACTTTTGTATTTAATTTGATCATTTTTTTATTTTCTCATTATCGTAACCATTTTAAACTGTCAATCTCAGAGCATGTTTTGCTAAAAACAAGCAAAGCCGTGATGCCTAGCCCGGTTTTTATTAATAATCCATAGTAAGGCATAACCGGATTATATTTTAATAGAATTTTATACATGTAGAATTTCTTCAAATTTGGAAAACCTGTTTTGGTCATGAGAAGGGAATAAGTAACATACATAGCTCGGAAAGAGAATATTATGTTTTTAAATAAAAAATATAAAGTAATCTGTTAACTTGCTACCCAACAATGTTTTTTTCAGAATATTTTATTTTATAAATGTTTTGTCCAAGGTAGAGAACACAATAATCTTTATTATGATACATTTTTTGTGTTATCAAACTGTTTGTTTTATAAGTCAGATCTTGACTGCCATGATGTTTCAGCGGTTTCGTGAGAATCACCAATTGTATGGTTGAAATCCTGTCTCTGACTCTTTCTTCAGTGGAACACAAAAGAAGATATTTTGAGAAATGTCTCGGTTATTTTGTGTTCATTCAATGGAAGTCAACGGGGTTCTGTGTTGTTCGATTACAGACATTCTACAAAATATCTTCCTTCGTGTTCTGATGAAGAGAGGAACTGGTTTAGGAATGGCACGATGGTGATTAAATAAACAAAGAATGTCCAAGTTGGGGTGTACTAATCTTTTTCCAGCACAAATATTTTCCTGCACCCATGAAAGGTGTCACGCCTCTAATGTATCACATCATTAACACAAAGCAACTTTTGAACAAAACCAGAAAAGAATTAAACCCGTGCTCTTATTTCAGCAAAACTAAAATAAATGCACAAAGCTTTCCATTGAGGCTTGAATGTCATGAAATGTCATAATTAATTCATTCTTGCGACATGTTTTCATCACTATCAAGCATCGAATTCTGGTTACAGTCTTTTATTTGCATCTGTTAAACAACAGCATGAGCGAGCAGACAGAAGTCACCTTAATCAAGCGTGTGACTCATGTGAGGACGTGTGACCCCTTTAACCTCTCACCTACTTCTATTATTACTGCCCGGGGCAGATCATTCTGAGAACCTGCCCTCAGTACACTGCACTTAACATACACACCGTAACTTACATTACCAGAGGTTAAACTTATAAAGTCACATTCAACACTCCAACATCTTTGTATTTCACTCCAGCAAAAGTTAAAGAACGAACAAGGACCGCATGCGGTTTCTCAACCTTCATATCATTTGAAAATATCTCCTGATCTCAGCACAGCCCTTCTGAGCACTGACACCAAAATCAAAGTGTCTCATTTGTTTAGCAAGTCTCAGCATGACCTAAATACAACACGAAACACACACACAACTAAACACGCTTTACCTGTGAGGAGTGGAACGAGGTCTGAGCTGCGCCAGCAGAAGCAGCACAAGGGGAAGGTGACCTAACCCAGTTAGAGTGGGATGAACTATAGATTGAGTTTTATGTGAAACAATGACTCGGACCCACTCCGGCCCCTTATTGGACACGCTCTTAGCACCTGCTGTCAGCCAATAGGAAACCAGCATCTGAGCAACAATTCCACTGATGAGACGCCATTGTGATTGTGTTAATCATCAACTAATACATTTACTATAATCACTGATTACATCACGCCGTGATGAAGTCATGTGATCGGTGATCATAACCAATTTAACCAGTTTGACCAATAAACGGGTCGTTGTTTTGGTTCAGACCGTGGTGCCAGCACTAGTGTGCAAACTTTCCAGGGCAAAGGTAACATGACCACAGTCACGTCCTTTAAACTCTTCTTGCCACTGCGGGGTGGGTGGGGTGCACGGCACAGACCAATGACAGACCCTGAGACCGGTCACCCGATGGAGGGCGGCCAAGAAGACACGAGTCACACGACCCCTCCCAGAGCGGGGCTTCTATTTAAAAACAGTGGCACAACAAATGGAAACAGATCGAGATATTGAAAGTAATGCTATCTGTGACGACATGCATGCCCGGAGAGTGTACCTGGGACTCAAGAACAAGAAGTTACAAACTCCTTTATTAGCAGATGCAGGCAAATAATCACGCTCTCACAGGATTCGTCTGATCAGAGGTCAAACGTCAGCGCAATCTCAGGGTCAAGGGTTAACATCAGGCACCGATACTGTTACGCAAACATCAACCCTGCAACTTTTGCAATGAAAAACACGTTTGAAGGGTTTTCCATTAATATTTTTTTAGATTTGAAAATACATATTCAAATTAAGCTTCAGTTTGGTGAGATTCACGCCACAACTGTGCAATCAAAATATAATTTTATTCATTTGCATTCTTTCAAAACCAAGAGGAAGACAGCATTGCATCAGACAGTCTGATGATCTCAATGACAGAATCAATGACAGAATCAATGTCGCTCACCTGAGCGACAACCATCAGTTACTCAATTCTTAGCATTTAAGCAATCTCTTCTCACTAAAGTATATCACATGAATGAAAATCAACTCAAAGTGCTTAAAAATATTCCGTCTAAACACTATCATTTAATAACTGTCAAAATCAGCTGCACAATTAAGGTGATACTTCACCCAAAAAGGGCAATTCTGTCTTCGTTTACTCACCTTCCAACAAATGTGTAACTGACATTGTGTAAATGTCCTTGTTCTGATGAACACAGAGAAAGATATTTCGATGAATATTTATGACCAAACAGTTCTTGGACCCCATTGACTACAGCCAAATAACTTAATCGTTTTTTTGGTGTGTTGAACACAAAGAAGATATTTTGAAGAATGCTGGACAGCAAACAGTTCTGGGGCACTTTTCACAGTCATTGTTATTTTTCCCACTATGGTCGTCAATTGGGTACAAGAACTGTTTGGTTAAAAGAATTCTTCCGATTGTCTTTCTCTGTGTTCAACCAAACAAACAAATATGTGCAGGTTTGGAACAACTACAGAGCGAGTCATTCGTGACGAGGTTTTAATTTTTGGGTGAACTACCACTTTCAAACAAGTTGATAGGCTTTTATGTAAATATGTAACAGCGTGCCGCTCTTTGAGTAAATGAATCTTAATGACTATAATAAACACATTTACTGTACTACAAACATTCACACCGGTTTGATCTTATATAACCACTTTGAGTGAGAGTTCTGCTTCCGAGTGTTGACAAAATATAAGATGTCAACGAAAAATGCCTGTGTTGCATGTGCATTTCCAAATACAGAGATATTTAAAAGGAAACACGTAGTTTAAACGCAAGTGACCTTCATAGAAATATAAATCCATGCAATCACGGTTCCCATATGATCTGTTGACTAGCAACACAGTGGTCAAACTAAACAGGTTCCGCAAGAATGAATCACATTGTCTTAAAACTCAACACAGCAAACAAAGCAAAGCAGCCCCTGACAACAGCCGAGAAGTGATATGGCACTATACATTCAAGTATACACCACATCTACATTACACATACTGCAACGGAAAGAAGAGATTCTGCTGATAGACCGATCCACGAGACAGCTATCCACCAATGAAACTCTTTTGGTAAATGCTAAAACTCAACACAAACCATGTCCCAGGTGATCTCACAAGGGATGCTGGGATTGAACACAATAAAGAGAAACATGGCTGTTATGACAGAACAAGGTCATAAGGACACAAGAGTGAACTCGTGCATGCATTCAATAGCAACCACAAGAATTCAACTTCCAACTTTCTGTGAAAATCAAGTACTCCTGTCACATGCATGATGCAGTTTAAATAAAAAAAGCGTCATGGCTGGATACAGTCAGAGACACACGATTTATTAAACATATACATTGAACATGATCTTTTACTGTTAAAACGCATAATTTGCATGTGTGAAACGACAAAACAACACTTAACTAACAGCTAAAACACTTGAATACGTCACATGGACTAAAGGAGAATTTAAAGTGTGCTCGTCTCATTACGGACACGTCGCAATAGTTCCGAACATGTCAACAAACGCGTTGCATTATGCACATTAAACCTCAACCCCTGACCGCTTAACAAACAATAAAATACTATTAAATATTAAACTAATGTCTTTTTGATTTGTACTGACCTGAACGAGCTTGTATGATTCAGATGACACACGTGCGTTTGATTATTGACTGCGAGCGGCTACAACTTTTCCGTGTGTTCCGTGACCAAAATTTCCACCAATCAGAGGCGCCGTATGAATGGAGCGACTGAAAGGGAGCTTGTGATTGGTCAGTCGTTTGACTCGTAGTAACCCTGCTCTTGCGGACACGTTTACCTCTGTACAGACTTTCACGAGCGCGGGAGCGGGAGCGCGCACAGGTGTGAGCGCCTCTATCGATAAATAGATTGAGCTGTCGTACGTTACTAAATATTTTAACTGGTTTGACCGCATTATCCTTACATGCATTAAGTGCGTGTATTGTTAAATTCCGTATTATTGCGTCTTTGATTATCGTCCACAAAATGGTTCATCTTTTGTGATATATTTTAGATTTGATTGTCATTGTAATTTCTTGTTTTAATGACCTTTGAAATGATGGACAAAATAATTTAATTGTACAAGACTATCTTGAATTGAAGATTAAATTAATTGCATTAATTATACTTCAATGCATTCTGTTGAAAAGTTTTGTTCAGGGTTTTGTTTGGGCACTTTAGATCCCGGAAACAACTTTCTTCACACTTACTAGTTTATTTCACAAAGACAGTCTTTGGTTTCTGAAAGCCAGAATATCAAGCCCTGGAACGTCAAATGTCTTTATGCAATGTGCATTAACTGAGGTGAACGGGTTTATTGATCAATATAACAGTTTATAAAATGAGGTGGTTATCTTTGAAAGCATGTCAACCCTGAGCAGTTTTAGTGGAGTGACGATTATCAGTGGAAGAGATCAATTCACAAACATGACCAGAATTTAAAGGTATAATTGCGTCACCTAGTGGTAACATTAAGGACTTCCCATTTTGAACTAGAGGTCTTAGCATTACTTAATTGATTGCATTTTATCAACGTCCTGAATAATAATTATATCATTTAACCGCTGAGATTTTCTATTTTACTTGTGCAAATCAAAATAATAAGAGCTTAACATGTGATATTTATTTTAAAGTGACAATTGTGTATATTTATGATTGTAAAACCATGTACTTTATAAGAACCCACCGGTAAAGAACGCTGCTCGAAATACACCTATCCCTCCCAAAATAATCACCCACCAGATGGCAGTCAGTCTCTCCAATGGAAAGAACATTAGCTCAGTTAACATGAAATTGATAAAAACTAATGAAACCTTTTAAAAAAGTGTTTATTTTAAATTCTTATTGAGAGTCTGTTTTTTATAAACAGAATTTTAGCAGCAAACAAATACAGCCACATACAGTCCACACGAAAACAAGATGACTTCTTATTGCTTTACTTGCCTTTCTAGCAGAGAGCAATGTAAGAGAACTAGGTACGAACAGCAAACATAACTGATTAGAAATGATTATAGAATATGAATTGATCAATTCCTTAAATATTCATTGCACAGGGATGCAAGGTCACATTAGAAACGGCCAGAGTCAACATCTTCTTAAAGGAATCATGTTAACACAACGAAATGGTTCAGCTGCCCAACGTCACTTTTCATCATGTGTAAACAAAACTTTCAATTCATCCGGCTCCTATAAAGGAACTGTAAAAAAGTAATGTGTTTTGTCAGCAGCATTTAAAAAAAGTCTAGATGTACTTCATGTTTTGTGTTCATATCCTGTTTGACACGATTTTCATATTTAGTCTTTTGAAATATGATTTCATTTTGCAGAACTTGCGCTTCTGTTTCTTTAGTTTTCTTTTTCGGGGGTAAAACGCCTCCCAGTTCTCGTCGTCCCCCACCCAAGGGCCCCACGCCCCTCCGTTTTGGCTCGGGTCTGCTCTGGGGTCCTCAGAAGGATAGCGCACTGGAACTGCGGTCCGATTATAATACGCCAACCGGGTAAGCAGCTGTTTGACAACGTCTGGCCTCTGCTCTGCAAGATCATAGCGTTCGTAAGGATCATGTGCCACATTAAACAACCACAAAGACTTCTTTGGTTCCACGTGGCGTTCTAGGGTCCACCAGGTCTCCGGGAAGTTTCCCAGCATCTGCGTAGGGGTCCAGTCTCCATACCCGGGGTCTCCGGTCAAGAGCTTCCAGTCTCCCACCCGGACGGCCGCCTGCACAGCTGTGTTCCAGATCCCAAAGCCGGCTTTTAAGGATCCGTGACGGGCGGCGTTGTAGAGCGGGTCGATGTTATGAAGGATCTCCTGGCGTGGAGACTCTTTGCCATCACTGATGGTTTTCCACATGTCGTATCCGTCCAGCCTCTCGGTTTGGGACACGTTCGCACCCGCAAGGCCAACCAGTGTCGGATACCAGTCGGTGATGTGGACCAGAGCTCTGCTGACTCTCCTTCTACGCCTCAGCAGGGGACTGTGGACAAATCCGATGCCACGGACGCCCCCTTCCCAGTACGTTCCCTTCCTTCCCCGCAGAGGCCAGTTACTCCCACCGAAAAGAGGCTGTCCTCCGTTATCTGTGGAGAAGATGATGACGCTGTTCTTGTAGTAGCCGTATTTGCGGAGCGCGTACGTCACGTTCCGTACCGCCTCATCCACAGCTGAAACCATCCCGGAGTACTTTCGGCGGAAGACGTTCCCCATCCGTCGATACGGGTAGACGTACTCCCTGGGAGACTGTAACGGAGTGTGAACCGCTTGGAAAGAGAGGTAAATAAAGAGAGGCTGCGATGAAGGATCATGGGACGCCAGAATCTTTCGGACTCTCTGGGTGTACAGTTGTGTGGAGTAACGCCCGCCCTGACCCCACGCCACTCTTTCACCGTCATGAAGGTCATACCCACAAATCTTTGGGCCGTCACAGGACTTGTACGTGTAATAGTCCACGCTGCCCGTCAGCGAGCCGAAGTATGTGCTGAATCCCCGGCGAGTGGGCAGGCATTCGCGCTTGTAGAAGCCCAGGTGCCATTTGCCAACCATGTGAGTGGAATATCCCAGGTCCTGCAGACGCTGCGGTAATGTCCTGAGGTCAAAGGGCAAACAGCTGGGCTGCCGAGAGCGAATTATCGAGTGCTGGAGACCCGTATGGATCTGGTATCTAAAGCAGAATGATTTTCAATACACGTCTCATCTGCAGAATCACACAGTAAAACCTTTTTGTCTTTATGGTTTAGATCCCAATCTATAAAGATTTGTTTGTAAATGCATCTTTGTCTGATTTACACAAAGATGTGTATGATATACAGTAATTCTAAGTCAAAATAATTTCTAGAAATTCATTAATCCTGTTTTTGTGGGAAATCAGTCTAAACCAAATGACTTCTAAACATCCTTTAACTATATATCACAAAGCACTGTTGGTAACCCATCTTTATATATATTATAAATTATATATTTAGCTGTCTTCAGTGTTGCTGTATTACCCATATAATAGTGCTATGGTCCTGGATTAGTACCAACTTTTACACCGTATTAATACCATTCTCTTACAATGGCAAATGTTCAAAAGAAAGTTGGTTACCTGCCAGTGATGAGTTGACTCCGCGATGGTGTGCATATGGGTTGGATGTAATAGTTCTCCAGCTTCACTCCTTCTGCAGCCAGTCTGTCCAGGGTCGGAGTGTGGATGTCGGGGTTGTGATAGCCGATGTCATTGAAGCCCTGATCATCAGTCATAATGAAGATGATGTGAGGGCGCGGATGGTTTGGCTGCTCGACCTGATTCGGGCTCGTCCAGTCCCAGGACAGATAACCCAGACTGAGCAGACTGATAACGGAGAGCCCAGTGAGAGCCGATACTGTCATGACAACGGGTTTAAAGCGACTAAACGATGCTGAAAATCATGAATGCCGAGCTGGACACCCGTGCGTAAAAGTTTGGCGATGTATTTCCCGCCTTAGGTTCTGGCACCGATCCCGTGGGTTGTGCTACAAAACCTACTGAGTAATCTACAGAAGCATCATGACTCCCCAAAACGCTGCATGCGCCCTACAAAGTAGTGCGCGCGCCTCTTGTGTCCAAAAATGCGGCGCGCGCATGGAACGCTCCAAAAGTGCTGTTCTCGTCTACGACGCCTAAAAAATTATGCTAATGCATGTCAAGCCCCAAATACGTGCACGTGCCTGTGACTACCCAAAAAATCTTGCACGTGCGTGGGTGACACCCAAAATGTTGCATGCGCCATAAAGGAATGTTGCGAAATGAAGCTGACGCCAATTATAAATGTGATCATTCACTTGTGCTGTAAATCTTCCTTGCATTTGTAATAAAAATTAAGTAGTTCCATAAATCTGATCCTCCCCAAAAAAATCCATAATACACATGCTATGCAGGGAGCTCACAGGGTTTGAACACAGCCACAGATCAGGTTTCCGGTGCTTAAGACCCCTCTGCCCCTTAAGTCAAGAATACAAGGATTCAAAAGAGAGATGTTCTCATTCTGGGACAGATTTCTCTTTCCACTTGTGATCTCATTGTTTGGACGAGGATAACGCAACTATTGTCATCTGTGATTTAGAGTTGTTTGGAGGTTTTCTGCTATTTCACTTTGTCTGCATTATGACCTGGCTTTTAAGACCTCTTTATATGTCGAAACTACAGTAATCTTTACAACCTGTTTATTAGCTCATAAACATACATGTCTTTAGGCTTGAACCCGCTGTCATTTCTTCAGTCATAAAATGTTTGTATTAATCTCCAAACACAAACCAGGGCCCCTGACGATTTCAACCATTAAAACCTGCCTTGGGGGAACCAGGGGTACAAACTGTGCTGAACAGAGCCAATGTTTGTGCCCACAAGAGCTCTTTTATTGGAACGCTGAGCGTTGTTATTGTATATGAACTGGTGCTCACTGGATTCACTGTGTGGAGATGTCCTGCAGGCCACACTAACTCACCTGATAACATCTTAAAGAGAAACATAAGCTGGAGAGCTCAGTCAGGAACCGACCCCTGGGTGGATCTGGCAAGGGTGTCTGCATAATTGTGAAGGTCAATAGATACAATCAATGCTGGAATTCGAAAAGATCGGCAGTGTACATCATCGTAAACATGATTTCATAGTGAAGAATCAAAAACAAATTTAACTTTCAACAGAAAAAAATTACTTTCAAAATAACATAAGCAACAGTCTATTCATTTTAAAATGTTTGTGTGCTGACAGAATGCTTGTGAGTAAAGTGTTGGTATCCAAAAAATTGTTATTACATTTTGATGAAAGATAAAAAAACAAAATTTTCTCATAAAGATCCACTAAATGTACAGGTACAATAACACCAGAAAGAGAGAGCAAGAGAGACAGAGAGAGCGAGAGAGATCTCTAATATAACATGTTTATCTTTGTTAAAATAATTTATTTATAGAGCCGTCTAATAGGACAGAAATGAACATCATATTTTTAGGTTTTGACCCTAGCTGAAAATATCTGGCCATGAAAATATCCTGCATTAGTGAGTAAACGTGACTCTTACCAAAAAACAACAACAGCATCAGCAGCCGAGCCGCCTGAAGATTCTTTGATGTCAGTTTTAGTTCAAACTTTGATATTCTGATTTTCAGCCAACCTGATACCATCTGTTAACTTTAGGCTTTAAGTATTTATGTACATTGTTTATGTCCATTAATAGACACACTGCTAATAAAATAACCAAATACTGTATAACGCTGATGTCTGGAGCAATTATGTCACCTCCACAATCCTTTGGGTAAGATCATTCAGTTTCAAAATAAACAAAAGGTCACAACAGAGGCTGGTACACAGATGAAGCGCTTCCCCCAAATATCAGACTACTCTTAAGAATTTTCTTTAAATGTATCAGAATAAATCATTTTTCCCACGCCAACGATTGATTTGACATTTTAAATATCCGTGCACGCCTGATCAGGAAATCAAATGAATGAAGTCTACAGCATTTGAAACCCATTTTGTTTATGAGTTTTTGTGCTTTTTATAGTCAGTGTTGGGTGTAACTAGTCACTAAGTAACTAGTTACTGTAATTTTATTACTTTTCCCTTGAAATATAAAAGTTTTTTTCTTTAATGTTATTACAGTTACTCCTGATGTTATTAAACTAAATACTGTGTAATATAATTTTGATGTCATTACCACTATTGAATTACTTCCATGCTTTAATATACAATTCTCACATTTGTAATACTTCGTTCAGTTAATAGGAATGATTTATGAAGTTATTTATTTCATGAATTAAAGAAGTTGTTTCATGTCTATCCTTGAATCAATTCTAATCAAGGTTGATGTAGGATATAGAAAGTCATTAGTAATAAGTAACTTAATACTTTTTGGAGAGAGTCATTTGTGCCGTAATCTGATTACACTAGTGAATATGCAATTAGTAACTAGTCATTACTTTTTCAAAGTGACTTACCCAACTCTGATTATGGTTTATATAGTTCAAAACTGTTCATGGCCACTATAGTTTGATGGGGTTTAAACAGTATTTTGTAAAGCAGAGTGAACTCAGCAGCTAAAACCTTATTCAATGCTTGAACACATTTTCGAAACACACAGTCTTTTGTTCTCCAAAATCTGAGATTCTTTGACATCCACAGTCTTAAAGAAAGTAAGTACATTAAAGAAATAATTACTGGAGAATCCAAGTGTCTGAGGAGATGTTGAGTTTGGCGTGGGGAGAGAACGGCTCTGTTTTATTGAACTATAACTTCAGCCGTGTTAACAATAACTCCTCTTTTTCACAGCTACGGCTTCCAGTAAAATGGTACAATTTTCACGTTTCCGCTTTCAAAGGAGATCTCATGTTTACATACAGTCTGTTGAATGTGAAAATATCTTTCTATCCGGCTGTGCCGTTTCTAGACTGCGATGGAATGAGCGCAGGATTTTGGGTTTTGCTTTTATAACTCAAATTCCCACAGTCTTACCCAGAGAACACTATTTTCAGAAACCTCGACACTGTGTGCACAAATTTGCTTCTACTTGTGAGGACCAAATATTTATCCTCTTTAATAGAGGGAAACATGTCCAAAACCTACTTACACATTTGAAGTGGGCTTTTCTGTTTGAAAGTCTGATAAATCAGCCAAATCACGTGAGGGGTGGGGCTCCGGTAAATATTATCCGAGAAGGTGCGTCTGTGTTCTGCTGGATTTTTATGATCTATTCAGCCCTGCAGATTTTTGTGGTAAAGTAAAACATTTGTGTTAATATAGCAGGTAAATCTATGGACGTGTTTTAGATTGAGAGGGGAGATGTAGAGAAAAACAGGGGGCTCTAAAAAGGGTGGGGATGCTTGTAAAAGAAAGATTTACAGGGCGAACAGACGGCTATTCGTGGAATTTGTGTTTTTATTTCCTGGGAAAACATGTTCTTGTTTGGGGTTAAACTTGAGCAAACATCACACACACACACTCACACTCAGGACTCATACAAACATAATTTCACATAATATTTTTTCAGAATAGTTTGTACTGATGGCAAAATAATGCATTCAAAATTATCTGACAAGTCCAAGTATGTGTATAATACCCAAATCTATAATAGGAGAATAGAAGAAACACGTCCTTATAACCTATAACGTTGTACAGACTCTACTAGCGGAGCTTTACTGGTAACCGGCCAAACCTTGAGCTCCTGGCATAATCATCTACAAACTCAAGTTTCATTTTTTTCTCAGATTCTCATGAATGGAGCTCTGTGAACGTCAGTTTAGTTACCCTGATGGAGAACCACCTCACCTCTTGGTAGAGAAGAACTTTTCTGTTAACTGTCTGTCAGTTTCATCAGTTGTGTTTCGTGTTTATCTCAGGTTGTCCGCCCTGCACTTACCCTGTGTAACAAAACCATGTAAATTAAAGTAGTCTGTTCCCCTAAAATAAACATGCGCACACACGTCCTCCACAGCTCAAGCTGTAAATAAACACACCTGCTCCTATAAAGGATGCAAACGTGGATGCCTGGATTGGTGAAGCAAACGTTTGTGGTTTTATACTTACAAAATGTGTTTTTCTCCTGGCATGACACTTGCTGATTCAGCTATTTTTAAAACCATTGCTGCGTCCCCATGGGCTTAGCTTAATATGCGTCCTAAATAGTATTTGAAACTAGAATTAGTGTCCCAAATCGTAGCATGTTGAAAAGAGTATTCCAAAGATTCCCGGATGGTCCACTGCTTCCGGTGGAAATTCGAATTGGCACACTAATATTACAAACAAATCACCGCGAGTAGGCGGAGTTTAGTGACGCTTCACTGTATACTTAAATTATTTTACTGATGCGTCACTAAATTAACAATTGTTAGTATACAGTAAACATTACATACAAACTGATGAATTAATAAATACCTTAATGGAAAGAGGAGTTTTATTTTGATATGCGTGACAGTTAATGGACACAATGTTGCCTAGCCAACCACGGCCACTTCCGCTTCCTGTTATCATGTCCCACGCTTAAATGTATATACTTTTCCATTACAAAGACGTACATACGTTTAGTTCATAGTATAAGTAGGCGAATTGGGACCTAGCACATAAGTGCGCGATGGTCGGTCTTTTAAAATTGAGAGGCAAAAACTTTCACAATAAAAGTCCTCAAATGTTTTCTGTAGATTTGTACCCGAAAACCCCAAAAGAAAAACGCTCATGTATGATATAGAGTCATAACAATATTTATCATAAACGTATGGTAATTCAACAGTAGTAGACTTTTAACTATAGCTAATAAACTATAATAAATACTTAAGGAATAACTACATCTCCCATGATGCAGTGCGCGCCTCCTCGTCGAGAGTTTAGAGGCCAGAGTGAAGAACTGCTGCGCAGGACTTACGGAAATACAAACATGCATCAAAGTTTTTCAATTAGTTCCGCTCGTAACTGATTTAATTTAATCTCTGTTATAAAAACATGAGCTCGAAGGATACGAACCCATCGCAGGAGGCGTTGATCAGTTTAATCTATCGCCATCTGAAAGACAACGGTTACAAGAAAGCTGCAAACGTGCTGCGAAAGCACGAACCCCAGGTTCATATCTGTTCATGCATGTGTGCTTTAGCACGTGTGTGCATGCTCTGCTGTGTAGATCAATCTGTGTATTATTGCATGCAATCTTAAATCACTGCCATTGAAATAAAGCATATGAGTGGTTACATTAGTGTCGAAGAAATATGGAAAACTTATTTAATACCCGATTCTTGAGACCAAAAAAATAATAATTTTACAACTCTAGTTATGACTTGCTCGCATTTTTTGCATCAGGGGAATTGACGTAATCAAATACTTAATTACATTTATGCAGTTGGCACATATTTTTATCCAAATTCTGTATCCACAGGACAGCAGACTGGCTTTCCTTGTTGTTGCAATCAATTGGATTATTAATGCTATTCGTGGCCTCTGTGACAGTTTCTGCTCTTTGTGACTTCATGTGTTTGATGTGACTTCATGTCGATTTCAGGTGAAAAATAAAGAAGTGAAAGCGTCTTTGAGTGAAATCTTTAAGAAGTGGGCAAGGTGAGATGCTGCGTGTATGATTTGTGTTGTTCTGCTCTGTATTGAAACTTTTAAACTAACAAATAATTTTCTCTGTAGTGAAGAAACAGGCAAACGTCTTACAGGTGATGTGGAAAGTGACACATCAGAAAGCTCAGATATTTCTCCATGGCCTCCTGGTATGTTTTCTATACAATAAAATATTAAGTACATTACAAAGTAAATGTGTAGTTACTCTTCATAAGCATAAGATTATTTCGTTATATAATCGTTTACTATACACTACACATAGATGAAACATATTAATTGAAAACCAAAAATTTGTTTTTACGTTTTACTTGGTGTCACTGTATAAATAGCATGAAGATGTCCTGCTTGCCACACAGACATATTCTGTACTATATATGTATATTCTGTATTTCCATTTTATATTTTTCTGTAATGTTGTAACACTGTACCGAAATGGTCTGATTGGATTGAAGCATTATTGATTCATCGCAAACATTTTTACTTGTAAGTATTAACTGAATTTTTTTATTCACAGATGTTCAGACTCCTGAGCTGAGTCCTGCATTAAGTAAGATATTTTTTTTAGCTTTAACAAAATCCCTCAAGAAACACAACCGAACCCGGGTCAGAGCCCCCTCTGCTCCTTCATATTGTGTTATATGTGTTTAACTTTATATCGGAGACTGGCTCACAGTAGACACTTCTGAGGAACCTTGATAGTGATTTAGTAACTGTGGTTCTCAGAGCGGATTTCGTTTTTTGGTTGGCCTGCAATCTCGTTCACTCATTGGCTGATTTTGTCTTGTCAGGTCGGAAGAAACCTGTCAATAAAAATATCCGCAAAACGTCTGGATCAAAGGTACATGTGATCTCCAGTATCCAATATATTTATTCAACTGAGTCGCCAGACAAAAGTCACGTGGCATATTCATTTTTCATTTTACTCCACAGAAACTGACAAAAAAAGAAACTGTGACGAAATCAAAGAAAGCTAAAAAGTCGGGCTTGGAAAATGGAGGTCTGAAAATCCTCACCCCTGCTGTTTCCGACTCTTCAGAGAGCGATTCCGACTCAGACTCCAGTTTAGATGTGGAGAAATGGAGAAAACTAGTTTCACAGCTTTCAGGTGTGATATAAATGCACAATTAAATAGCTGTATAGTCTACACCGGTGTGTGTTTTTCTGACTTTTTGCTTTTTTTAATCAGATGCTGATATAGCAAAGATGGATGTCCTCTCAAACTTTGTCGAGTCTCCTGTGTCTTTAACCGAAGCGTCCACAGAAAAGCGAGGAAAGACGAAGCAGACAATCTTGGCAAAGAATGTGAAGTCTCGGACAACAGCAAAGAAAACTACGTCTAAAACTGATGACATTTCTTTAAAGACTGACACAACTAAAACCAGTCGCAAAAAGTCTAAAGACAAAGCCACTGCTTCCCTCTCTAAAGGTCCAAAGGTGAAATCCAAGTCAGCTGGAGATAAGAGTAAAACTTCAAAGAGCTCAAAAAGAACTAAAGCTAAACACAGCAAGTCAGAGAAAGTTGAAACGCATGAACCTGCAGTAAATCAAGAAACTAACGGACTCCTGGAAACTGACGAGGTGTCCACGACATCTAAAGGGATTAAAGTGGATTCCCACATCAAATCTACTAGAAAAGCTGCAGGTAAGTCAAACTGTCACTCCTGTCTTATGATCCCTGGAGAAGCTGTCAACGAGAATGCAGAAACCAACAGCTCTCAGACTTCATCTAAAAAAGCAAAAAAGAAGAAAAGACAGGCCGAAGCAGCTGACCATAAAACTCCATCTGATGACGACGGTCTCTCGGATACTAAAGTCAAGAAAAACAAAAAGGCCAGCGAGCCTGCTGAAGCTCTCTATCAAGATGCCAACCTTAAAACCGATGATGCCCACCTGAAGTCTGACCGATCTGAAACGCCGTCAAAGAAAGCAAAGAAGCCGTCGCCGAAAAGTGTTGTGGAGCTTGTTCCCTGCGAGACGAAAAAGTTAAAAACGAAAAAAACAAAAGATCCTATAGATCTTGATACGGCGACATCTGAGACAGCCGAAGACCTCCAAGAATCTTCCAACATTGACTCTCCGTCTAAAAAACAGAAACCTAACCAAAGTGAAAGCCTTGCAGAAGATTATGAAACTCCATCCAAGAAAGTCAAGAAAGCCAAGAACGTTATTGCAGAGCCTGATCAGTTGGAAACGCCCCTTAAGAAGCCCAAAACAGTCTCGGCAGATACAAACCCCACTAAAGTGTCTTCGAAAAAAAGAAGTGATGATTTGGAACAGCAACCTGAGGTTTCGTCAGAAACAGAGCTTATAAAGTCGCCAACCAAGAGTAGGAAATCTCATGTCAAGTCTGGAGATGGTGATGATGGGATGAGTAATGAGGAAGCATCCAGTCAAGATCTAAAAACGCCATCTAAAAAGAGAAAACACAAAAGGGAAGAAGCGAATGACATCATCGTGGCACCCGAGGAGGCCACACTTGAGCCCAAGACACCCAAGAAGAAGAAAAAGGAGGCTGAGGGTGTTGCAGAGGACGTTCAACAACCATCAGACGAAGCACCGGATACTGTAGCATCCAGCCAGAAGAAAAAAAGTATGTGGCTTAAATAATGCACCATATTACGTGACAAAACTCATTTATTCTGCTCATTATTTAATAAATTGTTTTGTTTCAAATATAAGTTACTATGGGGCATGCAGAAAATGTGAATCAATGAATGAATCAAAATGGTAATTTTTTCAGAGAAGAAAAAAGAAAAAGAAACTCAGAGCGAGGAGACGGTACCTGATGATCCTGATGAGTCTGTCGCTGCTGAAGAGGTGATCGTTCAAAAGAAGGTAAAATCTTTGAATTTAACATTTCACGTTTTAAAAGATGATTTGATTCAGTATGCGAACAGAAAAGTCTAGAATGCCCCTTTATATTTGTTAAAGCGTGCAGTATGCAGTCAGAGAGAATGCTTTTCCCACAATGCAGTGCACTCGGCATCCACTCAATGAACCAGATATCGGATCATCAGCCGCAATATGCCAATAGTTAATACATTTTTTTTTTTAAAGTTGGCGAATAAGATTGAATGTGACATTGACAAGTTGGGCTTTTATTCTTTAGAAAAAAAAGTCTTCAAAGAAACGCCTCAGTCAGGATGAAGTTCCAGAACTCGATGACACAGATCAGTAACACATCAGAGCTGGAAACAACAGTTCCTCATCTCAAAGCTTCAGTAATGAGTTAATATAAATTCATGATTACGTCCCGGCTGTGAGGATTGTGCTTGTGTTTATATCTGTGCGTGTATGTTTGATATTTTTATGAAACAAACAAAAGTTTACAAATTTGTAGTATTCTTTTTTTTTATTGTTGAGTAGTTTTTATATTTTTATAACTGGTCTGTAAATTTAAAAAAATCATGCATTTGTGTTATTTTTTTAATTTTTATAGAACCGTATCATCGGAGAGATGTTTGAGATTTACTAGTTATTTGATTTTGGTCGTCAAGAATTTTTCATTTTTAGATGCATTTAAAATGAATAATGTACCATTGGGTGAGATCAAGCGCTGAATTCTAGAAATATGTTATGGTGTGACATCTGTATTATGAAGAAAACGGTTGTGACAATAAAAACAAGCATGTTGTCACTAATTGTATTGTAATTTATTTATTTCAAATGCTTCTCTTCTAACTTAATTCGTCTCACCTTGTTCTTTTCAAAGAGATGAGCAGCTGTAATGTTAAAAAGAAAAAAGGTTTTATTTTCTTCAAAAAAATTATAGTGAAGTTTTTAAAAATAAATAGGACATCTATTAGCAATGTGTGGTGCCTAATTGTGGTGCTTAATTCCGAGGGAAATGTGTAATTTACTGTTAATCCTTTTCATATTTCAAAACGTAAAGCAACAGTTTGGATCAATATTTATAAATTGTGACAACTTCTAGCAAAATTTAGTTCATCCAACTAACTACATTGGGTCAGACGGATTACTTTTTTCTGTTAGTTACAAAAAAACTTAAAAATTGTCGCTCAATATTGAAATTATTAAGTTGTTCCAACCTTTTTTAAATTACTTATTTAATCAGAGACACCTGATGGTAAAACACTTTTACATTTTTAAAAGCAAGAACTGATTTTGCCTATTCATTGCATCTCCAATGAGATGCCTTTTGAGTAGAAACACATGTTCGTTCATTCTTATTGAACCTAACCGCAATCTAAGCAAATGCTCTATCCTTCAGGACAATGGTAACCCAATAAAACCACTAACATAACCAAAACCCTTTGAAATGTCAAAAGAACGAAATACTAAACACTATTAAGTCTCATGCTGCTCTCAATCGATAAAAAACTGTATTTCTACATGAACTCTCATTATCCAGTACCATGCAAAGCATGATGGGAAATGGAGATCCTCAGCAAAGCCATACTTTGATACAATAAGCATCAGTCATGTAACCTCAACTGCAATAGATTAAGTTAAATGATTAAACATGAAGAAATTAATTTTGCGCTTTTCTAACACCTGACACAAAGAGTTTGAACTTGTTTAGGTATGTTACATGGTTTGGAAGGAGTCTTGAAATCAGGAACTCAATTTGGTGTTGGAAAAATTAAGTTATCTACCCAATTACTTTGAGTTACTGCAACTTAAATATGGTCGTTAACACATAAACACAGATGTCTGGTTAAAATTACACACAATATTAAGCTAAAGTAATTATCAACATGATTAAGATGGCACAACTCATCAAAATAGAGTTTCACACTTAAATTGTAATTATACCAAAAGTTTCAATTTTCGACTTGCACCAATGCATAAAATTAAGTTGTGCCAACAGATTCGATGAATAATTTTTTAGAGTGTGCTTTTAACTGCCCTTACTAAGTGTACTAACCATGTTGATTTTGGCACCATTTGTATTAACACAAGTGAACAACATATACCACGAAGAACCTTGATAAAATAAAAAAAATATAAGTGTCGTCATCGTGAAAGAAAAACCATACGACGAGGATGGGATTCGAACCCACGCGTGCAGAGCACAATGGATTAGCAGTCCATCGCCTTAACCACTCGGCCACCTCGTCATGTCGCGCGCAAGCCGTAAACACTCTCCTAAATCCAAGGTTGATTGGTACGAGCGTGATTTAATTGATTCATGTATTAGATACACATACCCAAATGTATTTGGACGTAATTATTTATTAGTTATTTCAAAGAATGTCATGATGCTAAAGATTTTTTTGACAGTGGATCTGAAGAGACTAAGATAATGAAAATTCTTCTATCTTTCTTCTTTAAATAAACACTAGGGGTCAGTCTTACACCTCAAGAAATCCATTCTTGTAAAAGTTTCTGGTGTTTGCCAAGGCAAGTGTTGCTTGATGCTCAGGATCAGAGGTTTGAACGATATATCCACACTGATATAAATCCTACTTAAAAATAAGTCATTGATACTAATGTAGCAACAAAAATAACATCTTAAATCAGTTTGAAAGATTTATTCCTCTGTTAATGTGTCAAAAATCAAAATTGTCTAATGTTGCAATTTTGGTTACATAATTTCCTTTCAAGAAACGCTACTGGAAAGTACTGTTTATTGTTAAATATGCGGAGTATGATGGCAAATGTAGTTATATTTTTAATTTAAAATGACAATATTAAAGAAATATTCTACACATTTGCTGAATAATACAGACAGAAAACACCTATGTCTTCTCTTTTCCTTAACTTTATGAATGACTCAACCACCCCCATTACTCATGCTCTCTCTCTCTCTCTCTCTCTCTCTCTCTCTCTCTCTCTCTCTCTCTCTCTCTCTCTCTCTCTCTTTCTTCCTCTCTCTCTGGCTCCTCCCCAATCACTTTTCTTGTGTATTTATATGCATCATGCAACATCCCAGCAGCATCATTTTCTGTATTAAGTTGAAAGTCACTTGAGTCCAGTGATGAAGGTTGTGTCGTTCCTCTCCATCCTCACGGTGTGTCTGAACTCATCTTGTGTCCTAACGAAGACTCTGGAGTTCTTCATCGCTGCCGTGGAGACTAAATGGGAATATGAGTTTACTGAAACCAACGATCCAGCGGCAAACCAGAGGTACAATAAGATAACACTCTTCATTTCTATTTCATTCATCGGTTTAATTTATATTCATTATAAAACGTAATAATAATAACGTCTAAAGACTTTATGGCTACACTGAGGTTTTAATAGACGAGTTTGTCATTGATGTTTTATCATGTTGACACTGGTTTTGATTGAGTTTTGTTACCCTGCTCTCACATCACAATAATAGCGCAGGTGAGTCTGTGGGTACCAGAATCATTTGGGTTTGAGCATCACACATAATATCAACAGTTTATATTCACCGAAGAAAAATAAATAGATTTGAGAGACTTTTATCTTTTCATTCGTTGAGATGGACTCAATCCAGCTGACTTCAAAGGGCCGAAGACTTTGACGACCGTCCAAATGTTAATTATAATGTCCGTTCTTTAGTTAACCAGAGCGTAAGAAATGTGCAGATGTATTGTTTTAGTTCACAGATGCCACATTTTAATCACATTTACTATTTATCTCTGATACAGTGGGTACAAACATGCTTTGATTTAATGTTTTCAGAACAGACTGTGATAGCACTTTATACCGTGAGTAATAACCGCTGAAGATCTGCTGAATATATTTGGTGACCAGTGCTTCACAAAATCTCATAATCGAAATTGATTTATATTTAAGGTGTAAAGATGATTTTCAGGTGACACGGTTGGCCAAAAAAAAAAATGGGGAGAACAACATTTAACAAAGTGTTATTTTTACAGAAATACAACTCAATGGCATCCATTGATTGACTATGATTTATAGATATTTTTAACGATATCTTATATGACACAGCAAATGATAATAATTCTAAAAAAAGACAGTCTGGTGAAATAAAAGAACGTTTAAGAAATCAAACGAAATAATTAAGTTAATTTATTCTTTACAGAAAGTTTGCATCTGGTGTTCAGAAATACGTCAAGGCTGTATACACAGAATACACTGATTCCACCTTCACCACCGTGAAGCCAAAGCCTCCGTGGGCTGGTGAGTATCATTTTCCCCCAAAATATTTGAATATTCAGCATCCAAGTGAAGTCACATTTGTTCATATAGCGCCTTATACAATACTTCAAAGCAGCTTTATGACTCAAGTTATTATTGAATTTTAACTTTTGAACTGATTCAAAGTGCTTCTAGCTTTAGTCAACACTGTGTGTTTTATAATACAAATAGTGAACTATGAAAAGTTGGACATTTGATGCACTCACAGCTTTACAATAGACATTATGTCTGTGTTCATTTAATTTCCTTACACATGGAGTTAAAATGCTGATTTAATTCAGTTTGATAAGAGTGTTGTGTTTATAGCATTAAACTTATATTATTATTAAACATTAAGATGTTTTCGTCCGTGAAATGATTTGCTTTTGTTTTAAAAGTTTGTATTTTTCTTTAAACTTCAAATTCATGCGAATCCATTGCTGTTTTTAGGTATTCAGGGTCCGACCATCAGAACAGTCGTGAATGACAGAGTCGTGATCCACTTCAAAAACTTTGGCTCTCAGTCCTTCAGCATTTCCCCGATCGGCATTTCATACTGGAAACAATCGGAAGGTACATTTCACTGGGTTTGCACTGCTCACATTTGTTCATTCCACTTACAAAAACTACCCAAACTAAGCTTACTATGATTGATGAACAGTTTTAGCCTTTTTTGCAAATACAAATGATAATCAATCCACCTAAAAACCATGGTTCCTACACTTTTACTGCAATAAATCACAATATTTTTTGTGGGTTTTTTTATTTCTCACACAGAAAAGTTTATAACACATGAACAAATTTATAACATTGTTTTATTGATTTCGATATGTCCTTATGTAGGCTACATTCACTCCACATTGCAAAATCCAACTTGCAAAATGTTCTCCCTACAAAGACAAATAAGTAACTTCAACATAACATTTTAGTTAAAGGAGCCAAATGATTGTTTTGCATATACTGAACAAAATGAGCCTAAACATGTTTCTAAGAAAGATTCTTCTGTTCACTAGACTTTTGGGCCAAAATGCATCAGAAAGTTTGCCCAACTTACAAAACAAGCAATATTGCAAGACTTTTTATATTTATTAGAAAAATGAGACAATCAGCATTCCATAAAAATAAATTATAGTTGGCTAAACAAGTATCATTTCTTATTACTGGATCAGCTTGGCTCATTTTTAACGTTGGCTCAAATCTTCCTTATAGTGCATGGCGTTCTTGTTCTATGGTGGGTCGATGTTTTTATTTCAGTAGCAGTTATAAGTATTTCAGCCAAATATATGAAAGAATTTCACAAAGTTCGATAGATGTTTTTATTTCAATAGTGTTTTTAAGAGTCGTTTCAATAAGGCCTAAACGGCTCTTCATAGAACTCAGTTTGATTTTGGTTTCATTATGCATGAAACACATGAAGTACTTGTTCTGGAAAGTTGCGTCCTGCGGCTGCAAATGGAAAATGAAAGCAATACACTGATGTATACAGCAATATCCTGAGGTGCAATATTTACAACACAGTGTACATTAAAAACCCCACAATGTGCAACATCCTTCTGCATTTCAACACCAGGTGCAGGCTACGAGGACTCAACTTCTCTTCCAGAGAGAGCGGACGATGCGGTGCCTCCTGGTGGTTATTATAAGTATGTGTGGGACATTTCGCCCGGCAGTGCACCGACGGCGTCAGACCCCGACTGTCTCACCTACATCTACTCATCACAGGTGGACATCGTCCGAGACCTCAACAGCGGCCTCATCGGAGCTCTGCTCATCTGCAAAACAGGTGACAATCACTTCCCTCCCGTCTGGACTAAAGTAAACATCGAAAGTTTGGTGTTAAACACCTAAAGTTGGCCGGTCATGATGTGCCCTCTCAGGTGTCCTGACTGAGGAGAGACGGCGGACCGTTCCGGAGTTTGTTCTTCTGTTTGCTGTCTTTGATGAAAGTAGGAGTTGGTATCGGGAGGTGGGCCGAATGGACAAACTGAGAAAAACATCCGCTCAGTTTCACACCATCAACGGATACGTCAACTCAACCCTGCCAGGTGCGACCTTAAATCTCAGCTCTTATAATCTGACGCCTGTCAAGACGTTTTGTTGAATCTTGTAAACGTGGTCATGTTTAATTTCAAAATGATATATCTGCTGTTCTTTAGGTCTAACCGTGTGTCAGAAGAGCCCTCCGGTGTCCTGGCATCTCATCGGTCTTGGCTCCACCCCAGACATCCACAGCATCCAGTTTGAAGGTCACACTCTGAAGGTGTTGGATCACAAGCGGGTGACAGTGGAAATGACCCCCATGACCTTTACCACGACCCTGATGAAGCCGATGGCTGCGGGGCGCTTTCTGATCTCCTGTAAGATCCATTCTCATATGACAGGTGAGGCAACATGTCCCAAAGAGGAACTAAAATATGCACTTTCATTTTGAAGGTCTTTTGTGAAATTTCACTTGAATGATTATGTCAGAGACAAGTAGATATCATTCTGTTTCAATTCCCCAACATACTGTGTCACTCTGAATCTGACTTGATGTTTCTGTTGGTCTCCAGCCGGCATGAATGCGTTCTTCACTGTTAATAACTGTCCTGAACCGGTTGCGGTCCCGAGCCCAGAAAAAAGAAATGTCAAACTTCCTGAGGAGGTGAAGGAGGATGATGAAGATAATATGTTCTCCACCATCGTATTCAAGCCAGGAGGACCCATGACTGTGCTCCGCTCCAGCGCCAAAGGAAAACCAAGAATCTGGGTCCATTACATCACTGCCGAGGAAATCGACTGGGATTATACATCTCACAGCGATGACCGGTGAGACTCATTCATGTTTTCACGTTCCTCTCGCGGATCACAGCGTAATCGCAGTCTCATACATTTTTGTCTTCTGAATAATTCTGTAAAAAAAACAGACATTTTCTGAAAGCTGGAGAAACAGATATATACTGTGAAATAATAGTTTTCATCTGTAAAATTACTGGATATATATTTAATTGTTTTTCTTGTAAATTTGTTGTCCTTTTCTGTAATTTTACAGTTTTTGTTCGTATTTAAAAAATAAACATTACATTTTTTTACCTTTCTGGCAGCTAAGAAATATTATTTTAGTTTACTAAAATTAAAACTTTGAAAACCTTTCTGTTCAGTGAAATCAAATCAAATATTGACCTAAAAATTATTGGGAAAAACTTAACTGAAGGAAAAATTTAAATGTCACCTCAAAAGTAAATTGAAATAAGTTTAAGCACTTTAATTATCATAATAATAAACAAAAACTAAAATAAAAATAATTTTTTTTTAACAATTTTGTATAGCAATATAAAACATACAAAAACTGCTAATTAAAATTAATATAAAAACATAAAGCTAAAAATAAAGGCCAATTTCAAATATTAATAAAACTAAACAAAGCTTAAATCAAAACTATAATAATTGCAGCTGGGGCTCCAGAAATAAACTGTGAAATAATGGGTTTTCCCTGTAAAACTAAATGTATTCCCTTCCCCCGTCTTTTTCTGTCAGTTTATGTTTTTTGACTTTATTTCACAAATAAAACAATTCTGTTTTTACATTTTATGTGGAAAATCTGTAAAAAAGAACAAAACAATTCTGTAAAATTGTACAGAATTTTTTTCCAGGGTTTGTACAACTTTGTCTCAGATGATGCTGAGAAGACACTAATTTAGACCGTTTGATAGGAAATGATTGAGTTAAATAAAACAAAATCTCTTTTATTCTCTTAATTATTATGTATTACTCCTTGACATCAGATTTAATGGAGAGCAAATTGAAAGGTTTTAATTGTCTGAGATATTTCTCCTGAAAAAGAGTCAGTTTTCTCTCAAATGTCTCAATAGGATCTCAAACATTTCTAACCAAATTTAAAGATTATTTGACCTCAACAACCCACATTTATTTGAACCTTTTTGTGTTTCAACAATTGCACTTTAGTTTTAGGAGTACCAAGTTGAGACTTGAAATGTAACAGAGAAAATTTCTGTGATTTTTCCCCCGGTGTGACAGGCTTTCATCATCTTCCTCGTCCTCATCTGAGTGGTTCAGAAAGGGTCCTCAGCGTTTGGGTGGGGTGTATAAGAAGGTGTCGTATGTGGAGTACACAGACTCGACGTTTACCGTAAAGAAGAGCACCGGCCGAATGCTGTTGGGTCCTGAGCTCAGAGGAGAAGTCGGAGATAAGTTTCAGGTATAAACTGTCCTATCAAAACACTAAACTGTTATTCAGCTATTCCTGAAATTCACTCCCGTGTGTATCTCCGACAGATTGTGTTTAAAAATATGGCCAGCCGACCGTTCAACATTTATCCAAATGGCCTGACCAGCATTCGGCCTCTAAAGGAAACAGAAAAAGGTACGAAGCTTCTCTTTTATTTCGTATAATAAAAAACTCCATCATGCACAGTATCTCTCATACTGGATTATGAAAATTGTCATGTGTCCCGGTCATCCTGCATTGTCTCATAATGATTTATTTCTGGATGGAAGACAAGCAGGTGGATCTGCGCTCTCTGGCCGTACCCCCGGGTAGGATAATGATGTACCACTGGAAGCTGACAGCGGAAGACGGGCCCACAGAAGCCGACTCACGCTGCCTCACCCGCATATACCAGAGCACGCTGGACCCGCTTCGTGATGTGGCGTCCGGGCTCGTAGGACCGCTCATCATCTGCAAACATCAATCTCTGGACAAAAGAGGCAGAGTGGTGAGACATGAATGAAAAGATGGACAATAAATACGTGAGAATAATAGACAGGTGATATCTAAGCTGTAATGCGTCCACAGGTGACATCAGACAAAGAGAAGAAACTGCTGTTTACGGTGTTCGATGAAAACCAAAGCTGGTTCTTTGAGGAGAACATTAAGAGGAACAGTGAAGATCCAGCGAAGATCAAACTCATCGACCCGCAGTTCTACGATTCCAACGTCATGCACAGTGAGCGCCGCTCGGAAACATGAGCTTGTGTTGTTTCATTATCTCAAATTCATTCTTCATTTTATCTCTCTGTCTCGTTCTCGTGTTTTAGCGGTCAATGGTTTCATGTTCAACCATCTGCAGTTCAGGATGTGTGTCGGTGATGTCATACTCTGGCACGTGGCCAGCATCGGGATGCAGAACAACTTTCTGTCCGTCTACTTCACCGGAAACACGTTTGAGAAGGACAAAAGATATGGAACGGTTCTCACGCTATTCCCGATGACTGGAGACACGGTGACGACTGAAGCGGAGATGCTGGGTCAGAAAAGCAACATCCAAAACACCTTAGCAACACATAGCGACGCGATAAATCGATTCAGAATGTCTTTAGGATACCAATGCCATGGTGAACCTTACGGAAATCTTTGGGTTTTCCAAAAATTAAAAGCAAAAAACACGTAGTTAAACCACGTAAAGATGGATTATGGTTTTGTAACACAAATGGACATTTAATTATCAATACCCATCAATAGAAACCATGGTTGCTATAATTTTACTATAATAAAAACAAGCTTGTTTAATAAAGAGATTTGCAAAACTCGTATACCATCATGGTCTTCAGAAAATGTAAAAATCACATGTGAGATGGGACCTTCTCTAATTCTTTCTTCTGTTTAGGCGCCATGTCACATTCTTCTTGATTCTTAAATCTGCTCTCTTTGTTTCCAGGTGAATGGGAGGTCAGCGCTTTTGACCCGTCTCTGAAAAATCGAGGCATGAGCGTCCGCTACAGTGTGGTGAACTGCGAAAGAGTTCTCCCCGCGGTCGACAACGATGACTACGATGATCTCACCGATATCTTTGAACAAAACTTCCCGGTTCCACGGGGCACAACGGATAAAGAGCGCACAATCGCCATCCGCGTGTGCAGGAACAGAACTGCGACTGATTCGGCAGACGGGTGGGGAAACGTCAGCCGTTCTTCAGACAATGAGAGACAAAACAGAACCCCAGTGTGTGAGATTAGATATCTGTCGGCCAAGAGGAACAAAGATATGGATGAGCTATCACAGGGCGGTATCCCGCAGGATGTTCTGGATCAACTGGACGCAGAGATGAGTGGAAATTCTGTGGAACGTCAGAAGAGGTCCCACCTCCTCTCGGAGGGGTACAGGAGGAGGCCGGAGCTACCAAACGAGATTCCTGATCTGACTTTTAATATCACAAAAGTCACGGAAGTAATAGACGAACAGCTAAATCTGAACATTACAAACGTTGAGTCAGAAAACAGATCCCAATCAGATCAACCCAATAGAACAGGCGATGCGTTTGGAAAATTATTTCGGAGAGACAAAAACCGCATTCAACACTTAAAGGATCTTAAAGAGGGTTCAGGGGTCGTGTCTGAGAATCAAACCGATTTAAAAGTGAGAACTCGACGGGAGACGTTGACCGTCAACAAAGACAAACTAAATGAAGCGGGTGTAAAAGTGGAGAAAGTTCGTAGCAACAACGAAGTGCTGGAAGACTCTGGAAGTTCTGGTGTGAAGCGGGACAAGATGGATGAGAGTTTGGTTCCTCTGAGCTATAATTTCAAAAACCCAAAGCTGTTTCGAGCAAACACTGATGTTGAGGAAGACCCATCAGGTTCTTCAGAGACTCTGACGTACGGAAGAAAATCAAACACGGATGACTATGATGATTATAGTGATGACGGGAGCGTTCACAGCGGGGTCCACAATGACAACGATAAGCCCAACATCAGGAACGCAATGTCCAGATTCAGAAGTTATTACATCGCCGCAGAGGAAATCATGTGGGATTATGGGATTAATCGACCAGCTCAGATCATTAAACAAAGGTAACACATACGTGATAGTCACAAACACATCGTCTGAGAAATAAACCCAAACAAACTGTGTGTGAAATGAATGTAGATTGTGTAGGTCAAATCATCTGGATTTGGTTAAATGTTTAAATTGATATTGAGATCTTCTATAATATTGAGTTTTGATTGGAGATTTGACTCGTTGTTGACGTCTCTTCTCAAACTCTAATGATAGAAACATTTGTGAGATTCTCTTTCTCTCAAAATCGGAGACCCAGATGAGATTTAAGCAAAGATTTCCATTTCTGATCCTCTTTGATCACTCCAGACTAGCCGCATCTTCACTGAACATTTTCTTTTTCTTTAGTGAGATGAGGAGAGGACAGAAGAAATATTTCCCAGCCTACAAAAAAGTGATTTTCAGAGCCTACCAGGACCGAGATTTTAAGAATCCCATCAAGCGTGGAGAACTAGATGAGCACCTTGGCATTCTGGGTCCTGTGTTGAAGGCTGAGGTCAATGATGTTCTCACGGTGAGTCTCTTCGTTTAATGTTTTTGAATTCATATTTCGAAACCTAACACCCTGTCTCTTGTTGATTCATCCCACAAGGTTGTTTTTAAGAATCTGGCATCCAGACCGTACTCCTTTCATCTTCATGGAGTGTACGATAAGATGCAGGGGAGTTTTGGGCCGGGGATGAACCCAGAGGGTTCCAAGGATAAGGAGGAGGGACCAGGTGATGCCGTCCCACCGGGCGAAAAGCGAATTTACAGCTGGAGGATCTCAAAAAGACAAGGGCCTTCAGCGGCAGAGTTTGACTGCAAGGCTGGAGCTTATTACTCGGATGTCAACATGGTGAATATTAAAGTCAAGAGTTTTTATTTGGTTCAACTTAGTTGCCTCAAATTTTGAGTTGTATTAACTTAAAAATATTTCTTGTTGAGTTAACTTATATTTTTAAGTTGAATTAACTCAAAATTTTAAAGGGATCAGTTCATTTATAGTTGAGCTAACACATATTTTCAGAGTGTACACAAAATTAAATGTTGCAGTTATCATGCACAGTGTTTCAAAGCAAGAAAGCAGAAAAACATTGTAACATAACGTCTTAATTAAAACTGCACCAGATTGATGCTTGTATTTCTATCGTGTTCATCAGGAAAAGGACATTAACTCTGGTCTGATCGGTCCGATGCTGATATGTCGTCCTGAGACCCTGCGTCCACGTGTCTTGCTTCAGCCGGGGGTGACCGATTTCTTTCTGCTCTTCACCACCTTTGATGAAAGAAAGAGTTGGTATCTCGACTACAACATCATGAAGTTCTGCATCCCGCCCTGTCAAGTCAGAGAAAACGACCCGTGGTTTGAGATCAGCAACAAGTTTGCCGGTACATTCATTTGTTTTTTGTGCATGATGTCATTTTCACGTCATGTTGGAATTGTAGTTCGGATTGAGATTTCAATGATTTCTCCTAAATGAAGAGCAAATGGAAAAAGAGTGGAATTAGACTTTGAGAAGAGATGTCAAGATTGTGTCAAACTGAGCTCAGATTCGTCTCGTCTGCAATCAAAAGTCAATATTATTGTAGATCTCAATAGGAACTCGAACATTTCTCATCGCACAAATCCAGATGATTCTAATGAGTGTTTACTTTTCTCACGCAGCTATTAATGGTTATGTGTCTGAGACTCTTCCCGGGTTGATCACTGAACAGTATCAGACGGCTCGCTGGCATCTCCTCAACGTCGGGAGCGGAGGAGAGTTTCACGCCGTGCATTTCCACGGCCTACCGTTCAGCGTCGGGAAAGACCAGGAACACCGCATGGGAATTTTTAACCTCTATCCGGGTAAACTACACACCCTGCATGCATTACAACATTTCTGCTATCGGACAGAACGTATTCACAAATGATTTACAGCATGACATCATCATCCACGTCCATATATTGCCTGAAAGGAATAGTTAAGTTCTGTCATCATTAATTCAGCATCCAAAACCTGTGTAAATTACTTTGTACTGTTGAACACAGTGAGAGATATTTGGAAAAATGTTAAGAACTGACATTTCTAGGACATCATTGACTACCATAGCAGGAAAAATTATTGTAGCATTTTTTTTATTCTCAATCATTTAGGAAAGCAAACAGTTCTACCTTTTTTTTACTATGGTTGTCAATGATGTCCCAGAAATGTCAGTTGTTAACATTCTTCCAAATATCTTTCTGATAAGTCTCGATACCCATCTTCAGGTGTGTTTGGGACGGTGGGGACGAGGCCGTCCATGGCAGGCACCTGGTTAATAGAGTGCACTATAGGAGAACATCAGATGGCCGGCATGAGAGCAAAATTACTGGTGTTCAATCCACGTAAGCACGAAATCACTGATCTACAACATCCACAAATCTGTCTGCATCTGTGTCGGATTCACTTAACAGATTTCTTTCTCTCAGGATGTATTCAGCCATTAGGAATGCAGTCTGGATGGATTCCTGATGAACAAATAACAGCCTCGGATTACTACGGTAAGCCCGAGTAAACACAACATAAACACTATAATGAAACAGTATTGCATCTACAGATAGACTTTTAGGGGCAGTTTCCAAGATAAGGTTTAGCTAAAAGCGTTATGAAAATTCAGTCATCATTTACTCACTCAGATTGTTCCGAACCTCTATAAATCTCTTTGTTGTGATAAACACAAAGGAAGATATTTGGAAGAATGTCAGTACCCAAACACATCTCATCCCACATTGACTCCAATAGTATTTACTTTTCCTACTATGGCAGTAAATGGGGGATGAGATCTGTTTGGGGTCTGACTTTCTTCCAAATATCTTCCTTACAGATTCCTCTGGGAAACCACCCTATTGTGTAGTCTGTACTAGAGCAAACTGTAGTCAATTTTTAGATACTTTACATTAGTAAATATTAAAATATACCGCAGTATTTGCTATAGTTTATCAATTTTCTGTACTATAGTGTACTATATGGACAAGTCTGTTGTCATCAGTAATGAATAGCGTTGCAACGTTATTTTAAGTGTGCATGCGTATAAAACAAAATGTTTTTGTTTTACTCAATTTCAATGTTTATTTGATTAAAATAAGAGAAAAGGATACTAGAATTCCCATGTTATTAAATGGGCTATCTATAGTTGATGCGGCATAATTTATAAAGTCCACAGTTTTCCGGATGCACTTAAAGGGGAAAAAAAGGCTTAGCAACACCCAAGCAACCACCCACAACACGCTAGTGTGGCATTAATTGGCAGTCTCTTTAAGAGACCAATCAACGGCGAGGCGTAGGGTATTTAAGGCGTGTTGGGTCACTTCCGGTCATGCGCGGGTTTTGAATGGTTAGCACGGAATGGTCGTGGGTATAGCTGCTGTTCTCATGGTACCTATTGTACTACAGTTTCGTACTACAGACGTTCTGGGTTAAGGTGACCTACATTAACTGCTCCTGTCCTGCTCCAAGCGGATTTTAGTATACCGAGTGTGTGTGGGAAATTGGACCTCGTGTGTGTGTGTGTGTGTGTGTCTGTTTGGTGAAACGATGTGTGGGGTTTTTTAAGCAAGTTATGTGTATTAGTGGTTTGTTTTGTTCATTTTCTTCTTGAGTTGAGTTGTTATAAATATATCATTTTGTTATCTTATGTATTTTGGTAAGAGAAGGCTGGACGGGTTGAAGGGGAAATGTTTTTGCTCTCATATCACAGTGATTCTGTCAGTGTTTTGCTTGCTGGGGTTTTCTCCTACTTTTTGGGTTTGCATTTATCAAAAGTGTGTGTGTGTGTGTGTGTATTGGGCTTGAATGTAAACCCTTCTGCCTAGACGGGCAGTACGGCAAATTGCCATACGTATGCATGTGATTTGGGTTTTTTTGTTTACTCAAATTTATCTTTGTTTGATGTGTGATAATTAGGGCCCGAGCACGAAAGAGCAAGCCACCGGCTTGCTCTGCAGTGCAGAGCCCTCTTGTTTCTGTGTTGTTTATTATTATTATTATTCAGGTGGCGCTTTGATCGCAATTTAGACATCCTAAACATGCACGAAAACTCACAATAAATTGCACGCGCATCAGCCCCTGCAGAACTTGGCGTCTGATAGGGGTTTTAAAATTAGGCGTGGCAAATTGGCTCGCTAGCGCCACCTAGAACTGCCCAGACCGCTACGTAATACGTACATGCACCAAAATTGGTAGACTTATTGAACACCCCGAATCATTAAGAAAAGTCTCTTGGGGCATATCTCTAAACCAAACAGGAAGTCCGTCATTTTTGATTTCCTGCTGAATTTTGTCATTTCTAATTTTGTCATTTCTGTCAATTTCCACGCGTCGTATTTGAACGAACTCCTCCCGGAGATTTTATCCGATCAACATCATATTCGTTTCATTTTCATCTTAAGGCCTCTGCGAAGCTAAATTGCGGAGCTTTTGACTTTTCGCCGGGAAACGTGACCCTGGCGGCCTGACAAATTTAGCCTTCGCCATCAACAGGAAGTTGTTGTTACTCAGGCATAGAATGTCCAACAGGCCCCAGACTTCACACATTTGACACAAGACCTGATCTTAATACAACTACATGGTGAAATTCAGATAAAGTTATAGCGCCACCTGCAGGAAACAGGAAGTAACATGTTTTAAACTGCGATTAGCGCCTTATCGAGATTCAAACAGGTCAGTACATATTTGGCCTGCGTACATATCCATGTCAGTGTTCAATAAGAGTCATAGCGCCACCAGGTGGCAACAGGAAATATTGCAGGTATAAATAAATATTTTTTTTTTCTATAATTTACCTGCATTCATGTAGTCAACTATAATGTACTTTATCTTTACATGGTATATTCAGATGGAGTCATAGCGCCACCAGGTGGCAACCGGAAATATTGCAGGTATAAATAAATAAATAAAAATTCTATAATTTACCTGCTTTAATTTAGTCAAATATCATTCACTTTATCTTTAAATGGTAATATTCAGATAGAGTCATTGCGCCACCAGCTGGCAACAAGAAATATTGCAGGTATAAATAAATAACAAATTTTACTATAATTCACCTGCATTAATTTAATCAACTATCATTTACTTTATCCTTACACGGTATATTCAGATAGAGTCATAGCGCCACCAGGTGGCAACAGGAAATATTGCAGGTATAAATAAATAACATATTTTACTATAATTCACCTGCATTCATTTAATCAACAATCATTTACTTTATCCTTATACGGTATATTCAGATAGAGTCATAGCGCCACCAGCTGGCAACAGGAAATATTGCATGTGTGAAAAAATAAATCTTACTTTAATTCGCCTGCATTAAATTTATCACCTATAATTTCTTTTCTTTATATAGTAATATTCAGATACAGTTATAGCGCCACCTGCAGGAAACAGGAAATGGGATGTTTTAAACTGTTTTTAACTGCTCAAAGAGATTAAAACAGGTCAGCATAATGTCTGGCCAGGGTAGATATCCAGGTATGTTGCATTTATGGTTATAGCGCCACCTACTGACAACAGGAAACATGGCACTTATAAATAAATAACATTTTTTTCTATAACTCACCTGGATTAATTTAATCAACTATCATTTACTTTATGTTTACATTGTATATTCAGGTAGAGTCAAAGCACCACCAGGTGGCAACAGGAAATATTGCAGGTATAAATAAATAACATTTTTTTCTATAATTCACCTGCATTAATTTAATCAACTATCATTTACTTTATCTTTACATGGTATATTCAGATAGACTCATAGCGCCCCCATGTGGCAACAGGAAACATTGCACTTATAAATAAATTACAAATCCTACAATAATTCGCCTGCATTGATTTGATCAACTATCTTTTACTTATTTCTTAACATGTTAATATTCAGATACAGTCATAGCGCCACCAGCTGGCAACAGGAAATATGGCACATATACATAAACAACGATTCCTATAATAATTCGCCATCTACTTTACAAAGGGAAATCACTTCGACCCATCCTCTAAACTCCCTGGGATGTCATGTGTTTTCTATTACCAATGCACGTTCTGTGCAGTTTTTGCCATTTCAAGGTTTCACACTTTAACAAACTCCTCCTAGAGCTTTATTAAGATTAACACCATATTAGGTTAGTCTTAGGTACATTTTTTGTGATGCTTAATGGTGTACACCTTGAATTTGAACGTTCATGTGCCGGTTTCACACACATATTTGTCTGTACGCATGCTTCTTGAATGAGACCATTAACTATAATCTACATTTTTCTTTACATAGTAATATTCAGATAGAGTTATAGCGCCACGTGCAGGAAAAAGGAAATGGCATATTTTCAACGTTCATGTGCCGGTTTCACACACATATTTGTGTTTACGCATGCTTAGTGAATGAGACCATCGTCCACTCTGCTCCAAACGTAGCATGTTTGATTAGATTTATGCTCTATATTGTAACTCCCTGTATGCAGATTGCTCACCGTTTACTATTCCTGCGGCTGACTGGTTCGTGGTGGCACAGGGTTGCGGTTGCCACTTCCGCGAGGGCCCGCACATCGCTGCTTGCAGCTTTAATTTCTGGTTATAATTTTAAATTTGGATATGTTATTTTCTTTAGCTAATTGAATCTGATAATAAAACTATTTTATGTCTCTATCCACGTCTTCGCCTTAATGTGGGTTTTGAACCTGGGTGTCCTTAAATAAAGAGGGTTCCAATTCCTTGGGCTTAGGCTTAAGGTGGCATAGTCGGTTAAAGCGTATGTGAAGCTGTGACATTGAAACACTTCTTTCAGTTTATGTTCTACCTTGTGAAGAAGTATATGATACCGCCACACTAGCATCATGACTTCTGCACATAGAAACAGTCAAATGTGATTTCTCTTTAAGGCGACTGGAAGCCCGGTTTGGCTCGACTGGAGTTAAGCGGCTCTGTTAATGCCTGGATGGGCTCCAGAAACGATTCTTGGCTCCAGGTAAAATAAAACACGATAACATGCCGTGCCACGGATAAATGTTGACCTTGTCATGGACTTGGGTGACTTATCCCCATATATCACGGTTAAGAATAACACAATATGAACCCACTTGATTTATTTGTTGCTCATTTCTTAAGACGTGCCTTTGACATCTTATATAATATCAACACGTAATTCATTCGCTGTCTACAAAGTGAGACCTGCCAACGTTGAAATGCTATTAAGCAGAGTAGATTTAGGCCATCTTTGCTGTAACTCTGTGTGTGCACATGAGAGAGAATAAAGACATCGAGTCAACACAATACGGTTGCCAAGTCATGGAAATTGAGCGCATTTAACATCAACAACTTTTTTGGTGTTGTTGGATTGCTCTGCGAATGACCGAAAGGTCTGAATCGGTCAAATGACTCAAGTGCTCTCTGAAATTTCTCTTCGTGTTTTATGTCTTTGTGTGTGTCAGGTGGATCTGTTAAGGCCGATGCTCGTTCATGGTGTCCGGACGCAGGGTGCAAAGACGTCGATGGGTCGGAGCCACCGCTTCACCATCCAGTACACCATCAGTTACAGTACAGACCAGCAGACCTGGTTCAACTACAGAGGAAACAGCACCAAGTCATCTTACGTCAGTATCAAAGCTAGACTTAAAGGCACAATATTCAACATTTATAAAGTTTTACACGGTGTGTACACCAGACGCGACCGCGCCACATCCAGTGATGTCTTTTGTTGTGTCGTGTCCGGTGTTGACACGGTGTTAGAATTTTACGATGTTTTGTAATTCGTTATAGTTCTCATCATCATTCTCCGCCCTCATTCTGTCCTTAAATTAAGACTTCTGATTGGCTGAGCTCTCTGTAAGTGTGGATGGTTCCAAG
>CM017909.1:21366155-21538655 GCA_008369825.1 Triplophysa tibetana | reverse complement strand
CAAGAACATTAGCCACCAACATCAGACCCCTTTGACTTCCATCGTATGAACCGTAAAAAATATGGATATGCAGTTCTTTGTTAATCTCTACCTTGCTTTTATTGACATACCTTAAATACACTATTTTCAGGATCTCTATCAACAGATTTATATACAAATATAAAAACAGATTTGCAATATACGGTTCGGACATATCTAATACTACAATCGGCATAGTAGGAAAATGTCTCATTTCTTATCCATTGTGTGCCATATCAGGATGATCAAATCATCTCAAGTTCAGCTGTTACTACGCCATAAAAATCAATGTGTTAAAACAAAGAAAAGCAGGTGATAGGGCTTTAAAAACATCAGAGCTTTCTTGGCAAATCTAATAAGTAATCTAATAACACGATTTAATAAATAACCATCCAGAACAGGCTGACAAAAGCAAAACGCCCAGTCAACCACTCGTAACGTCCTGGAATCACGCCCGTGAGGTTTGCTCTGATAATCACCACTTCAGCAATGTCTATATACACCTTTATATGTGTTGTTTTAACATAACCTGTGTATAAAGGGTTTGTTCTGTTCCTCTGAGTCAGTCTGTCTGTTTTAAAGGCACACGTGTGTCATCTATCATGCTTCATCATGTCTGCTGGAGCAGAGGTCGTGACTCACATGTTCTCTCAGTCATCCACACCAGAATGAATTAAATAATCACATTACTATTTTTCCACCAAACCATTCCAACACAGGTATGTTAAAGTGAGTTTTTTAGGATTTTATGTGCGGTTTCAGTAGTCAGGATGGAGTGAGTAAACCGATTGAATCCGGGGGTGCCGTCACTCTGAGGAAACCAAATCAAATACAGACGTCTTTTCCATATGTTCTCTCATTCCTTTTCCAACTGCTGTGGCAACAGTGAATGAAACGTTCCTGCTCTTCTTGTCTGTTAACACATCATGATGATGATGATGATGATGATGTCATATCTGTGCACGGTCACATTTCAGGTTCAGGTTGAAATAGTTTTATTCAAAAGGATGTTGAGCATATTTGAGCAAAAATCCTTGAGTAAAAGTATGAAAGTACCACATTTTTATGTACTTAAGTATGGAATGTAAAATATTAACATTTATTTATGAATTGTGAATTCAAATCCATGATAAATGCTTTATAAGATAGTGAGGTCAAATCTTTTCAAAGTGAATATGTTTTGATAATGTACAGATATTTCAAAATGTACTTGATAGTAAAAATACTTAAATTCTGCAAACCTCTGGTGTGAACTCATTTACACGCTAAATCGAATGCTCTCAAATGCTCAACTATAAACGTTAAATTAAACTTGTTCAACAGATTTGTAAGATTTGTAAAGCAGGTCACTATAACTATTACTTTTAGCTTGAGTAATTCAAACAAACTTTTACTCAAAACCCTTAAACCGGCCGGAATACAGAAAGAGAATGAATCAGACTGCTGAACACTACATGTGTAAATCTACTCAGTGGTTTAAAATCATCATCATGATGCTTCAGGAGGTATTCAACATTTCATTTCACTCTAACAGAAAACATGAACTCTGAAATGCCAACTAGGGAGAGTAGGTGATTCTGGAACATTTTGATCAACTTATTGTTAAAATATAACCAAATAATGACGAATGAACATTAACATTAAATGCTTCAAACCCAATCTGATTTTATAATGATTTCTGCATAAAATTGTGTCTTATACATGTGTCTGTATTCTTCATGTAGAAGGTATTTTAATGCCCATGTTGCTTAACAAGAGGAAAAAGAACCATATTAAAAAGAAATATTTTTAGATGCATATTATTCAAAAGTATGTCCGTCCAGCATCATTTACTGCTTTATGAAGCTGATTTATCTTTTCATTTTTTAGACTTCAGTCTGGATTACACAGAAAGGGTTTGGATTTATCAGAGGCTGAGCGCCCCCTGCAGATCACTTTGTGTTACCACAGAATCCTCACATGCCTTTATAAACAATTAAAGCCTTCTACAGATACTGATTTAGAATTTAAAAATTTCACATATTTTTTATTTAAGATATGCTTTTCAGTTATGACCGTAAGCACCAAGTTTCTGGGTCATGTTGTGTCAAGCATGGTTCAAATAAACAGGTCAGATGAGAGCTGAGTGGACAGAGACTCTGACCTGATTCTGTCTCTTTATGTAATCACAAAACAGGGTCACGACGATTATTTTGTCACAATGCCCAAGCGAAATTGCAACATTGTATGGCGCACGCGCGCACACATGCTCCTTAACACAATTCCAACAGAGGTCAGATCAAAGTTAAAAAACATTTTAAGGCAGGAGATCCCACACTTTTCCGTCCGCGACACCCAAAATAACAATGCCAGTACCTCGGGACCCCACTTGGTTAAAGGTGGTTAAAGTATACAAACGTTGGACGCAAATGCGCACATGGACCTATTCTACCCAAACGCGCACAATGACAACAAAAAGAGCACAATCTAACATATTATTATTTTATAGTTATTTACTTATTACTTTACTTGGCATAAACTATTAACTATTACTGCAGATGGTCAAATTTCATCAAACTTGTGTGCTGATGGATGCGCCTCTTTTCGCACCCGAGGACGATGGCGCCTGTGACTGCAGCGCTTCTCCGCACACCTCCTCTGTCTTTGGTTGATATTAATCAACGTTTCGTTTCGTCAAATAAGAATAGGCTAAACGTAAAGCTCTAAAAATAATTTGCGTGCATATGTTCAACGTGGTGCAGTAAATGGACTTGCTGCAAATAATTTTGCGGTTGCTATAATGTCATTAATGTGACGTTACACTTATTGATTACGCATGCTATTTCTAATAAAAAAGATGAATGAAAATCATCTTCCGACCCTACTTTGGGAACCCCTGGGTGCACACGCGCGCGCACTGGTGACCTGTCAAGAAAAAGAAAAGACCAATCCTAAAATTAAAAGAAACCGACACCAAGTATCCTGGAAGCATTCTTTGAATCAACAGTTTGGTGTATAGTATGTTTATTGGTGGTTGAATACAAAACAAAACAAAAATTGAACAGGATCAAAAAATACTTTTAACACGAACACAGAATCACACATTTCTAGCAGCTTAGCCTCAATAATCCTTTTTAACAGCTTATATTTCACGATGATTGAGGTTTAGAAAACAAGTGCTACAGTTGTGTAAAGAGAAATCGAGATAAGAAAAATATCGAAACACAGACCCTTTCATTCATCCTGATGTGTTTTACTGACCGCTTCTGGAGGCTTTCGAAGCCTTGTGGCCTGTATATGAACCACACACAGGCTTTATAGTATATGTGAAGTATCGCCATAGTAACACGAGCACCAGGTGAGACAGACCCTCTAAAGTAAAGGTTCACATCATCCCGATGCCCCGGAGGTTAATTCTGCTTTATCTTTGATTATGCATAAAGTACTTTCATGTAAGTACACTTTCTGTTGCTTTGAAGACTGTAAACTGTATAATCGAGAACTTTTAATGAATGTACTTTGCTCTATTTACAAGTGTTTTGTGTGCAGGCACATGGTCAGAAAGAGCAGACATCAGTCAGAGAGATTGATCTGAAAGTCAAAGCCAAGCTAAAGAAATCTGTGTGTGTGAACGTCCGTAGAAAAATAAAGGTAACTGCACTATAGATTACTTTGCATTAACGAAAATAAAGTCTTACAATAATCTGGCTTTGAAGAAACACTGCATTAAAAGGAAAACAGAGGGTGTGGATAAAGGCTGACCAGGTGACATCATTACATTTAATGTTCACACACAGAGTAAAGGATCAAACCGAGACCTGAGCGAGCAGAAGAGTCATTTTCCGCACCCCACATTCGCAATTTTGGCTGAAACTGGGGGGAAATGTAATGGAAGACTTACATGGCACGAGCCATTTACACCAGTACTGTATCCATGACAACAAGAGCACCTGAAAAAACTGGGCGGGTGACTCTCTCAAACCTGTCAAGAGCACATTTCTCCCCATCTGGATGCATCGCAGAAACAAGAGTTTGTCTTTTCGTTTATTTTTGGTAAATGTAAATTCTTACTCTTGTGCTTTGGGGTGAAATGTGAGCTCGAAATGTTTTCAGGATTCAAGAATTTACAAAATGGGATTTTCAGTCAGGCTCAAATGCCATTATCTGTACAAATATGTGTTTGTAACCGTCTTCTATATCTATGAAACCAGCATGATGTGAAACAGGTCAGTGATGACTAAAGAAAAACGTCTGCACTCCCTGAGTTTCTGAAAGTCTACGGTGGGGAAAACTAAACCAATCAAACACACAGTTTGCCCTTCATTCTGTCTGACTTTCAAACATAAAAAAAGAAAAGTCGGTCAAAAATGGCACAGAGGAAATCTTAAAAGATGGGTCACTATTCGAACGACCGTAAGAGTAAACTAAGCAGTCACTCAATGAATCACACTCAATGAATCAAACTCAATGAATCACACTCAATGAATCACACTCAATGAATCACACTCAATGAATCAGCACAAACACTCAGTGAATCACACTTAATGAATCAGCACAAACACTCAGTGAATCACACTCAACGAATCAGCACAAACAAAACACAATCAGTGAATCACACTCAATGAATCAGCACAAACACTCAGTGAATCACACTCAACGAATCAGCACAAACAAAACACAATCAGTGAATCACAGTCAATGAATCAGCACAAACACTCAATGAATCGCACTCAATGAATCAGAGCAGATGAATAACACTCAATGAATCAGCACATACAAATCACACTCAATGAATCACAATCAATGAATCAGAGCAGATGAATCTCACTCAATGAATCACACTCAATGAATCACACTCAATGAATCACACACAATGAATCAGAGCAGATGAATCTCACTCAATGAATCACACTCAATGAATCAGCACATACAAATCACACTCAATGAATCACACTCAATGAATCAGAGCATATGAATCTCACTCAATGAATCACACTCAATGAATCACACTCAATGAATCAGAGCATATGAATCTCACTCAATGAATCACACTCAATGAATCACACTCAATGAATCAGAGCAGATGAATCTCACTCAATGAATCACACTCAATGAATCACACTCAATGAATCAGAGCAGATGAATCTCACTCAATGAATCACACTCAATGAATCAGAGCAGATGAATCTCACTCAATGAATCAGCAAATACAAATCACAATCAATGAATAAGGATATATCATTCAGAAAAGATGAATCATTTCAGGCAACTGAACTATGTGCTTCAGGGTTGAAGGGTATCAGAGTGAAACCATAAAGTAGTCTTCTGAGGTATGCACGATTTCGTCTTTTTCCAATAAAGACAATCATTTAATCATGTTATCTGTCATAAAAACTCAAACACGCCTGATGAGTCATGTTTACACAGTACTGTCATGTGAAGAGGTGCCTTTACGGTCTAGTTGGAAGAATCTCATGAAAGCAGGTCACGTTTCACAAGAATATCCAAAGAAATTAAATTAGCACTAACAAATCTCCCCCTATTCTCATTAACCTCACGCATAGGAATAATTATGCATTATACATGTTTATTCAAAAAGATTTGGAGTAATGCTCAATGCAAAAAAGTGACAAGTTTCCATGAGATTCTCTCCGTTATTTCAGCGTTAAGCCATGTTTCCTGGTTAGACCTGAAGGACAATGTAGATTGAGGCAGTTTGGTTAAAATCGTGACCATCTCTGTTGTTTCGTTTCATAAAAACAGCTGACCTAAGAGCATCTAATGAGTTCTGAGGCAGAGAATGTACCAGAACCAGCTCTAATGGACACGTCTCCATGACAACACAGACAACGAGGGGAGGTGAAAGGGTTTCTGGGAATTGACAAACAAGCAGATGTAAGCGCAGCATCCAAGCAAAAGAGACTTCAGCTCTGTCATCGCAGATTCTCACGTCCACTGTCATCATCTGACAACACGGCACAAAAATAAATGTGTGTAACAGATTCAAATTGGTTTAAGTTGCAAAGCTAAAGATTTAATACTGCAAAAAGCTCAAAAGTAAGATTTGTAAAGGAGAACGGTGCCTTTCAATGCCTTCAAATGCTATCTATGAAGAAAGTTGAATAGTTTGTAACGCATTTGTTACGTCTCACTGAAAAGCTTCTGACCGGTGATACTCGAGACATTGTGTTGTTAATGACAAATACAAAGACACAAAATTAAAATTATATATAAAAATGCTGTCAAATTTCACTTTTCTTACACTGTTACTGGTTATTAATCATCATCTCGACCCCCTCTGTGCAATACTACAAAATTGATTCTGTTCTTTCTATAAACCAGAACATTATTATACAGTCACGTCTCATAGTTTCATCACGCTTTGATTGTCTTTTCAAGAGTCCATTCAGCTCAAATCCAAATGCCGAGGGTTTTACATCATAAACAAAAAATTTCTGAGATGCAACAAACATAACCAAATAAAAAAATAGAGAAAAATACACACCAATATAGATGAAAAAATATACCCTTAGCTCTGAGGGTAAATGTTTAGATCACATCTCTCTTTTAAAATTCTCAGTAATAAGGAGAAATCATAAATTGAATAAGTACACATTTGCATTGTGCATTGTGACATCTTCAAGAAAATTATAGGAAACAATAAAAAAATGTCAAATGTATGGTAAACATAATGGGGTGGTTTGCCGTACAGGGTTCAGGTTCGTCCAAGACTAGAATAAATGTTCTAAACTGAAAACAGCTAACTCTGACATATCTTTTGTTAACACTACATTTATTTGTTAGTTTAAAAAGTTAAAAAATATTTTTTAAATGACTTGTAATGAGAAATAGATGTTTTACAGTAATGTGGTAAATTGTCATAAAAAGTCATAAAGCAAAACTTAATTTGCAAAAATCTACTTTCTTTACTTTTTTGGGTGAAATAAGACCGAGGTGAATCTGAAGACTCTGGCTCAATGGTCATGGCACGGTTTGTGAACTCCTCACTGCATAGCTAATTTATAAAACAGATACGGATCAGTATTTAAAAAACATAAAAACTGTTTCCTCATTTCTTTTTCATTTCGACATAAGCCATACACAGCTGCGACACGTCACCATAAGAAAAACGCGGCTGAGGTGACCGAAGTCGAGGGCAGAAAGCGCACAGAGAAAGTCTTACAAAAGTTTCCGTGAAATCAAATTCAAGCTATGGAGGGAACAATCGTATGAAAACATCTAAAGCATACGAATCTGATTTGCATATCTAGCACAAAATAAATGGAAAGAAAGATCCATCGAGCGTCCTCTCGTAGAAGTTTTCTCTGTCCTGAATTTATGGCAGCTCTCGCTCTTCCGCTACACAAGATAACGTCGTCTTCCTACTTTGTGACATTTTAAGACGTCCAGAAGGCGAGCGGACGGAAAGGAACGTCAGTGTGGAGGATCTTTGAGTTCTCTGATGGTCTTTCTTGGGGAAGGTCTTGAGACCTCGGTTTCGATTAGAGCCAAGCAAACACATGTGTACACAAACACACACACACATTAACACCACAGCTACTGGTAAGATGAATCCCTGCAGAGCACAGAAAGACAAAAAAATAAACATCGGTTTGAGTATCATTTCATCCATAGGCTCTAAAGTTAAGTAAAACGGTATTTGCATAACTTTTATAAAAACAAGTCTAAGGGCCCATTCACATTTGTTTGTTATTTTAGCAGGTGCACGCAAATAGGGAGCGATGCGGTCAGGACGCATCGAGAGGGAAATATTGAAACTTTTCAGAGTGCGACGCACTCACCGTGGGTCACGTGACAAGAGAACGCTGTGCGGTTCGCGTTTTTTCGCACAGTTTTAGACGCGACATGTGAATCACCCCTTAGACTACATTTCCCAAACAGTGTTTTATTTTCACTCAAAAGGTGCCAGCCAGCAACAGCATTTATGATCACAAAACCATTAGCCCCCAGAATATTTGTTTTATTTTGTATGAATATGTTAACATTTAAAGTCCCAGTGAAGTAAAGAAAATACTATTCTTATTTTTTCCTGAAATATTGCAGCGTTTATAGTAAACAGCTTGTCAATGTGTGTCATTTTCTTTTCGAAATTCCTTTTCACTTGGAAGTGTGTCAGAATACAGAGGTAAAAACGAGCATGCAAACATGAGTCTATATGTGACAACTGCATAACTCAAAGAAATTGATTCATGTTTTACGATATCCTCGTAGTATGGACCGTGCAAGGTCCCTGTTGGAGGAAAAAAAATGCCCTTCAAATCCATGGCCACAGTTTTCTTATTCGTCCCCTCGGTTCATTTCTGAAATCTGTACCCACATATAAAAACATAAACCGAGCTCACGCTTATGATTACTGACAAATGTTGTGACATATTTCAGGACCGTTTGTTTTGGATGTTTATGTTAAATTACAGCATTCATTTCTTAACAGAAAACGTTATGTTTTTCTATTCCAATATTAAAATGCCGTCTCTTGAGATAGTCAGCCTACTAGGGAAGGGTTTCTTTTTAATATATTCAATTTCATATGTACTTTGCAGCGTGGATAATAACATGATTGCAAATAAAGCCTATTCAATGATACAATAAATAGCTTAAAATAGAAAAGCCATGATAACTCCTGCGAGTGTTAATTATTTACACAATTTCATAAAAAAATGCCCATTCCATCAACAAATTAATTTGATTAATAAACCAGGGTTATAATAAAAATAAGTATTTGTTTCTTTACTTAATATTAACATTATAAATAATAAACATAGATAAAAAATATCTTTAATCTAGTTTTTATTTCTACCTTTTTTCAATTAGGGTGTCATTTTTGCAAAACTGGGGGAATGAATGGGGCACTCGTGAGCACAGTTTATGTATTTGTTTACGGATTTATGAAAATAACGGTACTTTTTACAAAACTGAGGGCACAGACTAGAAACACGTGAGTGGTTTAATAATCTATGGACACGATTTGTTAAACAGAGTGAAAGAATTACAAAACCGTGATCTCGGATCTAAAGTCCTCATAGGCTCTGAAATACAGGAGGATGTGTTAGGTCCTCAAGATGACGCCCACGCCGAAAAATGTCACGTTTAAGATTAATGAACATCAAAATAAAAAAACTGTGTGTGCTTTTTAACAAGAAAAAAAAATGTGGACACGCTTCATAAAAAAAGCAGGAATTTGTGATTTGTCAAAGACACCAGATCTGATTCAGATGATCAAATCGGAGATTATTAGCTTTTTTGGGGATCTGTAGATAGAAACTGAAATAAAATGACTGGTGTCCTTGCATGCAGATGTGTTTTTGTCATGTGTGTACCTTTGTGTCTGTGGTCTTCATATGTGTGTCTCCATGTCTGTGTATCCCGGCAGCACGTCTCCATTAGAGCAGCTCTTCAGCATCTTGTCCATGCTCGGGTCATTCGTCTCTTCACGGTGTCTCTGCGAGCGCTGGTGAACCAGAGGCACGAAAAACATCACGATGCCCCCGACCACCGGAGGAACGCCGGCCAGATAAAACGCCACGTCATAGTTCCCAAAATGATCGCGGAGGATGCCTGCGGAGGAGAATAAAACGTTTTTAGACTTTTTATTCAGTGAAAATGCTAATCTAATTTTATAATTCACAGTCCATCGCTTCAAACGGTCTGGATATCTGAACGTCACTCCAGGAAGAATATCAATGAGACTTAAAGCCTGGATCAAGTCTCTCTATCAAAATATCCATTCTAGACTTTGAAGACGGATCACGGTGAGATGCACATCAGGCTCCTTAAGGGACGATAAAGGTCTCAAGGAACTTAAATAAACACGGAGGAGTCGGCTCGCGGTTCCAGGTATGTGAAATACAAGCATGTCAATGCCAATCCAAACCGTGCAGCCAAGACGACGCTGTCAAAATACAGTATATCCTATAAATGATGCTTTACATTCACGGATGAGGGCTCGGCGCTCAAGACCCCCAGAGCTTTGAGAACGAACGCCAGTATTCTTCAAATGAACCCTGAGAGCGGAAAGTTAGGAACATTTATCAGAGCAAGAGCATTTCAAATGTGCCCATCGAGGCTGGAACCTGGAGAACATAAGGAGTCTTTTGTTAAACAAGAGGATTTACGTCGACGGTCCAAATTAAATTTGCTCAAAGAAGAGACGGCGGGACCTTGGAATTTGTTCCTCTTAAATAAATATCCTGTCTAATAGATCCATGAACTGGAGAAAGTCTGTGTGTGTTTTATCTGGGAAAAGAAGAATCCCTTTTGATACTCGCCTGCAATGGGTGGTCCGGCCGTCATGGGTATGGCCATGAGACCCAGGAGGTAGCCGATGGCTTGAGACGCCTGCATGGGCCCAACCAACTCGAAGGCGATGGGGGCCATGATAGTGATGAAACAGCCATCACAAAGACCCAACAACACAACAACCACAACCAGACCTTCAAACGCCGCACACTGAGGAATCATCATGGACATCACGCCCAGAATTATGAACGACGCCACCTACACAAACCCACAGAAAATTTTCTTTCTTTATTAACATCTGTACCACAAATGTTTGTGTCATCATGTTGAGGTCTCGTTTGAGTATCAACCTGGTCTCAGATGTTTCTCATGAAATGGCTTGAAGGTGTAAAATTAATGTAGATTGAAGAGGTCAAATAATCTGGATTTGAGAAATTTTTAAGTTGATATTGAGATCTTCAATAATATTAAGTTTCGATTGCAGACGAGACAAATCTGAGCTCAGTTTGAGACTTTGTTGACATTTCTTCTCAAACTCTGATGACAGACACATTTGTGAGATTTCTGACTCTCAGAAGAAATATCTGAGACGCAGACGAGACGGTAGCAAAAGTCAAATTTAATCTTTTTGATGTCTATGAGATGTAATGAGAAATGAGAATGTTTGACTCGTAAAACATCGTTTTATGAAAACATCATGAAACTTCAAAAAACGACATGTTTAAAATATAATTTCGGATTTTTGCACCTGCAAGTAGATTTTCTTCGCTCCAGGTATGAGGTCTCCAATTTTCCCGAAAAGCAGTCGGCCGACCCCAGATGAAGCTCCGATACACACCAGCAGAATCCACTCCTTCTTAGTGTCTCCAAACTTCTCCCGCACAAAATTAATCTGCAAAATATATAAACTCATGAAAACTATAACTCGACACAAATATTTAGTTGCTGTATATTAAACATTTTGAAAGAAAATTCACTTTTTATAATGAAAGAAAATGTGTTTGTACTATTATGTTTTCTGTCCAAAATACTAATTTAAGTCAAGTGACCCCAACATTTTTAACGGCAGTAAATATGTGACCCGAGAAGTGCTTTCATACGGCCTTCGGCTCCAGAAAAGCCCTTGTTCTCAGCTGGTCAGTGACCGCATTAATGTCTCTGCGGTGGGAACGCAGGAAAGTCAACTATAAGTTGAATATTTCCGTTCATAGACGCCCTTGTTTCTAAGAAAGCGAGAGGAGGAGGACATGGGGTTAAAAATAAAAAGAACGGTCAAAAAAATGTTTCCTGAGCGAGGAGATCACAGGCCTGAAGACTGGATGTCGTTTGAAAAGGATTTGAATGAGAAAACCTTAGGGGAACATCAAACACCGTGAGATTTGGCATTTAGGGGTTAACCTGTAGGAGGGGCTTTTCTATCTCCACCACAGTCAGCGGCCAAACACACACATGTACAACAAAAGCCGGGACAAGATGTTTACTTCTGGTCCGAAGCCTGAAAAAACAAGACTGTAGTTAGAAGTGTGAGATTGTGGGGAGTGGGGGGTCTCTTTCATCATTTTAATACCAACGTCCTCAAACACACACACACACACATTTACAACTCACAGCTAACCAAATAAACACTTTCTTCAAACACATACCAACATTTCAACCTACAGTAACAACAGTGCAGATACAATTACTCAATAATTCAATCCAGCGTTCGAATTGTGTCAACGCTCTTGGGGGGCCCCTAACCAGCCCCTAAAAAATTGCTAATGATCTTATTGTTATTTTTCTATTTTGAATTATATTTTATTCACAAAAACTAATTTCTTTAGATTTAGCCTGTTTGATGTCTTTCTTGCTAAGATTTGGTCCATATGCCTGCATGGATTTTTCAGATTAAAATTATGTTAGTATTAATTATATAGTTTTATGAAATTCGGTCAAATATCGAACAACTGTGTTTTGTTTTACCTTGATCATTTTGAGAAATATAATTTGGAGTTTGTAGTCTTGTTTTAATGGTACACCAGGGGACCCATAAATTCATTATTTTAGGCCTTATGAGGATCCCTTAAGGCTTGTGAGGGGTCCGGGACCACCCCAGCCCCCCTCAATTCGAACCCTGATTCAACTAAGTTCTTGTTCAGCACTCAATACAACTTTGCTCGTTAATAAGATTGTCATGCATGACATCATTACATGAAGACATTAAGCAGACGGTTTTATCCTAAATTACAATAGTCAAGAAAACAATAGAGTGATTCAATGCAGCAACAAAAAGATATTTAAAAAAGTCAAAAGTAGGGCTGCACGATTAATCGAATCTTGATGGAGATAATTTTTTCTGCTTCACACAATTAACTGAGCATAATCGGTGTGATAATCTCGTTTTGAAAGCATGCACAAAACTGCAGAATCATCGCAAAATTCATATCTTATAATCCGTACTATACGGGAAATAAAAAAAGGGCATTTGTAATATTTTAATACGTTTTTGCAAAACCCACAGACAAACATGAAGGTTGACCAATAGTAATGATTTATATATAAAAAAAGGTTTCATGCCGAAGGTCACAAAATGTGTTATGACATATTCATTTGTTGTAAAGTAACGGCTTGATAAAAATGCTGAATTGAAATGAACAAAAAAAGTTCTGAAATCACAAAATAATCATATTTATTAATCGTGATTAAAATTTTGTGCCAAATATGATCATTTTACCCATAATCGTGCAGCCTTAGTCAAAAGTCAATATAAAAATTAGTTGCATTAAATAAAGACGGTTGAGTTTAACATACAGCAGAGTGTATTAATTAATTAAATATTTATATAATTAATATTAATAAAATATATAAAATTAAGAGAGTTCCGTTTTTCTGAATTTACTATGTATAGGTATGTGTTTAGATAGATTTTTCCTTTTTGTTTCATTATGCTAACTGCTAACAATATTTCTCTCAGATAAAAAAATGGCTATTTCTATTTTTATTTTTTTGCAGTAAATGAAAACGGGAGAAACTGATTGTTTCAGAACTCGAATACTGCAAAGAAAACAAATTCATATTCACTTTTAAGTGTTAAAATTATAAATAATTATAGAATATAATCTGATTTCTACATGTATTAAGGAAAAAAATTGTGATAACCTGTATTTGATCACAGTTTCTTGTCCAAGTGTTCAAAGTGTCTTGTCATGCTGTCAGTCTTTCACATTGCTGTTGGATGACTTTAGTCAGTCCTGAGGTTTGATTTTATGGAAATTCAACAGACACAGGACTTTACTATACTACATATACTATATGTATAAAGTAAGTCACTTTCTGCTAAATGATCAAAAATAAATGTAAATAAAGGTGCAGTCCGATTAAATAATACCTGCATGTGACCAACAGATCTCTAGAAATCTGATTATAAATGTGACAGGTCCTCTCGATGTGTGTTGTTGTTTTTTATTACCAATCCTCTGCATGATGAGCAAGAAAACTGCATCACCGCCCGCACCACTCGTGCTGGATTTCAGAGCGTGTCATATTTCACAGGCTTTTCTCTTGACAAACAGCGAAACGTCACATGAAAATCACTTTTGTGAGAGTAGAAAAATCTGAGCCTCCTCCAAGAACGAGCATAATGGATTATTCATGTGAATGTATGTCCATCACAATACCATCAGTGAAAAGAAGAGGTTAAGCAAGGACTGAAATGGACAGAGTCTGTCCTGAGATGACCCGGAGTGAATGAATAATTCACGAAGTGAACATGTGTGGAGTCATCACACACGGACTCACCGTCATGCAGGGAGCATTAAATATTTCAGCCTAAAGCATTATTAATACATGACCAATCGCTCGTATGGTCCGTTTTCTGACCTTTAAACTGAACGGTGAAGGAGGAATTAAATCTGAAACTATGAGAAATGAATCAAATATCTCATCTGTGATTTTTCTTTCTTGTGGGCTTTTACCACTCATACATTTGAAACAACAGCTCCGTCAGTCGTTCAAAGAGGCTCAATATGTGAAATTTCACAGCGCATTAGGTATTTCTTTTGTTGACGTTTACATAAATGGATAGCCTTGTTCTTGAACACACACGTCTGGGTGGTGGGCTTTTACTGCCAGAAAACAGAATTTGGGTCACAGTGGGAGTTTAGTTAATAGATACAGAAAGCTCAAACATGGTTAGATGAGAGGTTTGGATTTGATTTTACTGAATTTAATGAGATGTCATTTCAACACCATCCATCACTTCAGCCGACAGCACTGTTTAATTCCTGAAAATCTGGAACGTTCTGGTGTGTAAACGATCCGGGCAGGGTCGGATGATAAATTACTTGTGAAATTCACCATAAAATGTGCCAGGCTTTGAGTCAAACGTGTGCAAAGTGATTTATAAATTATGCTCGGAAAGTTGCTTTAAATAAAACTCCCCGCTGACAATGAGAAGCGCTTTTCTACCTGCTGGGCACACTTCCCAGACTGAATATACATAGGTTTCTGTAATTGATTCGTTTATTTTTCTAAAGCAAAATGAATAGTGCACTTCGTTCGCCTTTAAGTGAATCGCCGAAGTCGATTTCAATTCCCTAAAAGCAGAACACAATAACATTGACATTTTTTCATCCAAAGAGGTGTGTATGAGAATCACGAGAATCCAATCTACCGCAGTCAAGCTACAAAAAAACAAATCCCATTCATAACCAGCACACCAAACTCACCAAGTGTACGTACGGCACAAAGTATCCCAGCACGGCCGTGGCGACGCCGAAGGCCCACAGCCGATAGGCCAGAACGTTGAACACTCGGACGTTAAAGTACTTTCTCATTTTCGCCAGGCCCTTTTGCCACCTGCTCACCGACTCCGAGCCGGACGCCGGACCTCCCTCCATCCCCATGCCTGGCATCGGACACATCCCGCTGGGCATGAGCGGACGGAAGGTGAGGGCCAGCAGCGTCTGGACCAGCATGAAGAGGCTGAGGGTCTGGAAGGTTCTGGAGAGACCAAGCGGTCCCACCACTTTATTCAATAGCACTGGAAACCCCATCGAGAAGAGGCTGCTGCCCGCCGTCACTACGCCGTTGGCCAGGCCCAGTCTTTTCCGGAAATAATGCCCCAGTATCACCAGAGACGGCTGAAAAGCGAACGAGGATCCGCAGCCGAACAGTATTCCATATGTGAAGTAGCGAAGAGCCAGCGTGCTGAGGAGAGAAAGGAGAGCGTTACGTGTGATCGCTTTAATATGCCAAAGAAAATTTGGATTTGAAGAATAAACGTGGAAGAAGGCGCAATGATGGGAAGGTTGTAGGTTAAAAACTTTCCATTAAAAGTCTCCATTCAACCCACATGAAAAGATAATGGAGTACATTATACGATTTTCTAATTTTGAATCTTAACCTAGTAAAGTATGGTCTAGTTTTCACTATATTTCAATTTACATGAGTTTACATCATTTCTCTATAGTACATTTTGAAGTTTACTAGTTTTTTATGTGAGATTCCTTTCTGTTTCTATTCAGATTTAAAGGTATTTTATCTTTTTTTATTGCAGTTGCATGTACAGGTCTTTTAAGCAAATCTAACTTTTTGACCGATGTGACGTGTGAGGTAAGTGTATGTTGAAAGTAAAGTACACACCAACACACGTAGACTACACAAATCACAATGCTGAATATATACAAAACCATTTCTCTCCGGCCACGTGACCTAATCAAGATGGATTGTGGGTAATAATCTCCAGAAGACAATCAGTGCACAAAGCCTAGTGAAGGACGGGACTGTGTGTGTGTACACTAGCGTTTGCTCCACTCTAAACACAGCAGGAACATGTTTTTCTTCAATGTTTTCCATCAACATAAAGAGCTTTTTCATCTTGGAACAAAACCAGCACTTTGTCCAATCGCACATGGATGAGAGAGATGGAGAGAGAGAATGTGAATGAGAGGGGGCGAGTGAATTAATTGAGCGCTGTGTGAGGCCTTCAGAGAAAACACACATCGACAGGAGAAAAGACGGAACGCAGTCGTCGCAAATCAAAACTCTTGCACTCTCTCATTCATTTGAATTTCTTCAAGAAAGAGTCTTGGGTTTAAATACTTTTCAATTATGACTGTGATGTATTATAAGGCAATAAACATAAAAAATATATATATTTACTTTGCGAAGGAGCTGGTAAGCAGACCGATAAAAGCCACGAACGCTCCGCAGACCGCCGTCTTCCGGCAGCCGAAATGATCGGTAAACATACTGACCACAGGAGAGCAGAAAAATATCATCCCCATCGCCAGAGCTCCGACCCATGCTGAAGAGAGAGAGAGAGAGAGAGAGAGAGAGAGTGATTAAAAAACAAGATCTTATTTATTCTCAAAGAGGATCCGTCGTGAAAAAAAACTATGGAAACCATTAAAGACGTTGTAATGGTTTTAGGGGATTTGTATTGGTTTTATTGGAAACTGTGATGGTTCTACTGGTATGTGATGGATTCTATTTGTGGAATGTTAAATCCTATTGGAATATTGACCAAAACACAAAAAATAACTTTGTAATAGTTTTAATGGAAAAGCTAATGGTTCCTAAAAGTATTTTAATGGAAACCATTAGAATTTCTGTACTGGTTTCTGTTGGGTTTCTATAGATTTTTTTAGCAGGGTAGAAACCCAGGAGAAACCAGTTCAGTTTCTATTAAATTAACATTATGAACCATCAGCTTTTTCCATTAAAACCATTTTAACTTCCATAATGGTTTATATTGTATTTCTCAGCAGCTAAACCATTAAAGAAGTTATAAGGGTTTTCTTGGTTTAAAAGGGATTTGTATTGGTTTTAATTGAAACTGTAATGGTTCTACTGGTATGTGATGGATTCTATTGGTGGGATGTTAAATCCTATTGGAATAATGCTCAAACCATACTAAAAAGAACTTTGTAATGGTTTTAATGGCAAAGCTAAATTAATTGTTGTTTTTCTATAGTTTTTTTCAGCATTGACATTAATCCTATTGGAACAATGCCCAAAACACACAACAAATTCTTTTTTGTAATGGTTTTAATGGAAAGGCTAATTGTTCATAATGGTATTTTAATGAAAACCATTATAATTTGTGCAATGGTTTTTGTTGTGTTTCTTTTGTTTTTCTCATTATTGAGATTAATCCTATTGGGACAATGCCCAGAACACACTACAAAACATTTTATTGTATGGTTTTAATTGAAAAATCAAAATGGTTCATAATGGTATTTTAATGAAAAACATTTACATTTCTGTGATGGTATTTGTTTGGGTTTCCATTGTTTTTCTTCAACAGGGAACGTACATGCTTAAGAATAAAGAACAATAACCAAACACCAAGATCACAACAACCCACCTGAAAGATTCATTATTCACACAGATAAACAAGAATCACAAACAGAACATAATTCTGTCAAAAGACATGAAAGTTCATCACCTCTGTTTCAAAAGCACTGTCTGGTCATCCTCAAACAAACACCCGTACTGAATGTTTTCATGGTTCAAAGGTCGTTTAATGTCTGCACAGCGTGTCTGAAGTTTAAGGCCAGCGGTTCAATATTTGACGCTGACCTGTGTGTGTGTTATCCTGGCTGAGGTTCAGTGAAAAACTGTGGCCCGTAACTTCCAGCGAGGAAGCGGTCGCTTAACAAACCAAGCAAATGATGTTTACACGTATTTCTGTTGAAGAACACAAGGTCAGGGTTTAAATTTGCCTCCCGCTGGCTTCATGAGATGTATATTTTCCACAGGTTTCACAGCAAGTGCTCTGTTTGTTTTTCTGTTCGCTTTAAAGCAAATCACCGATCATTCTGCGAAGTTCCCGTGGAAGTACACGTTGGGAACTTCAGAACAATGCCAAGAGTTTATATTTTGGAATAGCGTGTTCGGAAAGAAACCGTTTCATAGCGTGCACAAAAAAATCATGCAGAAACATGAAGTAGATAAGCCTGCGTGTGTTTTTTGGGGCCATGTTGAAGGATTAAACATTCCTGGGACTATTAGAAATGGATTACTGTACTTCTCCAGGAAAGAAAATCTCACACAGACTGCAAAAAAAGAGTCAACGCACAGCTCAGTCACACATATTATAGTCTACCGCCATGAGATTACATACATCATTCGGTGTGTTTTGGCGATAAATCTGAAGGGACATTTTCTTCAATAACACAATATATCTGGTGTCTTCTTATGAGGCGTTACCTAGCAACAGTAGTTAATAACTATTGTTAATAATCACGTTGATGACACTAACACACCGCAACCCAAAGGTATACTTAAAAATAGACCGCAGGAGAGAAGATTCAATGAACTTGAGATCACACAAGAAATGAGCAGTGCTTCACTGTTTCTATTTCAGGATCATATTCAGGGAAATCTCTCATTTTTATGAGACACAATCCATGAACATGATCCCAATGGATTCAGTATCTTAGATGAATAACAATAAAAAAAAAGAAAAAAAAGTTCATTTAAGTTAAATTAAATAAAACCGAGATTGCAGATGATCAAACAATAAAACATAAAAGCGAAAGAGAGAGAGAGAAAGAGAGGGAGGGAGGGAGAGAGAGAGAGCGTGTGATGTCACTTCATATAAGCCTAACTCGACCCATGCTGGCACAGAATGAACTGAAAACACATGGCCCTCTCCTCTCACTCTCTATCTGATTTTGTAAGCAAAGACTTTCATTTGCTAACATTTATGTCCAGATGAAAAATGCCCCGTTTGCTCAAAATATAAACCAGAGAAACTCAATGTGCTGGGGGAGGCGTGACGAGAGCCGTGAGGCGGGGCCGGTGGCTTGATTGATGGCTGATACCAACTATCAATCACGCCACTGGCCCCACCCCACGGCTCTCATCACGCCTTCCTCACCACACTCAAGCCTACAGAACAAAAACTGAGAAACTTCTCAAACTGTACTTCATAAAATCCCATAATTGGTCCGTCTCCGTTTCTCGTGCGAACAGTGTCTGAACACTTTCTCTCTCTGGTCTTTTTCTGGATTACTAGTTTTTCAAGCTCTTATTCTCTCTCCCTCTTGCTCTAAATCACTCAGATCCTACAGTGATTATGTCTAATGAGATGTCTCCTGTAATCATAAAATGACTGAAACGATGGACAGAGACACAAAGAGCCAACCAAGCATAAAGAACAGAGAGAGAGAGAGAGAGTGAGAGAGCGTGTGTGTAAGAGAGAGAGAGAGAGAGAGAGAGAGAGAGAGTAAGGAAGAGATAGAAAAATAGTGAAAGAAATAAAGAAAGAGAATCAGAGAGAGAGAAAGAGAGAGTGAGTGTGAGAGAGAGAGAGAGAGTAAGGAAGAGATAGAAAAACAGTAAAAGAAAGAAAGTAAGGAAAGAAGGAAAGAAAGAGAGAGAGAGAGAGAGAGAGAGAGAGAACTAGACAGAGTAAGGAAGAGATAGAAAACAGTGAAAGAAAGAAAGAAGGAAAGAAAGAAAGAGAATCAGAGAGAGAGAAAGAGAGAGTGTGTGTGAGAGAGAGAGAGAGAGAGAGAGAGAGAGAGAGAGAGAGAGAGAGAGAGACAGAGTAAGGAAGAGATAGAAAACGGTGAAAGAAAGAAAGAAAGAAGGATAGAAAGAAAGAAAGAGAATGAGAGAGATAGAGATAGAGAGAGATACAAATAAGTGACCCAGTAAAACTGACAGATGCTGTTTGACAGATTGTGAATAAATAAACTGAGCCGCAGGGAGGAATGGATCTCTCTCTCTCTCTCAAACATACACACAAACCCATACACACACAGCTGTCTGAGCGAATCAAAGTCAAACTGTATGAACATGTTAAGCTTAACCCAAGATCATAACAGAGAAAAGAAATGATTTCCTGTTTTAAAAAATGATCTTTCTATGGATCTTTACTCATAATTTAAATTGATATACTTTTCACAGCAAGTATGCACCCCTTGTCCAAATTGAAACCAGAGCTTAAAAAACTAAACAAAAGATAACGCTTTCATTAATAATGTGAAATAAACAATAATATGCAGTATTATTTCAAATGTAGATGATGTTAATATTTGCACTACATAATGTGCAAAAAATCCTGCACGACATTTATGGGCATCAAATTAAAACTAATAATGGGTATTAAATCGTACATCCTCCAGATTCCTTAAAGTAATGACAGCTTGAGGGTAAATGTACATAAATAATGGTACAATGATGTGTACATTACATCTTCATTCAGTCATTTGTCAGAAGAACTTAAAGATGAAGAACAGATCGAACAAGATCTGCAGAAATAAGCAGTGAAGAATATTTCAATCAAACAATTTGAACAGAATAATTATTTTCTGTGTATTGAAAAACAGGAATGCAAATGACTAACAAAACCCACAATCATGTCGAAGATCTACACGAGACAAGCTGTGTGCTGTATGAACACATCGAATTCAAACCCTTGTGTGTCAGTGACATGCAAGGTTGAGATCCAAATAAACAGAAGCAGAGGAACATGCTTTGATAGCGTTGAGAGATCTGGACATGAGATCAGCACAGATCATCCGTGCGACAGCATTGTGAAAACGGCTTTATGACCAAATGTGTAAATGTGTGTCGGGTCAACACCGATAATCATGTCACGTGTGCAGAACGTTTCATTTCTGCCGTTCGCCTCCAGGTCTCGTGTTAAAAGGCAAAGCTGCTGTACATCCACGGACGGGCAGAAAAAGTGATCGTACAGTCGACCGTGTGCAGACGTCCACACAAACAAACCCCAGATGTGTATACTGAGGTTAACATGACGTACTTGTGCACTGTGACCGGACTTTAGACAAACTGAGATGCATTACAACTAATCTAGTTATGGAGCACTGATTTGATTTATAATCACATTTGTGTTTTACGACTAAATGGAAGAAATTCACTTTTGAACGCATCGTTCTTTTATTTTATTTATTACAGGAAAGACACAAATGCACGTCAACCTCTAATATTTTTAGGGCATGCCTTATTTTTAGTGCCACATTTTAATTTAAAGTCAAGGCAGACGAAAGAAAGAAAATTACAGATGTCTTAAAAACATACACAGACATTCTCACGCTCGAAAACTATCAGTGACACAGCAGACAGCCAACGGTCAACTTCACCCAACACTTGTCTCCTGTTCTCTGCTTTATCTCTCCTTCACCTGAGACTGGAGGAGAGATCAGAGCTTTCCCTGAATGATTTCAACCTGTACGTCTGAGACCAGCCAAAAATACATTACATACATATGTAATAAACAGATTCGCAAACTTATTATGAGCACAAAATGACAAGTCTGAGCGTAAGGACTCGACGACAGATATTTCTATCCGGCTGCACTCGTATTAAAAAAACAAAACGTTTCTCTGAAAATGATGACCTGAACTTTGGTCTGTGCTCAGACTAAACAGGTAAACAGCACGGGACGCAAACAGAGCAAAGAGGGACTGAGTTCATGAAGACCCAATGTACAGACAGGTAACATGATCAGAGTCTATGCATTACCAACAGAGTCCTTTCCTTAGTGTGTGTGTGTGTGTGAGCCCAGAGAACAAAAACAATCCAAAAGACTGATGTCAACCATTCATTTACTGCTAAATGTTTGAAGATTTGTTCAGCTTCTTTCAACCTATAGAGCAGAGCCCCTTTTGTGTGGGAGTGTCTGTGTAATCCCCTATTGAGATTAATGTTAACGTTTTTGTGTGTGTGTGTTAGGGCCGGATGGACCACTTGAGCGCTGGACACGGCCCTTCAAGCCCTGCATGTTTTCACACTACCCCGAGTCCCTCACGGACCAATCAAATCCTCTTATATCTGGCCACATAGGCCCATTTCTGCAGATTAAATAAAGGCCCGCAGTACAAAGAAATACAAGGTGTGAGAGAGTGAGAGAGAGAGAGAGAGAGAGAGAGAGAGTGAGAGTGAGAGAGAGAGAGAGAGAGAGAGTGAGAGAGAGAGAGAGAGAGAGAGAGAGAGAGTGAGAGAGAGAGAGAGAGAGAGAGAGAGAGAGAGAGAGAGAGAGAGAGAGAGAGAGAGAGAGAGAGAGAGAGAGAGAGAGAGAGAGAGAGAGAGAGAGAGAGAGAGAGAATGTTTGAAACTCTCACCGTTGTCAAAGGGTCACTTCACCCAAAAATATAAATCTGGTCATCATTTACTCATCTTCAAGTTGTTCCAAATGTTTGTTCTGATGAATACAGAGAAAGACATTTTAGAAGAATGCTCATAACCAAAGATTATTGGACCCCATTGACTTCCATAGTAGGAAGAATAACTTCATCATTTTTGGTTCTGTTAAAGAAAATATTTTGTAGAATGTGGGACAGCAAACAGTTCTGGGGCACTTTTCAATACCATTGTATTTTTTCCTACTATGGGAGTCAATGGGGTGCAAGAACTGATTGATAACAAGAATTCATCTGAATATCTTTTTCTCGGTATTCATCAGAAAAAATTATGCAGATTTGGAACAACTAGAGAGTCATTCATGACAGAATATTCATTATGTGCAAATGTGGAAAATGTAAATACTTTCGGTAACATTTTACAATAAGGTGCTATTAGTTAACTTTAGATAACAATGAACAATGTAGTTTTTAAGCATTTATTAATCCTTATTATTGTTAGTTAATGTCAATAAAGTTATTCATATCAGTTCATGGTGCATTAACTAATGTTAACAACGTTTGATTTTAATGATGTATTGGTAAACGCTAAAATTAACATGACATTAATAAATGTTGTAGAAACATAGTTCATATTAGCTATTGCATAAACTAATTGTTAACAAAAAGCTCCTTATTGTAAAGTGTTACCAAACTTTCTTTTATCATCACAGTAAGAAATTCTGCTGCTAAATGGAGTGTGTAAATCCCAACACAATGTCTTTTCTCAGTTCCTGGCATTCGCTCTTCTGAATTCCAACTCTGTTTTCACAACCGTCCAAATAAACGGTCAAACATGTCTATTACTCTTTCCCAATGCTATAACACTTTTAAAAGAAAACAGAAAGGAGCAGAACAGAGAGAAAGACGGACAGCAAGTGGAGAAGTACATCAAAATCTATGTGTACCAAGAAGAGCTCGCAGCTGAAGAGAAGAGCAAACACTGAACATCAGCTTTATCCGTAAGACTCCGTCATGAAAGAATAGACCGAACATTACACCTTACACATACATGACTCTTTCTTCAGTTGAAAACAAAAGAAGATATTTAAAGAAATGTAGCGGTTTTGTGTTCATAACAGAAATCAATGGAGTTTGATCATCAACATTCTTCGAAATATCTTCTTCTGTGTTCTGCAGAAGAAGAAACTCCAACAGGTTTGGGATGACATGAGGGTGAGTTAATAATTAGGAGTTTTCATTTCGAGGTGGACTACGCCTTTAAATCAGGCATTCATCTTCCTCTGGGCTTGTTCCGTTTAATATTCAGAACCAGTAAACATCAAACTAAAAGCTGAAAGCAGAACAGCCAAGCGGGATTTGAAACATTAAAGTAAGCAAGCTTGTAGCAAACAAGCAGGACAGATGTTGAAACAAGCGGCGAGACGCAGGAGATTATCAGCATGTGGACTGGGTTTGTGCTGGCAGTGAATCTGGGGTTATCGGGGACATAGGCTGGTTCGGAGGGTTCATGAGAGCTGCTTCGTTCGAGCAGAAAATGAATTCTGTTATAAACCGGTGGTCAGATCACTTCTGTTGGTCATTAAACTAGAAAATATTATTTTCCACCAAAATAAAGGTTGTGGACTCTATAGGGATTATAAAAATGACAAACAAAATGATCAACAGTTGTTATCATTATAGTATCTTTATCAGCAACAGTCAACAGTGACCAACCAGTGGACCAACACTATAAAACTGTACAAATTCAATTGAATTTAATTACAAATATCAAAGACTTTCTCATTAAGAAACAATAGGTCACCCAGCAATACTATGGTCAGTAAACATCAACATGAAAGCAGGTGGCAGTGATGGGGTCACTCTGTCTGAGCCCCTCTGACCCGGGACTCTAAAATCAGGTGTGATCCGATAATCTCTCAGGATCAGTGCGCCTGGAATCGGCTTTGACCCCTCACGTAAAGTGCACCACTCACCCACTTTAAACTGTGACGCCTGGTCCTTGACACCCTCGTGGTCTTCCACCAGCATCGTGTGCAGAATACCAAACGAGTTCTGTATGCCGAATATCGAGCCGTTGCACCAAGTAGCGGCGAACACCACCACCCAGCCGAATCCCCCCTCGGGCGGCACGAAATCGTGTCCCGGGTGTGCGCCGGGCGGCGTCTCCGGACGCTTGTCCGGGCTGCCCGTCTGTATCAGCTGAACCGTGCTGTCCTCCGGCACAATCTTCTGCTCCGATTCCTCGCATTCCTCTTTGTTCTCTGTGTTTTGCTCCATTGCGGACGAAGCGAGCTGTTCGTCGTGTCCGGTCTGGGGTTCAGGGGTCGATACCTCGGGACCGGGGGTCCCGCTGCCTCCTTCTGGACTGTTGTCATTGCTTTCCGCGTGCATCCTTAACGAAGCGGATGCAAGTGTGTTTGTTGCGAAACTATTTGATCATATGCGTGAGTATAGATGAAAAACGAACAAAAATGCGTGGTAGAGTTGATCAGAGATGCGAAAGTAAAAGCCGAACACAAAACAATCTCTTGACGCGCGTGGACGGAGCTTTGCGCGGATGATCAGTCATAATCCGATCGATAAAACGCAAATCGTGTTATGAGAGATCACTCTTCATAAGCGCCTCGACTTCCAGCCAACGTCATGTCCAGCCAGAAGCTCGCTTCAGGTCTCTTTATCTGAAGCCAAACGTGCACCGACTCCTCCTATGTCTCATTTGTGTAACATTCACGACGGATCCCGGTGGGCTGCCCCGCGCGCACTTCTGCGGTGCAACAACGTAACATTTAAACGCTCCAAACGACAACGTGCATTGTGATTGTGTGCCACTTTATCATTTGAAACACTCCGCGAATACGTCCATTAAAGCTCTTTCCGCGAAACAACGAAACACTTCCAGTAAACAATCTTTACTGAACGGGTCCGCCTCCTCGCCGCCCGCAGAGGGAACGGATTTGAAATTCCACCGGCGCAGGATTACGGAAACCGGAGACCAGCCCCTATCTCACCATTCCTCGCCCCGCAATTGGCTTAAAACGGAAGCGCGCCGAGAACGGTATAGATGACGCGAGAGTCGGTCACAGGTACATGTACAACCGAATCGGTGATCGTTGTGCGTGTGTTTGGTTTCCCGATTGTTGCGGCGTTTGGCAAGCGCGCAAATCATCAATGTGGCGCCGATCAGACGGGTCCAGATTGTTGATGGTTCACGATCAACGTCTCGATCTTTATCCAGAACGGCGCGGTCAGTACAGATTTCGTGAATCGGTGCATACGGGCGCGTATGGCTCGTGTTTGGGTCGCCATGATGGGTTATTATGGTATGGAGGGGGAGGATCGGTGACGCGCTTCCCTGTACAGTACCTATAGTAATACCTCCAATGTCACATTCAAGCATCTCTTCATACTGTGTACATGTGCGGTGATGCAGTTTACACTTTATTATGTACTACAAACCGTAGTCAATGGTAGTTTACTGTAGTATAGAGATATTATAATAATTAACGCCTTTTCAATAACTCACTCGATCATATTTGCTCACCTGAGCTTGTATTTATTTGTTATTAATCACGTTTTAAATATTTATGCTGACATAAACCGACTTTTTTGGACTCTACGTTGAATCAAGAAATGTATCTGTGTAGATTATTTTGCATTATTACTTTTGTTTACATTTCAAAACTATATGCAGACTTCCAAGTGTAAGTTCGATCCCAGGGGATTACATATATCTATGTATAAATGTATGGGATAATGCAATGTATGTCGCTTTGGATAAAAGCATCTGGCAAATGCGTAAGTGTAAATGTTATTAGGATTCTAATTTCGCTTTCATATATGTGTCGTGTATTATTGATTCTCTAGTTTCTGCAGTGACTCATGTGGACCGCTAGAGGACAGCAGAGATCCGGTTTATTGGCTGTGCCGAATGTATTCCCAGGGCAAGACCTTTAATCAAATGATCTGAATGAATATCCTTAAAGAAAAACATGATGTGATGAAAGATTTCCTGATGCCTAGGTTACAGAATACAATGACTGGATTTATTTTTGTGGCAAGGAGGGGAATTAATCACTTAAGAAAGAGGAAGCAGTGCATTTTGTCATTTTTTCTAATACGTCACTGCACATACTGTAGTGCTTGCCATCTTTTGGAACATTACATTACAAAGACTTGATAATAGTAAAGAAATTAAGTTTGTTCCCAGACGGTGAGGTTGTTATACAGAACACATCATTTGGTAACGATAACATTGTCTTGTATCACAGAAAGTTGATTCATCCTTGATTATAATTGGAAGTGTAATACCACAAATGCTATTAAACATTTATATATTTTAAACATAATATTACACTTTATTATTTACAGAAGACCTCAACAAAACGTTGATTGAATTTAACTAATGTTACTAATGTTGACTAATGCTAAGTTATATAATGTTACAGATCATAAATTCCTAGAAAGTTGTTTGTAGTTTTTTAAAACCGAGTGTTCGCATTAAAGTGTAAGTTTTTTTTTGACGACAACCCATAATGCCCTAGCATCTTAGTAAGCACAAAGCAATGGTCTAGAAACCATTCACCACAAGAATTACGTTCAGAAAATCACACATAAGATCTCCTATTCCTTATTAGTACAAATGTTTCATGCTCACACCAGTGTCATGACATGAGGGACTTTTCCAATATTTTCGTTCGTGTGACGTCACCATCCCTGTGGATTTAGGACAGAATGCGTTAGTGTGAGACTGGAGCAAAGGTGACAAGGTCAAGGGTCAGTTTACTCCCTGCGGCTTAAGATTCTTTTAATAGAGTTTAGTGGAGAGAAGTGGGAGGAGGAATGAGACATGAATTACACATCAGAGAGAGAGAGAGAGAGAGAGAGAGAGAGAGAGAGAGAGAGAGATGGCGATGCATACGTCTCAACACATACGCAGCTGTCTGCTTTTCGTTTCAGTGTTTTGACTGCAAACGAAAGTGAGAGATGTCACACACCTGCTGTCTGCATCATCAGAGATAGAATCTCTGGACCCTCAAATCCTCAGTTTATCTCTCCACATCTTTCTCAAAAACCTGTATGATTAATTGATTTCTAAAGTGCTTTTTGTAATATTGCATTGTTGCATACAGCTGTAAGAAAATACATTTTAGAAAAAAACAGATACAAAATGCTAGAAAACAGGGGAATTTATGTAGATACTGTTTCATATTACATCAGAGATATGACCTAGTGAGCATTCTGTTTCTACAGTAGATAATAAATAAATGTTTTCTGGTCTTGATTAACTATTGGAAGTAATTAAAACATTAATAAATTTCATAAACAAACAAGTTTACGACAACCTTTGTGCATTTAGTGTTAAAAAGTGATCAAAAGTTTGATGACTTTATCTCGGTGAGCAAGACTGTTTTGGATAAGCATCTTGATCTGGAGAGCACCGGAAGACATTCTGAATCGGTTGAGGAAAGCAACATGGTTTGAAATGTCACATAAGATATGAAATATACAATAAAAAAACAGCCTATTTTTAAAAACAACATCAAGATAAAAATGAATCTGCTTTCGAGGGAAATAAGTAATGAATAAATACATTTATAACATGTGAGGTAAAAACGTCTCACTATTTGGCAGCTATTCAATTATAATCTATTTTTATTTATGCAGTTATAACTGCTTTACAATCCATTTGTTGATGAGTTATTAATCATTAATGAACCCATTTATAAATGCTTTATGAAGGGAACCTTATTGTAAAGTGTTAACATTTGTCTCGAGCCATTGTCACCCAAGAACAGGTTCACACTGCGACAACCTTAAGTTTGACAACAAGGCCATCATCTGGGATAGAAATGTATCTCCCCCCAGCCATTAACATGAAAAACCAGTGACTTTTTTTTGCGTTTTAGACGGTAATGTTTGGAAAAGATGAAGCACCAGCCCCATCCCACCTGTATTGTGTTGGCAAAGACAGATTCAGATTCATCTGAGATAATGTTCAGACAGTGAGTCTGTGTGTTTTGTCTCTTGCCTCATGCACACATAGATACGCGATCACCTGGCGTGATCATACATGTCCGACACAGATCTTCTTCTCATGATAGTGTGAGTCATGTAGCTGTGGATGGTTGTCTCTGACTCCGGTGTGGGCGTGGAAGAAAATCTGGCTGTCATCTCTTGATGGTGGCTTCCAGGAACCCGCTGGGACAACAAGTAAACCCTTTCGGCTTGTTTAACACATTGTCTAACACCCATAATGGAGCCGTTTCAACTCATCTGACCTCATCAGTGTTCATCCTCATTTATTTTTCCGTCTTTAATTACTTTGTTGACTTGAATAAAAATAGAGGTCATTTAATTGGTTTGCTTTTAGATTTAGTGGGGTTTGATTGTAGATGTATAATAGTAGAGCAGTATACAGCCGTGAAAAGCTTTTCTGAATTTACTGTTTCTATGTGTTTAAATAAGAAAAAATGTTTTATTTGTGAATTACTAACAATTTATTTCCTAAATGTATTGCTTCTATTTGAATTCATTGTGCAACTGGAGAAACAGGTTAAAATGAAAGAAAAGATGCTCTGTATTTTCTCAGACCTCAAATACTGCAAAGAAAAAAGTTCATATTCATTTTTAAGCAATAAAACTATCATATTTTTTGTATGTGATGACCTGAATTTTGATCACAGTTTAATGTGTCTTGTCATTCTGTCAGTCTTTCACATTTCTGTTGGATGACTTTGTGTCACTGCTGAGCTTTGATTTGATTGAAATCCAACAGAGGCTGGACTGGAATGATCACAATACATCTAGAAATGATGATGTATTGAACATTTGGAACAGTCTCATATTTTTTCCGCGCTTTATTACACCACTAACCAGCAAAAGTAAAAGCCTTAAAAAAAAACAAAGCTTCATTCTTTACACATTCAAACTTAAGACATACCTAAAAATGTAAGTGTGTGTGAGTGTGTGTATGTGTGTGTATCGTTGACGACTGTGAAAACATTGAATATGTTCTGTCTCTCCTTAAAGGAACAGACACCCCACAACTGACACGACCATATAAGGACATGTTTCCTCTTCCCCTCCTCTTGGAAAATATTACAATACAATATTTCAAAATGTATGGATTTCACATCGGCAAAGACAAATTTATATTTCTGTGTAAACTGTTTCATAAAAGGCACACACGCACACAAACTCATAGGGGCCAGATGAGTTCCAGCATGTCTCCTTCTGCTGCTGGATAAGACATTAACATGCAGGGCAGCACAGAACCCGTCGCCACTCCTTAGCAAACTTGAAAAGAAGCATGAGGGGGTGAGGGGGTAGTATCGAGGTGCAGAAAGAACCTAAAGAAAAAAGAGGCGAAAGATGGAAGTGTTCCTTGAAAAATGAGGCAAAGAGTGAGACAGGACGGTGGGAGGGAAGCAGACGAGTGAGGGGGTGTACAAAGGGAGGGGACTTTAGCAGGAGGAAAATAGGAAGGTTGATAAGATAGAAACCATTGGAGTGAGAGAAAGAGTTGCTGAAAAGCTGGACGTCTACTGGAGCTGATATCTCATTCATCAAAACCAGAATCAAACTCTACAGAAGTCATACAGGTAAATAGAAATAATCCTTCAAGTTTAACTTTCTCTCTGGTTGCCATAAGCTACGGAATAGTACTGGTCTGTGTGCTGTTTTACCATGGGAACTGTGATTTCTGCCAAAATTAGATTAACTAAACGTTGCTACTGTGAAAATACCACGAAGCAGTATGGCATCTTCTCATTCATTTAAAATGCTCTCTGACGTTTTTCAATTGTAAATGATTTATGTTACAATTTTTATAAAAGTTCTTTTGACTAATAGGTATTATGCAATTTGCTTTTCCATGCCAACCTTACTGCCAGCATGAGGGTGTTTAGTATGCAGTTGTTAAGGTGTTGTGTCGTTGTGTCGTTGCTTACTGGAGTCTCTTGAATACCTCCTTCTTGTAAATTTACAGGTTTTCTCGTGACATGTCGGAATATAAAAGACTCGCTCCAGTAAGCGACAGCATAAAACAACAACAGCCACGATAAAATAATACAATTAAAACAAAGATTATAGCAACTTTCAGCAAAATCTGTAGTTTTGTCATCATACGTATTTGTCATTTTGTTTGTTTGAATGCCTTTTTAAAGGGAAACTTTAATAGTGATGCTTGTTTTTATGTGGTACATTTCAGAATCGTCCATCTCTGTCAAATGTTATTTTTTTGTCCGTTTTTTTATTTGATGTGAATTTTAATCAAGCGGGCTATAAACATTCTTTTTAAAAAGAAACAGGTTTCTCTTCCTCTTTATGGCTTCCCACGCTAACTGGCAGGCACTTTGTTCATTCCATTGAGAGCCCAGTGTGTGTCCTGTTAAAACACCCAGATGTTCAGTTTGACTTTAATTAAATCCATAAGGGACAGCGGGCTGTTTGCTCATACACAGACAGCCGTTGGTGAAGGTCAAAATAAACCTGAATATACTTTACCTCCACAATGTGATGTGACGCTGAATATAAAACAAATAAGAGTGGGAATCGTTTCGATCAATTAGGGCATCGGTTGGATCAAATGATTCCATGTGTGTGTTCTGTGTAATTGTTTCAATACAGCACTTGTAACTTTATTTATTACAGAATCAAGATGTTATCTGGGTCACAGGTCACATTTCTCCTGCTTCTTTATCTGTCTGAGTGGGTCCGCGCAGCATCCGTTGGTCCATCGCTGCTACAACCTCCCATGCCGCGTGTTCGCATCATTGAAGTAGGGGACGACTACGATGACGCAAGCTCAGTGACAACAGTCGCCCCACGATCGCCCGGGGCCACCACAACCAGCGCGACCCCCCGAATATGTGACTACGACCCCTGTGTGGCTCAGATGACCCCCTGCTCTAAGATTTCGGCCCAGACGGGTTGCCTCTGTCGAGGGGTGACAGGAGGGGAGGTGAGGCCCGCGCCCCCGAAGCTTCGGGACATCAAAGTGGAACACTCAGGGCAGGTGGTCGTCCACTGGTGTGCCCCTCGCTCCACCGTCATGCATTATAAGGTCACCCTGAAAGGTGGGGAAGGGGGAGAGCAGATTTTCGAGGAATATTTGCGGAACAGTGTTGTGGCTGGGATGAAGGTCGGAGAAACCGTCTGTGTGTCGGCCATGAATGAGGCAGGGGTCAGCGAGGAGTCGTGTGCCCAATACGAGTCCCCAACCACTGATCACTACGCTTTGACCGCAGGAATTATTGCGGGAGGCGTCGGCTTTCTGGTGCTGATAACGCTTCTTGCTGTTTTACTGTGGCGACGGAGGTCGTGCCGAAAAGCAAATATGAGTGAAGCAGGAGGTCTCGGCAATCCTTCATACACCAATGATGGCGTTCTGTAGTGTCTCACTCAACAGGATAAAGTGACAACATGGGAGAAAGAAACTGAATGTATGTGATTTTGCGCTGTGCGTCTGACTGAAAAATGCTCTAAACTGCTTTGTGTGATTCAGATATTCAAATTGTCTGATGGTTTTTACTGTTTCAGACAACATGAAGTCTAAATGTACCCTCTTTTTCATATTGTAAAGACAGATGATTGTCTTCATTGCGTAGACTTCATTCACCTGTAAAATCATTGTTTTCCTCTGATGTCATCAGGAAGACATAGATTATTGGAATAATGGCATAGATAATTTGAATAATGGCAACCAAGGTCTTTATCATAGATATTTAGTACTTTTATTTGAAACATTGAATTTGAGAAATGTATTTAGGTTACTGTTGTACAGTAAGTGACACAGCGTTTCTAAAATAGGCCTATTGTCAACATTTTTAATGATTTAATGCCAGTGAACATGAATTTAATGAACGTTACACTAATAACTACCATTGATGTGTTTACTATTAATATTTGGGTTCGTAGGAAATGTTGGGATTCTCTGGATTTCTTTTGTTTTATTTGTAGCAAAACAGCACATTTTCACCACAAATTTACCATTGTCATACTATAGTAACAAGAGTTTAACCATGACAATTTATAGTTAAACCGTGATAAATCAACCAATAAACATACTCTTTAACTATAATAAAACCACGGTAAAATTATTGATATTTCTTACGAAACTTGCATTTCTGAAGAACTGTTATCCTCTCCCAACCCACTGCAAACTAACATTCAACTCTGACTCAATTCTGATATGACACTCCCAAATTTCACACTCCAACCAATTCCCAGTGTTTAAAATCTAGTCTCTTTCTTGTGTTTTTATTTTCTGGCTCGGTTATGCTCAGATGTACGATACAGAAATGAAATGTGTAGAAATGTTATTTAATTTAATAGCACTAATGGTTCTGTAGCCCTTAGGAAGCCTGGAGCTTCGGAATGCTAAACAGGGTTTTGTAAAGTTTGTTGTACAGCTTCTTGAGATTATGTAAAAATATTGAGAATGCGATCATTATTGTAGTATTTTTGTAGTATAACTAAGTATGTAGGCCTAGTCATTTCAATAAAGATATTATAACTGCATTTGCTTGACAATTTGACGTTCTCACATAAAACCACTATAATTTCAGTTGCCGATTTTATGAAACTAAATGACAATGAGTTGATGCTCAAATCGCTGAAGTGCTTTTCTTTGTATGTATACAGCCAGCAGATGTGAGATACGTGTGTAAAACGTACCAGTAAAATAATGCTGAATCGAGCGCAAATAACAGTTTCATTTTCCGTCTGCTTTTGTCAATCACTCCTTGCTTTTGCTACCTACTAATCATAGTTTATTGCTCTTAGGAAGGAAAAAGTATGTGTATGAATGCCAGGGAAATATTCGCCTCCAGCAAGTATATAAAGTATAAGGGAGTGGTATGTATTGCTTAGAATTGGTGCCGATCCTAGACGTCTGGGGATAAGCAAACCTTTGTGGGGGCCCTTGTCACAGTTAAAATTTCGATAAACATAACTGTAAACTAAAATAAATAATAAATCAAGGAAAACACTTAAATTATAAAAAACTGATAGACAAAAAACATTAAACTGACAGAACAATTAAGTATCAAATTAAATTCACATTTCACAAAAAAGAATTATTTACCTAAAGTAACGCATGGCTCTGGAACCATCTAGCTGTAAAAACCTTTAACACGCAAATGCGATGTGTTTTCACTGACAAAATTATGATTAACAAAAATTAAACATGATCAGTAGTTTACACAAGAAAGCTTAGCAAACGAAAACACATCAATCATTCTCTTAATGTGATGAAACAAAAATTACATTTTATCATGGGCAAACAAAATACAGTGGATTGCCGTGGTGTGCATACCTGAGACACATCACACACAGTACAGTTGGTTTTCCCTGTCGCTTTTGAGCTTTAAATAATGGTACAATTTGTGTATGAACCTATACAGTAATGAAATACACAGCAATTTTTACATATTATTTCACAGTTTATTGGAATAAATATAAAACATCTTAAGGGTGTGTATACAACCACAAGAACCCTCCAAGTCATACCCTTTAAATACTTTTGAAGTTAGAAACGTGTATATGAACGTGTAGCGTATTTAACTTTGGAGACGGTCCCTAAATTCAGACTATCGCACGTCAAACCAACTTTATGCCGGTGGATAAATACTGAATTTGTACTTGCATAATTTGGCAAAACTAAATAAGACTTTTAAAAAAGTACAAAAGCACATGCTTTCTTGTTCTTTTGCTTCGCGTTGTTGGCGTTTTTTCCGCTACGGAGGGATAGTCGTGGCCATTTGTTAAGACGCATAATCACATCACGCGCATTTCATCACCTGTTCGGCAAATAAATTACATATTAAAAATAAAGTTCGAAATGATTTCTGTAAAGTTAAATCCGCAGTATACAAAAATAGCGTCTTGTTTACATGAAAGTGTTTTCGATGCGGTCCTCAAGGGGGCCCCCTGGTGGTGCAGAGGCCCTACGCAGCATCGCACTAGTCTGCGTATGGAAATATCGGCTCTGCTTAGAATTCATGGCACATATTAATTAAACATGTCCATTTCTTTATTACACTATATGAAATTATCAGTAAAGAAGTTACACTGACAAATTTGGTGGACGCTTGTTGCAACCTACGGTGCAATGCAGTCAATGTACATTATGCTTTTATTTCAACTTTGTCAAATTGTCCCTGCATTTTTTCCTTTGATATTTTGACAAAGATTTGAGTTCAACTGGATCACAGGTGGGGGGGGTTATATTTTTCTATAAAAATAGAATAAAAACATTGAAATATTAAAACAATGCTTGATTACCTAATGTACAAATAATCTGGTATCAAGCCTATAAAAGCCACAATCTCCAAACATTCCACACACACCATGAGACAATGTGACACAATGTCAGTGATGAAAATACTGTTTTTGGACATTCTTTCTATTGACAATATCTGTTGTTTTTTAGATGTATACAAATCTTCTTGAAGAAGCCAACAAGGATAAACAAATATAAAAAGTTAGAAATAAATCGGCACTGTACTTACATCTTTGTTGGACCGTTTAGAGATGAAACAATGGGAGGACAATCAAATCTGGCCTTTATAAAGAGCAGTTTCATCTGTGGGCTTTGTTTCTAACAAATCCTCTAAGCTTCCTCTAACAATCATATTTACAGAAAATTAGTGTTGGTCTGTTAAATTGTGATCATACAAAACGCTTTGTTGTACAATAATAAGTAGATGTTCTTCCTACTTTTATTTTAAAAATAATTTTTCACCGGTCTTTATTTTCTGGTTTATCTCTTTATTCGAGTTTATATAGAAACTGTAATTCTTTATTTTGTGTTTATTCGAATCCCGTTCGTTAATTTCCAGACTTTTATTTTGGAGAGCTGTCACTGCGGGTCGCTGTTGATCCGTGTTTCTGATCCGATTATCGTCACAGTCTGTCAGACCCTCCGCTCAGCTGCGGGCAGGTCGATGGAGACCCACAACTGGTGACAGCTGTATAGTTTGTGTTTCTACACTGTTTGACACAAAACCGGAGAGGGATGTCTGCACCGGGCTACACGAACCCGAACCCGTCCGTAAATAATTACGGCTCGAGCTCGACGCAAAACGGAGGCGGAGCGGCGTCCTGTCAGAACGGTGCGAGAGACCTGAGCTAACAGCTAAGATATCCATGCTAAAGCTGAGCTATGAAATGACATTCGTATACACGAGCCAGATGCTAAGCTAATCACCCTTAAGATGAGATAAAACGCTGAAGGCTAGGCTAACATGTTACATGCTATAAGGCCTGAGCTAACGGAGCGACTGAAGCACCTGCCCTCAGCGCTCCTGGGGTGGAGACTTCAACCTTACAGCCTTTATAGAGATCGTTGTTGTAGGGATGGATTTTCAGTTTCTTTTATTAAACCACACGGCTGTATTTCGAGGATTTTAATGAGATTTTAGTCAGACTCGACCTCAATCAGTCAGCTGCTGCGATTAGCGCGTTAGCATGTAGTTTTGATCAGCTGGTGTTAACGTTAGTTCGTTTATTTTTCTCGTTATGTAAAACATATTAGTTATGATTCTTTTGATTCTTCCACTCGTAGTTTGCGGTTGAATTTATATGGTGTAATTTGATTAAATTATGGAGTACATCACTGTATTTAAATGTTTACTGAATACTCCCTGTAAACAAATTATTATTATTATACTGACACATGCATGTAACTTAGTGTTAGTATTGGCAATACTCTGTTGTTGTTTTGGTACTGTAATATAAGGGCTGAACTGTATTTTGGATGTTAATTTAATCCGGATTATAAATGACACATTGAATCAGTTTTGTATTTTCTAATGTATGTCTGTTATACAGTTGGTTTATCACCTGTGTATTAAGTGACATGCAAGCTGTCATATTGGTTTTGGTGCCGTGGTATACTTCTATCCATTACTGTGTAAAATATGTTTCTAAACATGGCAGTACATGGTGTGCTTGGTAGTCAATCAGTACTTGGTATGACCATAGGTTGTGCATCACACCATCACAGTAAATCTTTGCAAGGGAAATAAAAATTGCCGTGAGCCTAACCTCTTATTGAAATTCGCACAACAATTTGCATAAAACCTGTGATTTGCTCACTCCTATCATATTCACTGTGTTTTTTTGACAGGTCCCGGACAGACATACCCTGCCATGCATCCGTCATCCGACTACTATAATTCTCCGCCAGCACAGACTTACCCTACTATGACGGGACATGGCGCTGCTCCAACCGGTAAAGTACCAGTTAGTAGCACAGACTATGGTGGAAACTACTACCCGAACAGCTCAGGTCCGTCACTGCACCCAGCAGCACCAGGAACGCATCCTCCTGCCCACCATTACGCCACCGCTAATGCCCCTGCGTCCGGAGCACCGCTTCAACACCCGGTACAGTCATACCAGCAGGCCACGTCGTATGGCGTGCAAGCCGGATACTACGGACAGCAGTATAATCGCCCCTCGCAGGGACAAACTCATCCTCCCCAACAGCAGCCCAGCTTGGTACCAACATCTAGCGGCAACAACCTTGGCGCCCCGCTGTACCCTATCGTGTCTTACCCATCAGCCCCTGGGAGCAGTCAGTACGGGACACTGAGATCCTCTCAGCCTGCTGACGGGCCTCCACCAGTTTCTACTGTAATGCCTCCGCCGCCTACCCAGAGTTCTTTGGCACAGTTCCCTCAAGGGAACGGGGCCACACCAGCTCATGCGGGCTACGGAGCCCTCCTTACAGCCAAACGGCTACTGTCAACGGCCAATCAAGTGCTGGTGGGTTTGGATGAAACCCCTTCTAATGCATAACCGAGTTTAAAAATCTACGTTGAAAGAGTTTTTCTTGATGGTGTTTTCTGATGTTTTGATAGTTCAACAACACTATGACCAAAACCTCCCCAATCCCATGAGCCATCATTACCATGGAGCCCCTCCCGACTCAGAGGCACCTAATATTGAGCGAGCATCCTCAGGAACACCTGGCACCTCTGTGCATTCTTCACCACAACACCATCCAGGTAAGAATGATCCACTTTCACAGATCAAAGCGTCTTTCGAGAAACTTTGTTTGTAGTTTTGATGTCTTATTGGAGTTCTTTCGGGTGCTGATTGTGTGTCTGATGTGCTGCGTGATTTAGCCTTTCTGTTGGGGGACGCCTACTTTTCACAATCCAACCAATCAATGAATAAAATCCAAACCCTGCTTCATTTTCTCTTTGTTTGTTACTTCACTCAGAGATGTGTTCCATATTAAAAGCTTAATGAATGGGTTGTGAATGTCGTTTTATGTTGACGAAAACCTCTCGAGTCGACAGAGAAGTCTTTATTTTGTTCTACTTTGATTTTTCTTCATTTTTCTTTGTCTTGGGTTGTTTTTTTGTCATCCTCATATGGGATTTGAGTAGGAGAGCCCCAGTTCTGTTTCAGCTCTCTCTCTTTCTGTACTCAACCCCTATGTCTCTCTCTCTCTCTCTCTGATGATTGCTGTATTCCAGGGCTGCTGTATGGTGACCGGCGACTCAATAGCGCTGTTAGCTCGGTCCCAGGCGATCACTCCTCATCCAGTTCTGACCATGAGGAAGAGGATGAGGAGGATGAGGAAGCAGGTCTGCTTTCGCTCTTATTCCTCCACCCTCCTCGCTTGTTATGCCATGTTATCATCCCTTCTTTTTTTAACATAAACAGATGTACACGCCAAGCTGTCTTAACGTTAGCTTCATCTGTTTTCATGTTATATTTTTGTCTTCGTTCCCTTGAACTCCCAGTGCGCACTCTCATTGTGTTTTGTTGTTGTGTTTGTTCATCTTGTCTTGTTTTCTTCTCAGAGTTCCATCAAACCCGTGTTTTTTCATAGTACAATGCTTTGTCTTACAAGCAATTACATAAGCACTCACTCATTTTACCTGTCAGAGCATTCAACACATGCATATTTGTGTCCAAACTTTTATCATGAAGTGTGTATTTAACAAACTTGTGATGGTTCTATCAAAGCTTGTTTGTGATTTATGAGGGTAGAAACTCCTATGATACGGCTGGGTTACAGAGGTTTTTGTCCGTTTGTGTGTTTGATGTGTAAGTGTGAATGTTATATTTATCTCTTCATTATGGAGTGCTGCTGTCGTGTGTTCTCTCACGGGGAGTCAGGATGTCATGTTAAAGCGTGCCATTAGGATTCATTACACAATCCAGAGGGTTATGTCTTCCTTACAGACTTCTCTGGATGTCCTGCTCTCTTCAATACTGTGAGAGAGGTTATTTACGTGTGTGTGTTTATTTTTATTAATGGATAGTTTAATGACAAATGTAATGTGATGTATTTCTGATTGAATCTCAATATTCAGGGGGGAATATTGTAGGATGTGGTTTTATATTACGGGGCTCGACTGTTCGGAAACACATTTGGCTGTGATATTTTTGGTCAAAAGTTTTGTGCCACCTTTCATTGGAATAAAAGTTTAATATTTTTGAGTAACTATGGATCTTTTTCAGAACAATATCAACTGTAAATATTCATAATAGAACTTAAAAAGTCATTTTAATTGAATTAGACAAATGATACCCTAATAGGCGGAACATTTCCTAGTCTCGTTATAATTTTCTGTATTTTTAAACATTATAACTTCATTGGATATTTTAGAGAATGTTTTCAGCTTCTCTATCAGTTCTTAAATTCAGACAGCTGATGAAGTGAGGTAAATCAGATGACAGGATCTTGGCCAATCACAGTCCGGCTCTCAACTGGTTTGGGTTATGGAGGATTAGGGTTAGGTTAATCTCTGCTGAGGTATAGTGTTCTGTGTTCTCAATGAAAATCCTGCTTTCGTAATATCCGAGAGCCAAACAAAATATTTAAAGTTTTTCACCCTCACTATTAAAAAGATAAAGGTGCATAAAAGGTTACAGCGATGCCATAGAAGAACCATTTTGGTTCCAGGAATAATCATTCAGCCAAAGGTTCTTTAATGAACCATCACATACCTATTTTTATCATCAAACTTTTTTCTTGCGAGCCCCCTTTTTTGTGTAGTGTGCATTGCTTTGCAGCCCCACAAATAAATACTTAAAATCTTAAATTTAGAGATTTAATTAAACCAAAAACAAATTCAGTTACACTATGCTGGGAAATCAATTCTTCTGGTTGGTGGCCTTATTATGTTTGATTACATAAGATGTATCATACATTTCTCTAATTCATAAAATACCCCAAAATCTGTGGCCCCCCGGATCCATTTTGGTACCCCCAGTTTCAGAACCACTGATCTAAAGAACCCTTTTTCGCCCACAGAGAATCTTTTGTGAAACAGAAAGATCCTTCGGATCTTAAAGATTCTTTATGGATTCTTTGGCATCGATGAACCTTTTGAACCGCCTTCTTTATGAGATTCTTCAGAACTCATTCAGATCTCTTTAAATTCACAACCCACATTTTACCACATGTTTAAACTGTTTTTAAAATGGTCGAAAAGAGTGTGTGTGTCTTTGTGAACTCTCACAGGTGGAGACAGCTCCTCTACAACCACAGGCAGTGCTTCTCCTGTTCCCAACAGTTATGACTCTCTGGAGGGCGGCAGTTATCCAGGTACACAGCCCTCCACACGCCATGTGACATGCCGAAATCCCAAGACAGAACTGAATGTTTTTTTATTTATTCTTTCATCAGATAACTCTGGTCCTCCTGCTGCTGTTCCCACCACTAAACAAGCCCCGCCCTTCGGATACAATTATCCAACCATGCATCCTGCTTACCAGCAAAACTCCGCCCCTAGACCAGACCCCTCCCCTTCTCACGGAGGATACAACCCACCGGGATATCAGCCGTACTCACAGGTCGGTGATCTGATGATTGTGTGCTGTATCTGTGAAATTTTTTGGGGAAGTTTTTTAAAACTGGTGTCCTGTTGTGTGTGTGTGTGTAGTCTTTTCCATCACTAACTGAGCTGTCGTCAGCGTTGGGGGGTCTCAGCGGTGCTCCTGAGCTGGAAATGGAGTCCTTGAGGCCTGTGAATCTTCTGCAGGAGAGAAACATTCTTCCTCCCAAACGCACACCTCCACCTGAGCCCAATCTGAGCAGTGACCTGCGCAAGGTCAACTGTAGTCCAGAGTAAGACAACTGAGATGTCTGTATTTTATTGATTCACCCCAAAATAAAACTTGTGTCATCATTTATTCTCCCTCATGTGTTTGTCAACGTGTATATGACTATTTGCGGAACAAAAAATAAGATATTTTGAGAAATGTCTCTGTAGTTTTGTGTGATGGAAGTCGATGGTTTTCAGTGTTGTATGGTTACCAACATTCCACAAAATATCTTCTTTTTTGTTTTGCAGAAGAAAGAAACTCATGCAGGTTGCAAGTGACATAAGTAAATATGAAATTGGAAATTGGAAAAACTAGACCTTTGATCAATATGTTGCAGCAAAAATGTCTCATTTCTAATTGGTAATTCAGTGATGGCTAATAACAGTGATGGATCATAGGCTCGAAATTTTCTAATTGAAATTAGTTTTTAAGTTAAATGTGATATGCAGTGCAGGAAGCTCACCCGTGAGGTTTGTGGTTTGACTGCACAGGTGCGAACAGCAGAGAGATGACATGAAATATGTGCTTTTCATTGTAGATGCCAAACAGAAACAATAATAGTTTCACTTTTTCTTTCAATTTTTTCTCTCTCTCTTTCTGTCTCTCTCAGCACGTTTCGTTGTACTCTCACAAGCATTCCTCAGACTCAGGCTCTGCTGAATAAAGCCCGTTTGCCTCTTGGACTTCTGCTGCATCCCTTCAGAGATCTAACGGTAGGACTCAAGCGTCAGTCAAACTCAAGTCTTGCCCTGTTGAGGTTTAGTCCGATGAAACAACAGATCCGGCTGCGTCTGCGTCTGCCAATATTAAAAATCAAGATTAAGTTTAAAGACCGTTCCAAATTTTCATTTCACATCAGCATTTCTAGATGTATTGTGGCCAGTCCAGTGTTTTTTGTATTTCCATAAAATCAAACCTCAGGAGTGACATAAAGTCATACAATTGCAAATGTGAAAGACAGACACCACAACAAAACACACGATCCAAATTTAAGATAAAAAAGAATTGTTCAACTTTTCCTAAATGCATAACTAATATGAATATTACTTAAAAGCAAATCTGAACACGTTGTCTTTGAAGTATTTGAGGACTGAAACAATACAGAGAATCTTTACTGTTATTACCTGTTTCTCCAGTTTTCATTTTCTGCAAATAAATGCAAACGAAAAAATTGGGGAGAATTTTTTTAACTAGTTCACAGAATGAACCAAAAATGATCATTTAACCTAAACACATACTTGTAAATAGTACCTTTTAAAATCAGAAAATCAATCTCTGAAGTGTTCTCTTAGTTTTTTTCCACGGCTGTAAATAAAATGTGTTTTAGTTTAACGGACATAATCTAACATAATCTAACATAATCTAGGGGCAATCGTGGCCTAATGGTCAGAGAGTCGGACTCGTGACCAGAAGGTTGCCGGTTCGATCCTCAGGGCCGGCGGGTAACGATTGCGGTGCCCTTGAGCAAGGCACCTAACCCCTACACGCTCCCCGGGCGCTGCACTGATAGCTGCCCACTGCTCCGGGTGTACGTGTGTTCACCACTTGCTGTGCGTATGTTCACTAGTCACTGGATGGGTTAAATGCAGAGGTCACATTTCGGGTATGGGTCACCATATCTGACAAATAAGTCACTTTCTTTCACTTTCACTAACATTCAGGACTGAAAAATATGAGCTTCCCTTCCCCCATCCACATCATTTATTGCCTGCTGTAAACTGGGTCATTGAGAAACCAGTGCCGTGTTTCCTCTCATGAGAATAACACAGAACATCATTATGTTTCTTTAGTTTAGAATTAAATATATTGTTTAAATCCTTTATGATATATAGATCAAAATGTTTCCATTAACTCTCTCTTTCTCTCTCTCTCTCTCTCTGCAGCAGTTACCGGTCATCACCTCTAACACCATAGTTCGCTGTCGTTCATGTCGGACGTATATAAACCCCTTCGTGTCATTTCTGGACCAGCGCAGGTGGAAGTGTAATCTGTGTTACAGAGTCAATGATGGTACGATCTTTACATTGTGCTGGATGTTATAAACACTTTCACACTTTCATCATAATCCCAAACTCTAATCACACAACATCAATACGTTGTCAATAGAAGGCCATGTCTACCCAGCAGACAGAGACATGACATTATTTGTTGATATCATTTGGTGGTTTGTCTTTGATCAGTTCCTGAGGAGTTCATGTATAATCCTGTTACCCGTTCATACGGTGAACCTCACAAGAGACCAGAGGTGCAGAATTCTACAGTAGAGTTCATCGCCTCCTCTGATTATATGGTGAGTGTGTGTCTGAGACTTGAATGATCTTTTTGAACTCGTGCACATTCACAGACGTGTTCTCTCTCCCCACAGCTGCGGCCTCCTCAGCCTGCTGTTTACCTGTTTGTGTTGGACGTATCCCATAATGCCGTGGAGTCGGGCTACCTGAACGTGTTTTGTCAGTCATTACTAGACAGCCTGGAAAAGTGAGATATTGGTCTAGACTTGATTTAGATCGGGTGTTTAGGAGTGTCATGGACTTCAGACCTGACACGGTGTCCGATTGTGTGTCTCAGGTTGCCGGGGGATACGCGCACACGAATCGGGTTTGTGACGTTTGACAGCACTATCCACTTTTATAATCTGCAGGAGGGTCTGTGTAAACCTCAGATGCTGGTGGTCTCTGATATCGAAGGTAGACAATTGTACTTCTGAGTTGTTTTTTGAGATGAGGTCACACATCTGCTTTTGTCTGATGGGATGTTTCTGTTTGATTCTGTTAGATGTCTTTCTCCCAACACATGACAGCTTGATGGTGAACCTTAAGGAGAGTAAAGAGGTATGAATGTCACATCAACGTGCCCCATAAGGACCCCTGTGTTCTGGTTCCTGTTCTCTGACGTGGATCTCTGTGTGACACGTGTTTTGGTGTTACGTGATTTCTGCAGCTGTGTAACCTCTCACAAATTCACTGACTGTGTGTGTGTGTGTGTACAGCTGGTGAAGGACCTGCTAAACGCTCTGCCGGGGATGTTTGCACACACACGTGAGACTCAGAGCGCTCTGGGTCCGGCTCTACAGGCGGCGTATAAACTCATGTCCCCGACAGGAGGTAGAGTGTCTGTGTTTCAGACCCAGCTGGCCACTGTCGGCGCAGGACACCTGCAGTCACGAGAAGACCCCAACCTCAGGTCCAGCACAAAGGTGAAACATCTTTCCTTCTGCACTTTTCACTGACACAAGGATTCTGCTTGACAGCGTGTTGTTGGTTGTGTTCAGAACGTCCAGCACTTGGGTCCTGCAACAGACTTCTATAAGAAACTGGCTCTGGACTGTTCAGGTCAGCAGATCGGAGTGGATTTGTTCTTGTTGAGCTCTCAGTACTCGGATTTGGCTACGTTAGGTACGTACGCTACAAACATCGCTCGGTTTTCAACAACGTAGGCTCTGACGTCATGGGATGACACTCTTGTTTGCAGCGTGTGTGTCCAAATACTCGGCCGGCAGCGTCTTCTACTACCCGTCCTTCCATCACGAGCACAATCCTGCGCAGAGACAGAAGTTCCAGAAGGATCTCCAGCGCTACCTCGCCAGAAAGATCGGATTCGAAGCTGTGATGAGGATCAGGTGCACCAAAGGTGAGGAGGCGGAGACTTCACGTTTTTAATGATGGACATTAGAGAAACACAGATTCATTTCAAGCAACACTTTTCGACAGGCTTGTCCATCCACACTTTCCATGGGAACTTCTTTGTGCGCTCCACTGATTTGCTGTCTCTGGCCAATGTGAATCCAGACTCCGGTTTCGCCGTACAAATGTCCATCGAGGAGAGTTTAGCCGACACGTCGCTTGTGTGTTTTCAGGCGGCTCTTCTGTATACCTCCAGCAAAGGTACACAGATGCATTTGTTCGTCCAACTGTCATCTAATTCCATCAATATTATTTATGCACATGAGTGTTTGTGGGCATGATCGGCACGTGTATTGACATTCTCTGATTGGTGCTTATGGGTGATTGACAGGCAAACGCCGAATCCGAGTGCACACGCTGTGTCTGCCAGTGGTCAGTCAGTTGAATGATGTGTTTGCTGGTGCAGATGTCCAGGCCATCTCATGCCTGCTGGCTAACATGGGTGAGTAAAACACACACACGCATCCACAAAGACACGTTGACATCTGTGTTTTAGTGCATTGTGATGTAATTTTGCCTTCCACACGGTTCTCTTGCTAGTGTTCATGTCGTGTGAGTCTTTTTTTATCTCCTATTTTTTTTTAGCTTTTAATCAAAGCAGTTTACAAACAACAGTGTATTTAAGATATGTTATGTCAAGTAATCAAAGCTCCTTTAACCACAGCAGATTCTGTGTTTGTGTTCTAGGAATAAAGCGTATTGTGATTCTCTCTCTCTCTCTGCAGCTATCGATCGCTCCATCTCCTCCAGTCTGTCGGATGCGAGGGATGCGTTAGTCAATGCAGTGGTGGATTGTTTATCAGCGTATCGTGCTAACGGCTCAAACATCCAGCCCTCAGGACTGATCGCCCCGGCCGCCATGCGTCTCTTCCCTCTTTATGTGCTGGCTCTCCTCAAACAGGTGGGGGCGCTGTACACAACCACTGTCAGAGGATCCCTATTATACCCAGAGTGATAAACCTCATCATAAATATTGTCATATTTCTTTATTGCAATTTTTTTTTTTACGAGATCAATTTCTAAATATTGCACCAAAGTTTGTGTTCTTGAATTCCCAGCTGTTTTTATTTCAAATTGTTAATGAAGCCTAACCAGCAAAACAGCAATTAAACTCTTTTAAAAGACTTGAGAAACAGAAGACGCGTGTACGTTTCATTTGCAGTGGGACTTAATCTAGACTCAAATGAAGCTTTGTTTTCCGTCCTGCAGAAAGCTTTGCGGACGGGTACCAGCACACGTCTGGACGAGCGTGTGTTCGCCATGTGCGAGTTCAAGAGTCAGCCGTTACATCAGATCACACGCATGGTTCATCCAGACCTGTACAGAATCGACAACATGACCGAACAGGTAATACAGAACATACAGGTGTGCTCTGGCTAACAGAATGAGGTTGAAGGGTTTCAAGCAGTTAGGATCTATCATTACCTGCCGGTGTGTTTCCTCTAGGGGGCGCTGCACCTGAATGACTCTGTGATCCCTCAGCCGCCCTTACTGCAGCTCACGGCGGAGAAGCTTACTAGAGAGGGAGCGTTTCTCATGGACTGCGGCAGCGTAAGAACTCAATCTCTGCTGGACCTCTGCCCACTTCAGTGAACTTCTGTACGGCTCAACTCTGTTTCATTCTCTTCGTCCTGTAGGTGATGTACTTGTGGGTGGGCAAATCTTGCCACGACACGTTTGTACGGGATGTCCTGGGCTACCCCAACTACGCATCCATACCGGTCAACATGGTGAGTGATCGTTTATGCAGAACATCTGTATCTCTCATGCTGTGCCATTACCCAAATTTAAAATTGAAATCTTTTTCTTGTTGTTTACATAAGTAAGATGTAAAATCCCCGCTCCACTCAGAGCAAATATTGATGTGTGATTTGGCTATCACAGTCCTGAGCTCTCATGTGACCAACCACATCAGATCTTATAATTAGTATTTTGCTGTTTGATCATGTGTTGGGAGACAGTGTGAGTCAGAAGGTGTCTTGAGTTTTGCTCAAGAACATCTCGTGGTATTCATCTCGGGGAGACTTCTGGCCTGTGTATTGTTTCTTTTAAAGAACCTCACATATTTCACGCCAAAAATGCTTTCCTGAACCACAGCACAACTGCGGGCGGCTTTTAAATATTCCAGTCCATTCAATCCCCCACATTTTACAGACAAATCCATTTGGGAATGTTAAGATAACAGCTGTTTTTTGTGTGTGGTTTTGCAGACTGAAATTCCGGAGCTGCAGACGACGTATTCGGAGAGGACTCGAGCGTTCCTGTCGTGGCTGCTGGAGTCTAGAACCTTCCCTCCTGCGTTTCATGTGGTCAAGTACGTCTGCTCTGTATTTCTCAATCTCTTTATCCCTCCCTCGCAGTTATTCATAGCCGTAGAGCAGCACGCGTTCCTGAGGGAGGATTGTGTGTTTTTATCTCCTCTCACAGTGGGAGCTGTTACATTCCTCAGCGTTTTTAGATCATTGGTTATGAAATATGAGTTACAAAGAGCTCGCTAACTTTGTGTTCAACTGAACTGTGTTTCAACCATTTTCAAAATCACACGTTATACTTTAGAATGAAAAAGTATTTTGTCGTTATTGTCATCAGGATTTGATGTTCAGCCTGCGAAGAAAATACAAAAGAACTCTGTTGTACATTTTACACATTAACCTCTCTTTCTCTCTCTCTCTCTCTCTCTCTGCAGGGACGATGCGTCCGTCAAGAGCAGTTTTTTCCAGCATCTGGTGGAGGACCGCACTGAATCGGCCTTCTCTTATTATGAGTTCTTACTCCATGTTCAGCAGCAGATGTCTAAGTAGAACCGTATAGAACCAGCTCCAGGTTTACAGCTAGCTTCTGTTCCACAGCACGGAGCTCTTTGATTGGACCACAGACAGGCGGGGACATGCCCCACTGGCCAATCGCAGCCTGTGATTCTGTGGGGCGATTGTTTAAAGACATTTGAGTATAAAAGATGTTTTAAAAAAGTGAATGAATGATTGCAAACTTGAACGACTATGACATTAAAAGATCCAGAGCGGAGGACAAAGTGTAGCAGTAGAGCGGATTACACATAGAGACACTGATCAAGCTGTCAATCATTCCTGTGTTTCTTCATATTCTGCCATTGTGGCTCAACGAAGTCAGACATTGTGGTTTTATACTACTGAATAACATTTCTCCCATTGCCTTTAGGATTTTTTTCTCCCGTTACATTTCACATTGCGTTGTTGTAAATTAGTTTTTTGTTTGTTTTTTAAGATATCCTCATTACATTAAATACTCTCAAAGCTCGATTTCACAAACACGATATGCTTTTATTTTTTCTCTTTATTAGCTTTCTCCCATGTCTGATTTTCATTCATGTCCCTTTCTTTCCTGATTATGTTATGCGAGTTGTGAAATGGTGTCTGTCGTAACGGTTCATCTGTTTTCATTCACCATTTCATCCAACTGTGGCTCATTAGATTCTCTCTTCTGTCTCCTAATGTCTCAGCTGCTGCTCGAAACTGTTCTTTAATGAAGCTATGACGTTCCTCGCTGACAGCTCGTTGTTTTCTTTGAGAGAACAATTCAGGCCGGCAACAGATGTTGCTTTTAACTTGTTACTCTCAATACAAATATTTTAATGTGCTATAATTTATGACAAACTTATTGAATAAAATCAAATCGTAATTCTTGCTTTGGGTGCTTGATTTCTTTACACAAATAGGCGCAAAACTGAAGATCCATTTAACTTGATCGAAGGGATAGTTCACCCCAAAATGGAAATTCTGTCATCATTTATTCTCCCTCGAGTTTCCAAATCTGTATACATTTATTTTGTTCTGATGAACAGAGAGAAAGATATTTGGAAGAATGCTTGTAACCAAACAGTTTTTCGACCCCATTGACTACCATAGTAGGAAAAATTACTTTATTATTATTTTTGTTCCTTTGATCACAAAAGGAGAAATTTCGAAGAATATAGGAAAGCAATCCAGTCTGGGGCACTTTTGACTACCATTGTCATTTTTCCTACTATGGTAGTCGATGGAGTTCAAGATCTGCTTGGTTTCAAGTATTCGTCCAAATATCTTTCTCGTGTTCAACCAAAAAGACATTTATACAGATTTGGAACAACTAGAGAGCGAGTCATTCATGACAGAATTCATTTTTGGGTGAATTATCCCTATAAATTGTTGTGAAAATTAGATGCTCCAACTTTGTATTGGACAAGATTTCTTTCTAAAGTGGATACGTCTAAATATTTATTGAGGGATTGTATTATTTCTAAAAGTAAAACAAATTTTTTAATGGTCAGAAGGAATGCATGTGTATCACTACAGCATCCTTATTTCAGACCAATTGCTTTTTATCCGATAACACAAGGAACAGTGTTTACACATCATCATCTCTTTGCAGAACGTTGAGTTGAGAAAGTCGAGTGAACTGGTTTTGAAAGACTTCTGTCAAATCAGTAAGTGATGAATTACTTTATGCTTTGGTTTTACTGAAATCCTGTGTGTTCATCACTGAATCCTTTTCATCCTGTCTCAAAAGACTGATCTGGGGCTAAATCTGTGTTTCCTGTCAATCACTAAAACTTCTGCATGACAATCATACAATTTCACTGCAGTAACTTCTCAAGAAAACATAAGACTGGTCAGAGGTCAGTGCTTCCATCCTTGACTTCAGTCTGCAAAAAAAAAAAAAGAACGAAAACAGGAAAATAAATCACGAAAGGCCTTCTGGTGTTACCGCAGCTTTCAAAGACGCCGTTAGATAAATAGTCATATGGAGATAACAAAAGAAATTGAATTCTAACAAGTAACAAACTTCATTCATCTAAACAGACAACATGCAACATTAACACAGAATTGATGATTTTAAAATCTGAAAGATTAAATGTTGAATTGTGTGAAATATGTGGGAACTGCAGAATTTTCCCTGTAATCTTCTCTATTTCTAAAGGATTTAAAATGATTTTGTATGAATGTTTTACCCTCCATCTTTAAAATACACAAGTGCTCAAGAAGGATGTTTGCAACAATAGAACCACACAAACCGAACAAGAAGCGTTTAGAGAGCTTTATTTTTCTCATCGTGAGGGTGTGAATGATGCTGATTTCAGACAGATATTCATCAAAGGAGAGTGAAGGGAAAACACTTGTGTTCCTTCCTGCTCTTAAAAGCCTCTAAGAATAGATCGACAACACCGAGAAGAAAATCACACACTTCCGTATGATCTTACATAGGAAACTGAGCACACTAGTCTAAGTCCTTTGGTTATTTCTTCAATTCCCCGGTTCCGCTATAGTCCCAACAGAGAGTAAACATACTCCCTCCAGAAACATTTCTGTCATTCTTATCTGCGTCAGCTGTAGATGCTCAGATAGAGCATATGCGTTTTCACAAACCCTTACACATCAACATTAAAAGAAAATTGTGGCCATTTATGAAAAATATCTTCTGCGGCATGTGTTGTGTTGTGTGAAATAAGGATTTCCACTTGTTAAGTCATGGGTAATAGGCACATAAGCTTTCTCTCTCACGCTGGTGATGCTTCATTGAGATTGAAAATGAGCCCTGAAACATTTACAGACTTCATAGAAATGTGCTCTTCTTATCTGCGCTTACTATCAGAGTCAATGATTGGACATGAAATTTAAATACACATAATCAGTTCTGGAACTCATTCAGCACACAGAGAGTTTGTGAGAGTGTTGAGACGTCTGACTCATTTAAATGCATTTGTTTAAAGATCTGATTTTGATTTCTCATGGATAACAAGAAGTTCATTCAATTCACATCCACAAGTGATTCCAGAAGCATTTGTGTGATATTTTGTTCTGTGTGATTTTCGATTCTGTTTTGTTGTCACAAAGAACAAATTATTTTGTACCCTACACTAAAAAAACGTCTGTAAGGTGGAGAAACACAAATATAACGAAAAATAAATAAATAAAAAATCCCTGTAAAATTACAAGATAGAAGGATGTACTTTATATTAAACCGTTTTACCGTTGTTCTTGCAAATTTCTTGTAATTTTGCGGGTTTTACCGTATTCCAAAATGAAACTGTAAAAAGAGAAATCTTGTTAAAAAATAGACATTTCTGGCAACGGGGAGCCATAAATAAACTATAAAAACGTTTCTCCCTGTAAAATAAAATTTTCCACTGGTTTTCTTACAGAAAATGACCGCAAATGTATGTTATTTACTGTATTTATAAAATACAGAAAAATATGTTAAACACAGTCAAATTCTGTTTTTTTACATTTTACGTGGAAAAATGAAAACGTACGTTTTTTTTATATTGTTACTATTAATTATGTTACTCTTTTATTCCTCAGATTCAATTCACTGCAAAAATGTAATATACAACTGAATGATTAAAATATTTAGATTGATTTGATTCAGATTTGCAGATATGACTTCACTTGCGCTGATGTGAGAATACATGTTCTTTCCTTGAAGAAATTAATTTGCACACACACACACACAAACACACACACCTCCAATGATGAATCTGAATGTTCAGGGCTCACAGCATCAATAAAGTGCATTCACATCTGAATAGTATTTATAAACAGGTGGTGATTCTTATCGGGCGGTTCTCACCCACTGCCCTCTTTACACACACACACACACACACACACTTGTGTTGACATAGCCTCTTTTCCACTACAAACCGCTGATATTTCATTTGAATGATGTCATAGGTTTCCTCTTGCCCAAATGAATGACCACATTTTCCCTTTTCCAAATCCAAGCAAGTCTTTCCCAGAGATGTTTTATTCGTTGAACATTTTCCATGAGTCTTATTTTATATCTGTGCTCTCGTGTATGTTGATGATCATGTATATGTGGTGTGTTTTCAGCAGCAGGGCTTTTCCTCTCTCCACACAATGTGTATTGTTTTACAGGAAGCAGAGGATGATTGTGGTGTTCCTCACAATAGGAAGATTGTGTCTTAGGGGGTCTGTAAACCCACCCTGTTTCTTTAAACAAACATAATGCAAAGTGTCTGTTTACGGACCCCATTTTACCTCTCATGTAATCAAATCTGATTGTGATTCTACATTATAACTTGGTAATAATAATTAAGAATAATATAAAGCAAATAGAAACAAATGCTATTTAAAAAGAAGTTTAAATTAAGTATACTTTAGTATGTAAGAAAATAACTTAAACTTTGCAAATGTTTATCTTAGTTTGGGTGATCATAATTCTACACCGTACGCCATGGACGTCCCTTTCAGATTTTTCAAAATGACTCATGAGTCGCTGACAACACGATTATGCAAAGCTCATCACCGCATGTGTGTGTCCTCTAACATTCATGTCTTTATTTATATATTATAAGTCAATTATACGAACAAAGACAACGACAAGAATGTTTAAACGGCTTTCCAGGAGCACACAAAGAGCAGATGAGAAGTGTTTTCCAGCTGAAATGAGAAACATGAGACCAGATGAGAAATCACAACAGGTGTTTGAATGATCAGTAAACATCACTTAATCTACACTTGTATAGAAGGGCATGTGAATGTTCATAATGCAAAAGTATCAAAATCGTATTCCGTCCCCACAAGGATGTCCATGGAGACACAAGCACACTGCATTTAAAATCCATTCATGTCACGTGTTTACCTACATGCCTTTCAAATTGTTCTCTCTCTCTCTCTCATTTCCTCTGGTGTTTTAGTTCCAGATGTGTTGAATGGATCTGGTGAGGGAGGGGTGAGTTATGTAACAGTCATGTGCCATTTGGTCCGTCTGTCTTTCTTCTTTCAAGATGATTTCCCCAGCATGTGAACCACCAGATTCCCGCTGAAACTGCAGTACTAACTGAATAAAATCAACAGCTTTATATTTTCTGGAAACATTTAAACCAGCGTTTCTGTGCCAAACTGATACCCAGGGATGCCAAGAAGGTTGCTGGGGTGTTCCTCTCTCGTTGCTAAGGTGTTATATGTGCTGATAAGGTGGCTCACTGCATCATCCGCAGGGAAGGATCCATACTTCTATGTCTGTACATTGTATTTTGTGAAGAACAATAAAACTGGGCTGTGTTTCCCGATACCTTGTTAAACCTAAGTCATTGTTAAATTATACGTTAAGGCCCCGTTTCACAGAGAAAGCTTTGAGTCCCAGACTAAAATGAATGTTTGAACTGAACTGAAAAGAACTTGACCCGACATATATCTAAAAGAAATCAGTGCCGTTGTTTTGGCTTAAGATGCACACAAGTAATGTTTTTGTTAAAGCGTTTTTATAAAAGAGAATTAAATGGCTAATTTCACTAAGTCCTGTGAAACTGGGTCTAAGGGTGGTACTGGTATACAATATATTTTTAAGAATGACGGTCACAACAAAAAGTGACAGGACAGCTCTCCTCATCGAGCCACATGACCTGAAGATCATTCATGTTCAGCCTCGTGTCACAGAAAAGTCATGAGGTGTCGAGAATTTGAAGAAGAGATTTTTGTTACATCTTACTTCTCTGTGTGCTGAATGATCTTATACACATAAATAATTCACTTCTGTATTTTGTTTCCGTTGGAGGAGATTGTGGAATATGATGCAAACAGTTCTTGTGACATCATTCAGACACTTAAATATCACTTCTGACGACATGTTCTGGGAACCTAGTGACACAAGATGAGATTATTTCGGATCATTTCTGATGAGATCACGAACACAACTGATCGATCAGTGATGTGTTTGATCTGGTCTCAGTTTGAAGAGCGACTTCGTCTTCTGCTGATTCATGTCAATCTTTCTGTTCATTGGTGATCCTTCAGAAAACCAGATATACATTCACATAAAAGTTATAAAACCTTCACATAGAACCGCCCCACATCAATATTGCTCTATGACTTTTGTTACTTGTATACTTGCCTGTGCTGTCGTACTTGAGTCCGGTCTCGAGACATATTTCTGTCGGCTCGGACTTGTCTTGGCCTCGTTGGTATCGTTATTCTCTTTCCAAACAAAACCATTGATGAAGCATGCTTGTTGTGCTCATCAGTTTCCTCCAAATTAAACCGAAAGTTTCCTGACACACATAAACACTCATCATTCAGCCTCATCAACATTGAGCATCATCAAACTAATTCAGATAACAACTGCAATGCATGCTGGGAGTCATGAATGAGTTTTGTACTATAATGTTACCCAGTGTACATTGCAGCATGAAGCTCTCTTTTGTTGATTGTCACCGGGGTTGAGTTTCATAAACTGATTCTTTACGTCTGATTTTTTTGTATTTTCTGGCCAGTATGTTATTGTGACATTACGATGAAAAGACTCAAAATCTGAAGTTTCACTTTGGCTTTGTGACTTTGGTTATACCTAAAATAAATAAAAGTACCTGTTTGATCCGCTTCTTGATCATTATACAAATAAAGCATGCAAACTGTGTCTGTACATCCGAACTCAATCTTTAACATCTTGAAAGATTCGTGATATCTTGATTATGAAAAGAAAATTGCATAAAGTTCGTCTTCTCCTCCTAACTTACAAACAACAACAAATGTCTCAGCGCTGTAAAACATCCAACTTGAATATGTTCATCTAACAAAGGTAATTATGTTACTTGAACAAATAGGTTTTGTAGAAGGACCCAATGTACTACTTTGTATGTACTGAACAAAGTTTGTCCACAGCATGTTGTATTTTGTTGACTGGACTTAGATACTCAAGTTTTTGCCCAAAACTTGCAAAATGATGTAAGCTCAACAAACAGAAAAGTGTATTTCACTTTTGAATCAACATTTTAAAAAGAATTCCTACAATGTTTGCTTTGTTGCACAACTTTATTTGTGCCGTTGTTGTTGAAAATCCTTAGTTGCCTGTTGTATTTAGAATTGTTTTTTTAATGAATGATGTTTCATGAATGCCCCTGGACGTGAATTCAACACAAACATGAGCATTTACTGAACCAATATTTTGTTCTGTCTTCATTAGACTTCTGTTAGAACATGGTCATAATGTTATAAAATAATATAAAAAACTTCATATTTTGGGTTGGGTGGACTTAAATCCATAGTTGAATGAACTCACAAATTTGCTTGTTGTCCAGTTACTTCAAGTTGGTTTAACTGATTTTTCATTTTTTTAATCAAGCAATAAAAAGCTAGGGGACATAAGTACTGAGATTTTGGTTGTTGTGTGGGGTGTGGGCTTAAATTTGTGCAGTGTGTGACTCATGTTTCTACAGAAGAATCCCTCCCGTCCACACATCTCATCTCCTCCCCGTCATGTCGACTCAGATGGACAGAATACTGCACCCAAAACACCATCAGACAACACACCAAACACCCGTGACCCTGACCTTCCCTCTCTCTCCATCTGTTAAGGTATCACAGTAACGCCTTAAAAACAGTGGAGTGGCGTTTTAAACCTATTAAATAGTACAGAATGATTCGTCCAGAAGATGAAATCATTACCTGAGCTCATTGTGTGCAGTGACTGAAGAACATGAGCCTCTGGCTGTCAAACCGAGCCTGTGCTCACAAGAGCATGTGTGGGCACTGTCTGACAAACCCTTCACAAAAAAACCTTCATGAAACACAACTCTGAGTCATTCGAAATCTCAACTCCCTCTCCTCAAGCTACAGAAAACAGAGAACATACGAACAGAAACACCAGGAGGAGTATGACAGAAAGCTTTCAATGTTGGATGAAGAAATACTTCTTCGTAGCTTGGATTTTATTGCCAACTATTAACAAAAATAACAAACATGATAGTTGATAGCTATTTTTGACACTGTGTGTGTGTGTGTGTGTGTGTGTGTGTATGTGTGTGGCTAATCCCCACCCCACTTCCTCTCCTCCCTCCCAGTGCAACCTATAAGCTCCTCGCCAAACGCTCCAGTTTCTAGAGTTTCTGCACTCGAAGACACACTGCAGGCTTCTTATAAGTGTTTATACATGTGTTTTCAATTCATGACATCACGGCATCTCACCAAACTCACCATTCGGTATTCTTCTTGTTTGCTAAAGTTCACACCAAAGCAAACACGAAACGCACAGAGTTCCCATCGACTTCACATTGAACACCAAAGACATCTGCTTAAGCTTTTAGCTGACCTCAGTTTCAACAGTCATGTCAAAGCAATAAGCAAATCACGTACTACCATCCCAGAAACAGGCAAAATCAGATGTTTGTCTCAAAACAAGATTTTGAGAAACTAGTTTCTACATCACTAGTGGATTACTGTAATGGACTCCTTACAGGTCTTCCCACACGACCACAGCTGAAGCTCATACAGAACGCTGCTGCCAGGATTCTGACCAGAACCAAAACATCTGAGCATATCACTCCAATCCTCAGGTCCTTACACTGGTTACCAGTTACTTTTAGAATCAACTTCTAAGTATTATTAATTGTCTATAAATCACTCAATGGTCTTGGACCTAAATACATCTCAGATATGCTCATTGAATATAAACCAATCAGACTTCTCAGATCATCAGGATCAAGTCAGTTAGAGATAACAAGGGTTCACTCAAAACAGGGCGAGTCAGCGTTTAGTCATTACGCCCCCGTAGCTGAAATCTGCTTCCAGAAGACATCAGACGTTCACCAACAGAAGCTTCTTTTAAATCCAGATTAAAACACACTTGTTTAGCTGTGCATTCACAACCTGAGTCACTGTGCTGGTTTACATCAACTGCACTTCTATTTCTAATTTATTTTGTATATACAATCTGTTTTATTGTTTCTAAAATCTAAAGTTGTATTTGTGATCTTAAATCATTTGCATTTTATCGATGCGTCATATTTCTCTTCGTCAATCGCTTTATGTAAAGCACTTTGAGTTGCCCTTGTGTGTGATATGTGCTTTATAAATAAACGTGACTTACCTTTTACGCACGAGAAAAAAAGAAAGAAAAGGTTTGTGCATACGGTTTGAGGAGCAGTCACGTTTGCTTGTATAACTTACAACATCTAATGAAACCTGAATAAATAAATACGCTACACTTGCAAAATAAATGAATGTAATAAAAGGAAAACAAAATTTAGGAATAAATTACTAGGTCATATTTCACCCAGAAACCATAAACGTATTTTACGGAAAGATTCATGAACACTGCTTTTATTGTTTCGCCTTTAGTTTGAAATACGACCCTGTGTGTTTGTGAAAGCACACAAAAGAGTCACCCTCACCTGCTGCAGGTAAACACATCTATCATCTGCGACCATCCAGGCGCGTCACTCCTCGGATGCGCGGTGACGTCATCGCACGATGCTCTGAGTATCATTGAACGAGCCGTCGGAGTTCAGACATCATCACATCAGGCAGGTCCAGCACACACACACACACACACTCACCCCTGCGCCTTTAAATAACACGCTGTCACTGCATTGTCTTTGGGAAAGGGGCGTTCACGCTTGAACTTTCTCTCTCGCTGAAGTTACACACACATCAGACGCCCGGAGTTCGCGGATCTCACGCAGTTCTCGGCTTTCTCAACCCCACAGTGACTACTCGCGGAGGCTGCTTGTGTTTCTGAAAAGCTCTGGACTTGATTTGCATGGGCGATCGCAAAATCAGAACACGCGCATCGGTTTGTCTGTGATATCTGCGCATCATGAGCGCGCACGGGAACGCGAGGGTCGAGATGGATTTAGCGGACGATCAGATTAAAGTTCTGGAGGAGAACTTCACGAGAGTCAGCAAACATCCAGACGACGCGACGCTGATGCTGATCGCGGCGGAGTGCGGGCTGAGCGAGGAAGAGACGGCGGTGAGTTCGATACGAGACCATCGCGCTTTTGGTGACGCGCGGTAGTCGAAAAACGATCATCTCCAATATACGACATTATGTGGTAAAAAACATTCAAATATAGATTTCGCAAACAACAGGACAGCTTACAAACCACCGGTGCGTTATGCAGAGCAACCATATGGCTTTATTTGAACAGGGAGAGTTTATGATGACAATAAATGTTAATATTCTGTCAAAGATGTCGGTCTTTTTGTCTTAAAGTTGACTGTTGCAGAAAGTGCTTTGAGTCACTCTATGTCATTCCGTCATTAACCTTCACTTTAATGCGCAGTGGCAGTGCGCGGACAGAAGCGTTTGGAGTTTGATCCCGCAACGTTTCAGTCAGCAGCTCATAAGTCACATCACAGCTTTATCTCTTCCTCTCTCGCGCATTGTGTTCGTTTTTGTTTTGCTGTCACGGCTCAAAATAACACGATGACAGCATTAAAGACAGAGAGGTGCGCTTGTGAATGGAGAGCTGACGCGCGCAATTGCGCTCTCCGGATGCGCGTGGACAGGGATGCGTGTTCAGACACATTGAGCCCGATGTCTCACCAACCCGCACAGGACGTGTAATGTCGAGTGGTTTTGTAATGTCTAATGGATATATTTAGGCTGCCGAGCCACATTTGCTATGATGACAATGTGAAAAAAAAATCTCTTACCCATCATGCGATATAATAATGTTAATGAGTTTGACCATTGTTTTCAGAAAGCTAAACTGAGCCTTCCATCCATGGCTTTATTTCGTAGGCAAATATGTACTGGGGAAAGCAGGTTTGAATAACAAACTCTGTCCTCTTTCCGGGCACATGATATCACCTCTTTGCATTATTTGAATGCTAGGAAAACTCATAGGGTGTGGTACACACACACAGAGAGACACACACCCTCTAAGTCTTCTTTTTGCTGTAAACCGGTCAGTCCTGCTCACAAACACAGGCATTGTGTGTGTGTTAGAATGAGGATGTGATTGGTGGATATCAATAAGGTAAAGTGTTTTGCTCAGAAACTCTTATGCAGAATTTGTGAGGCAAAGCAATTAAGAGCTTTGCTGCCCCAGAGGACACAAACCGATGATACACACACACCTTCACACTTTTCTAACCCTCGTATTAAACATCATAATATGTCTCTTTAAAGAGGATCAATACCTCCTGTGAATTGACTCTCTCTCTCTGTTTCTATAGAAATGGTTCAAGATGAGAAACGCTCAGTGGAGAAAGGCCGAAGGTCTTCCACCTAACCTGGGATCAGTGAAGGATTGAAGGAAAGAAGACCTCACTTCCTCATGTTCTCTTTTTAATATTCTGTTTCCTCTTCGGTAGTACAGCTCTCTCTTTTATTTTTGCTTTCTTCGGGACACTTTCTGAAGATCGAAGAGCTTATTTTATTCTTCTTTGTTTTATCTAAGTTATAATATTTGGCCGAAAGCAAAGTGTAAATGTACCATAGGGTTTACTAACTTAATCACATGCACGTATATAAAGTAAATGTAAAAATCTGTATATAATGACATAGTCTGTATACATCCTGGATTTTATTTCAAATGAAGAATTATTAGCTACCAAAACATGACTTTCTCATTTGCCTTTTTATCAGAACCAAACAGAGGAACATCTCAGGATGCCACACTTTTATTTTTAACCCCTCGGGAAAGATAAACATCAAACTCGTCTTATTATCTCAAGTGTTTCTCTAGAGACCAATGAGACTTTGGCGATGTCTCCTGCTTCTCAAGTTTTCTTCCCCAGTCTCTTCTAGAGCTCCTGAAGCCATCTCAGCCGATACTTAAACAAAAATACAATCGAGAGCTCAGTTAAAACCTCTGAGCAAGAATGATTTCTGGAAGACGTGTTCAGTTTATATGTGAATGAACTGGATGTAAGCTAACAGTCCTGAGGAAACATTGAGATGAAGAGGAGTATACACTGATGTTGTGACTGATGCAAGAAAACAGAATCCAGAGATGCCTGGGCCAGTAGAGAAGCTCATGAGTGTTTCATAAAATATTCATAATGTTTAAAACACAAGCAATGAGGAACTGAAGCAGTGTTTGAGAGGTTAGCTTCAGTGAACAGGAGAGTCTGACTGCTGTGTGTGTGTGTGTGTGTGTGTGTGTGTGTGTGTTTGTTTTCTGTGCTGTGGGGTGTGAAAAACTTTCCACACCCACTGTGGAAAAACAAACATGTTCATTTGACTACATCAACAATGCACTTCTGTGCACACAAACACCCGTATCAGCACAAGGTTTAACTGCGACAGCCTTGAAAAATATAACCGAGATTAAATATATCAGAAATGTCATAAAGTTACTCTAAAGAAGAAATATTCATTTATAAAGCAACATTAAAACTAAAAATGGAGTAAAGACGTCTGACAAAAGATCTTCTCACACATGAAGATTCACGCGCATAAAGCTTTCACCTCTAGATTTGTTTGGGCCTGTGCAAAATAATTACAAACAAGCTTTTATTCTGTGTCTAAAATTACGCACTCACTGATTTTTACATTCATTCAATAAACCATAGGCTATCACGTTTCCAGATCCCGTCAGCTTCTACGTTATTATAATGTATTATTTATTATACGCGATTAATCGAGAAGTAACCGAAACCGACATTCAGGACCTCTAATAGATGTCATTTTCCCATTTACTGGCTTGTCACAATTACAACAAAACTTTGTTTGTTTTTTAATTAAGAAAATTATCACTAAACTGATCCAAAACTCTATCACACAAACACATGTGTGTCTAAAGAATGTTCAAAATATCTGCTTTCTAACAATCCGATTCAGATTCAACTCAATGTTTATGTAATATGCATAGACGACATGTACAGTTGAGAAATATTCTTCCTCTTGTTTAGTGATCACAGGACTATTATTTAAAAAATGTGCAAATTGGGGGTAATATAGGCCTAGATATACTGAAACACGTTTACTTCATATTTCTTTAGACAAAGTATAAGTTCAACTCCGTCCGTTTTTTCAATGACAAATGCAGAAGTTTGTATTTCCTGTGATTTTAAAATAATACGGGATAAGAAATATTTAATTAGGAAATATATATTTACAGTACAAACCATATCACTGAACTACAGTAAAAAAACTAAGAAAAGTAATTAAAATAATAATAGTTCAATAATTGTCATCGAGACAATTGTATTATTTTGTTGACATTTATTTTGGGACTCCCCCCATTCATCTCTTACTGGCACAAGTATTAACAACAGAAATCAAATAAAGAGTAAAGTTTAAAATCCATTGACATGAATGATGTTAACACACAAATCAGACTCAAAAAATGCCGAGACCAATACGTCCAGAACCAAGACAAGACCAAGGCCGAAGACAGTCGAGACATTTGCTGCGAGACTTTGGAAACTGAGTGTTTATTTTGGATAGAATCATACATTTTCCAGGTTCCTGAAAATTCCTTTATGAAGAAATAAAATCTGCCTGTGGAAATCTCTTCCAATATTTGCCCCCTACTTGAAAACTTTGTTTCTGAATAATTATGCCTTTCTGTTTGATTGAGAGCTTTATTGATAACTGAGATAGCGTTTGGAAAGAGGTCGGTTCAAACTTATGTCGGTTATTTTTAAGTTTACTCTATAGACTGAATTATTGTTTGAGGATTTAGTTTTAAGGAAACCTTCTCCCATGTTACAGTTTTGTGTTTTTATAAATTTAAATTTTGTGTTGTGTGTTTTTAAACTTTGATCATCATCTTTTTGTGAAGCACTTTGGTCACCCCGGGTGCTTTAATTTGTGCTGTATAAATAAAAATTGCGTTGTTAAAAAAGTAATATTAAATAAGATTGGTGAATAATGAACCCAAAAACACAAGCACGAGTTTCAGAATATCTATTCGAAGGCAAAAACCTGTGATGCATAAAACAGATTCAGATGAGGTGAGATCCTCAGACGATTTAGTGAAACCTGAGGTCTACAAGCATTAAAACACAAACCCCTGAGGTTCTTCAGGGAGCGGCGGTTCAGCAGCAGAGTAACACACATTTAAAACTTTCATTTCATTCACAGTCCTGAGAAAAAAACTGAGACAGTGATCACAAATCCAGAAGAGACAAAAACACACAGAGACAGATCAAATCTCTTCAGGGTCTCCAGGCAGGTTCTCTGGGGGGGATGTAGTCTTTAGAAAGAGCCTTAGGAGCAGACAGACCTCGGATCTGAGCGCTCGCTATGGCATTTCTCGCTCCTCTGGAAACCTGCGTGATAACAACAGAACACAGATGGATCAGTCCACGCTCAGGACCACAGAGTACACACACACACACACTCTCTCTCTCTCTCTCTCTCTCTCTCTCACGGGTCGGATTGTGATCTCCGGTCGTCCGTAGTCACAGACGTGTCTGTTTTCTCTCAGTTTGGGCAGTGAGAGTTGCTCAAGTCTGGTGCTCATCTTGGCCGTTTTAGCTGCGTATGAGATTAACGTCTGTACGTTCTGTAACGCAAAACACAACACAAGCACATGTTTACAATCTAGAGGGTCAAAGTAATATTCTCACCTGTCTATCGGAGGTGAAGTCGGGGTGATGGGGTTTGGGACGGGACAGCTGAAGCAGTCGAGGTGAGATGACCGCGTTCCTCACGCAGGGCTTCACGTGCCAGATGGGACAGTCATGTTCGCACAATTCTGAGTGTGACGAACTACACACACACACATTTAATTCAAAGCAACTTTTAGTGTATGGTCACACATTACAAGTCAAATTCTTTAGCAGGCTTGATAACACTAACAAACTTAAACCGGTCTGCCACACATGTGTTCTCAACTACGTTACATAACAAAAAGCCACCAGCTTTATTCACCACTCCAATTATTTGACTTTGGAATTTTCTTCACAAACAAATTGACGCAACCGCAAAAGTGAATCAATATGCGAGTCTGTAAAAAGGCTCAGAGAAATAGAATGGGCCTAAAATTGTGGTTTAAAATAAGAAACAAAAGGTCTGTGGTCACACACACGAGACCATAGTCTACTGTCTGACATCATCTCTCAGGCCTACTGAAGTTCAGATCTCGGCCTCCTCAAGGACTTATTTCTGAAAGCATCTGTGAGATCTCATGAACGTGTGCTGTGGAGGTCAGGGTCGCATGACCTCTTACCTCACTTCCTGGGAGTTTGGTCGTCTGAATTTGGGAGTTGCCAGACGGAGGATATCCTTGTACTGCAATGTCTGAGACGGGTGGGAGATCTTCATGGTCTTCCTCCTCTCCTCCTCTTTCTCTCTTCTGCAGGAAGATACGAGAGCGGATGTTTGCCAAATGAAGACAATGAGACGAGTTCAGCGAGTGAATGTGTAACTCCATGTTTTTGATCATTTCGCCCGAATGGATCTCAGTCTTTTATGAGAGTGATTTTATTCTCTTTGGAAATGAACTGCTTGCATGAAAGGGCTAATGAGTTTATTTATTTCATCTCAAAATACTCTCTGGATTAAGCACAGATGAAGCAGTGAGAAGGACGTCTTTAACTTCAGTACCGGGTGGAAAAAGTGCACATGTGCAGAGAGAGAGAATCATTTGAATACTGATTTTCTTGAAATATGAATGAAGAACTTGTTCTGCAAAAGAACTTCAATGTTTGTCTATAAACAGGAAACAGTTCTCCTCTATTCTGGATTTGGGTCAATTTAATGAGAAATTGTTGATATTGAGATTCAATCATATTGACTTTTGATTGCAGACTTGACAAATCTGAGCTAAGTTTGACACGTTGTTGACGTTTCTTCTCAAACTCTACTGACCGACACATTTGTGAGATACTTTTTATCAAATATCTGAGCAGCATTTGAGACCTTTCTCATCGATGTCTAAGAGAACATTTGAGATATTAAAGATCTCGGATTTCTAATTCTCTTTAATTTAACACCAAACACCGAATAATTTACGAGTACCGCAATGTTTATAATGTTTAATAAAGAATACCAATATTGACATGATCACATGGCAGGTATGCGATATATATGCAGTCAAGTTTCTGAACGCTGATCTCAAACTCTCATTTATTATTAACCTCACACCTGCTGAAACTTCTAAACCTGTGCTCGCTTCACTGCCCTGTTGTGTTTCACAGTCGAGTGCCTGTAGTTTGTACCTGAGCTCAAACTGCAGAGAGGAGAAATCTTTCTTGTTCTGAGACAGGGCTTTTATTCTGGAACTTGGAACGGCTCGCAGTGCAGAACATGGCAACGGCCATATTGATTCCTGATTTCCCCATGTCAGCATCCTGCAACATGCACACGCATGGTCACATGATAAATGAGCTCCTTAAGGATTTGTGCACATTTCTGTTGTGATATCTGTAGCAACTGTTAATTACGGTATAAACACAGAACTTTTACCATGGCCTTGTGGACCAAATGGTCTTGGAGAGCTTAGGTTGAGCTAGAAATGAAATCCTACAAAAAACAACATTCAATACGCAAATCATAAAGAACTGAATAGAAAACACAACATTAAAAAGTGATGATGTAATTGTGTACATACCTGTCCCAGTCAGATGACTTCAATTCGATCTCTTCCAAATAAAAAAAAGGTAAAAAATGAACAGAAACTCGCATTCAACAAAAAAACTGTACATCTTTTGTTTCAAAAGGTAGATTTGTACCTGTGTTAGAGTTCATTCTGTCCAGATAAAGACCCAACAGGTGTTCTGGAAGCTGTGTGCTTGTGTCACAATAGTGACCGACTGTTGCCAAGGAACTTGTTACTGTAGCAACAGGTGTCACGTGGTCCTGCTATCAAAGAGCTGAAGCCTGCCAGTGACTAACCGAGCATGCTGGGTAACAGTGTCATAAACACAATACTTTAAACAGACAACGATGCACAAAATACGGTTACAGTAATGACAGGTATTGTCATGTTGCGGATGCTCCAGAAAAAACACTTTCAGGATATTTAATAACTTTAATCAATCAAAATACCATCACAAAATATCTTGACATCAGATTTCAGACTTTAAAAGCCAATACGACATAAATCAAGTTACAAAATGAGTATACAGACATTGAAGTTTAGCTTTTCCTTTTTGACTTATCAGTCAGATACACTGTAAACCAATTTAAGCATCGTATTATTGAAAATACGCACAAATCACATCAGCAGCAAGAAACAAAGAATTCTTCTCTTTGTATTGCAAAATACTCAAAATATTGTGAAGAATGTTAAGCAAACCACCATTATGATAATCATCTATTTAACAGTTCATCTATTTACCATATTTATGAAACTATAACAAGCCGCCATACTATTACAGAGACAGTCTCTCGTTTGGATTGAAGACTCTTTGGTGTTCATGAAACCCAGAAGGATGGAGACGTTCGCATGTTGTAGTGAGAAGAGAATCTGAGGGCATCCGTTTCAAACAAGCACTCAATCTTCCGACATCATCTCAATGATGAGGTCACGGGCGTCCTCCACACCAGTGTTGGTCTCAGATTTCCCCTTCTTCACCTGTGTACCGATCACACTGAGACGATGCCCGTCGCCGACGTTCCCCAATTCCAACGCTCCGTAGAGATCAGTGATGCCACGGGCCGCTGGCAAATCCTGCATGTGAATACAAAATGTGAACTAAGCATTCTAAACAAGAACAAGATTTCTCATTCACATCAACCACTAAGTTGAACAGACATTTAAAGAGAAACATCGCCCCCTTGAGTACTCCAACAGCAATGAAAGAGTGTTTGTCATGCACAGACAAAAATGTAAGCATTGCAATGGTTGTGTATGTTTCTGACCTTATAGCCAATGAGAAAAGACATTCACAGTATTTTTTTTCTTTGAATAATGTGGTACTGTTACAAGGAAACAGATAAGTGTATTAGACCTTTCCCAGAAAAGAAAAATTGACATCGATTGAGAAGAAGATTCAGTTTTGTCCCAAACCTTTTCCTAAACATATATCAATAAAGATTTACATACAAGTAACTCAAACTTGTTTATTGTTCTTCACAGTTGTGTTTATTTGTATAATTCGAATCAGTCTAAAAAAAGCTTTGCACTTTTTAAGTTGTCAACTTAATTTTTGGAGGTGTAACGCCGCCATAATACCACCCACTGTAATAAAAACCCCAGCAATCATTATGACATAAAAATCTGATTTTGACGTGCCCGAAAGTGACTTCTGAAATGAGCACCAACATCGCCTCATCTCCTCTTTATCTTACTTTCGAGCAGCCAGATGGTGTGACATGTGGCGAGTCAGAACACAGAGAGCGAGAGAGAGAGAGCGAGAGAGGATAAAAGTGTTCACACCTGTTTGTTGGCGAGCAGCACCAGGGGCAGACAGGGGTCAGCGGACAGGAGCTGATGCAGGTGATGTTTAGCCAGAGAGAAGCGCTCGGCGTCTGCAGAATCCACCACGAACACCAGAAGACGAGCTTTACACAGATACATCTGCCAGTAATCCCGCAGCTTCTCTGTGCCGCCGACTGCAGAACACACAGAGGATCATTACAGCGTTCACAACCGCACTGAATGTTGTACAACAATTGAGACGGTCAAACAGGAGTATTGCGATGCGATGAAATGTTTTTAGGTATACTTTTCCAATTCTAATAAATTCAATTTAAAATGTAAAGCTTCATCGATACCCGATGATGGAGAGTTCCTATAGCTCTATTGGTAGGTCAAAGGTCACAGGTTAGATCTCGGGAGAACATGGTACTAATAAAGCATTCGCGGATTAAAGTGGCTTTTAATAAAAAGGTGCATTAAATGCACCCAAACAAACATGATTCCCAAGAGTGTGCATGTCTTGTATTTACTCTCTAAGAACTCGATCTGAAGCTGTTCCTTGTTGATGGAGATGGCGTTGAATCCCTCCGTGGGACTCACGTCCTGCTCCAGACTGCCGGTGGCAAAACAGTGCAGTAAACTCGTCTTTCCTGCCCCGTCCAAACCCAAAAACAGCACCTGTGTACCTGCACTCCTGGGCTGCAGAGATGACACACAACACACACTTTGACTTTTGATTCTGAGCCGCTACACATCACATCTGTCATTTACTACATAAGTTTATAGGAGAGAGCATTTAACTCAAGGCTTTAAATCACAGCAAGGGTTTGTGGGTGTAAAGCTCTCACGGGTCACACAGAAGTGAACAGATGGATTAAACTACAGCAGGTTTACATGATTCCCTTTCAAACAGTTAAACACACAGCTTGTTGTCAAGCCCAAACATCGCATGTGGTTTTATTTAAAGTGTTTATTTCACAGAAAGTTTTGGTTGTCACTTCTTTAAAATTAACAAACAATAGTTACGACGTTATAAATGATCCACGGTGAGCACACATGATGCTTAATACAACGGTTTAAATGTACAGAATAATATTATTATGTCGAAGTTGTACATATAATTATTGAATATAAACACGACGTATGTTAACTAAATGAAAGTATACAAGTCATCACGTCAAGGCCTCGCGCAACAAACGAACGACCTGGAGGAAATCAAACAAACCTCTTTTATTATGGGCTGTTTCTGCGTGGTGCCGGTCTTGGTACTTTTATGCACTCCTTCTTCGCGTTTGTCTTTATTTTGCTCTTCTTTCGCTCTTTTCTCGGGTTTGTTTGCGCGCATCAAATAGCAGACGGCGCACGCGACGCCTCCCGTCAGCGCGAGCGCTGCGCCCATCATCCCGATCTCGCGCGCAGCGGGCATTTTGACGCTTAGTTGGAGCGTCCAGCTACGATTCAATGAACTGAAAACAAACACAATGTTTTTTTTACATGCACGCGCACATGATGGCCGCAGACAGACTCCACAAGTGGATCAGAAAGTCTGGCGAGATATTTCCGGGAAGTAGGAAAGAATAATACCGGTGGAGATATTTAAAGATGAAAGCATAAATGTTACTGTAACTGCGAAACCGTAGACGACGCGTAGTCCTTGCAAAATCCCGAAAGCGTGTGCGCCGAGCTTTGCGTTTCCTGGAGATCAACAACAAACGCGACGATCATGGGAGAATTACAACAAGTCCCGAGAGATGTTCGTCTTTAATGTCTCTGCAGGGAACCGGAAGCTCAAATAATCCGCTGAGATGAACTACTCTTACCTGCGCGCAATAAACCTTTTAAATTTCTATTTAAATGTACACTCGTTCGCGTGATTCGTGTAATGCGCACATTGCTAAGCAACAGCGCCCCCTGTCAGAAAAAAAACACGAGCAAAGACTACAGATATTAACAAGACGCCGTAGTGATATTCTCCTAAAAGAGGATAAGTGCATCGCTCCGCTGCAGTGAAGGGACTCCATTAAACAATTGTTGAAAACTAACGTCGTTTTTTGCGCATTTCTTTAAATATTAAACAACGTACGGTGTACTTGTTTGTCGGAAATATGCTGTTTTGTTGAGATCTTTGAAAATATCGGTCATTCCCGCATTAGTGCAGAGACTTCTTTTAAAAGGACTTTGGTATTACACACTATTGGTATTAGCGCAATATGAAATATTTCATTTTACGAATATACCTACATCGAAAGCTCAGTACACAGCCTATTGTTTTGTGCAATATTACGTCATTTTGTGCACTAATTGCAGATATTTGTATGAAGAGTTTGGTTCCAAACCTGAAAAAATATATGTATTTATTGAGTTGTCTTTTTATTGTGTTTTTTGTTTTGGTTTAGTTTAGTTTTTTTGTGTTATCATGGCTCGAATCAAAACAAACCAACTGGAGTTTGATTGATATTAATTGGAATCAACAATAAATAAATTCTGACTGTTTACAGAAAATCTCATTCTGATATTTACGCCAAATATCTTAAAGCTGTGATCAGCATATTCAAAAGATACAACAAACTTTTCTGCCTTGTTAAATGCTTTGTGTATATTAAATGTTTTCCTTCTACTAAATACTGTGCTGTTCAAGACAAGAACATGATTCAGTCCTCTTAAACTAACAAGGTAAACACATACCTTGACTTAAGAGGTCTAAAGACACAAAGCAAGGTAAAAAATCTTGGGGTCATTTTGGAGTCTGATCTTAGTTTCAGCAGTCATGTCAAAGCAATAAGCAAATCAGCCTACTACCATCTCAGAAACATAGCCAGAATAAGATGTTTTGTCTCAAGCCAAGATTTAGGGAAACTAGTTCATGCTTTCATCACCAGCAGGTGGATTACTGTAATGAACTCCTTACAGGTCTTCCCAAAAAGACCATCAGACAGCTGCAGCTCATACAGAACGCTGCTGCCAGGATTCTGACCAGAACCAAAACATCTGAGCATATCACTCCAATCCTCAGGTCCTTACACTGGTTACCAGTTACTTTTAGAATCAACTTCTAAGTATTATTAATTGTCTATAAATCACTCAATGGTTTTGGACCTAAATACATCTCAGATATGCTCATTGAATATAAACCAATCAGACTTCTCAGATCATCAGGATCAAGTCAGTTAGAGATAACAAGGGTTCACTCAAAACAAGGCGAGTCAGCGTTTAGTCATTACGCCCCCGTAGCTGGAATCTGCTTCCAGATGACATCAGACATTCACTAACAGAAGCTTCTTTAAAATCCAGATTAAAAACACACTTGTTTAGCTGTGCATTCACAACCTGAGCACTGTGCTGGTTTACATCAACTGCACTTCAATTTCTCATTTATTTTTATTTTGCTCTTATTCTTTTTATATACTGTATACACTCACATTTTTAATCAATTTTATTGCTGTTTTATTGTTTTAAATAATTTGCATTTTAAAGATACGTTTTATTCTTTCTGTCAATCATTTTATGTAAAGCACTTTGAATTGCACTTGTGTATGAAATGTGCTATATAAATAAACTTGCCTTGCCTTGCCTTGCCTCTCACAGATTAGTAACCCGGCCAATAAAGATGCTCAAAAATCAATGTTTCAGGAATCTCTTTATTAAGACGGTTTCATGTTTTTTGGTTGAGGACATTTTGTTCAAAATGATAATTAGGGTTGAGCTTTACTCAGGAAGTTAAAAAATAAATATATCTTAACTTTGCATAAACAGACACTATTGTAGGATGATAACATTATTGTTTACTCAAGCAAACATTGAACCAGCGTAGACAAAAAAATAAGAGTGAGGAGAATACACTTCATTTTAAAATCATACATGAAAATGCCCCGGACACTTTAACAGTTACAGTAATGCATACAGTGGACTAAATGCTTAAAAAATGTGTTGGCAAAAAAAAGATGACCATCAAGATTCCCATTTATTTCAAACTGCACGGTCACTCATCTTTAGACAAAACTCACGCCTTTTTAAATCATCATCTTTCTTTCCAAATTCCGAAGTAATTCATCCTCTATCGTCTCCAGGCCAGTAGAAGGGGATGTGACATCTTTACCTTTTCAACCCAATAGGAAATCTAAAGAGAAATGAGCGTTTCATTTTGGGTCGAATCATCCGTTTCTCTTTCTACCATCCTCCTTTCCCCCCCTTCTTCTTTTTCTGTGGTGCTTTTTTGCGAGCAGCTGCGGGTGCAGTAGGTTTCTGTTGTCGTGGAGGTACCGTGTTGGTGCTCGTTCCTAAGCCTGGTTGAGGGGACGTGGGCGGACTGCTGGCTGTTTTACTTGCGTCTCTGCAAACCAAGCACAAACATCTCAATGTTTTAGCTCACAGTTTAAAGATATTTACAGTGCAGAATTATGCCGTCAGGTGCGCTTCTGGCTTATCAGGTCACTAGGTGTAAGAACAGAGCTATGATCTCTCTGGTGGAAGATGTTTGTCTGTGAACTTACAGCTCGGCAGAAGCTCCTGATGTTGCGCCCTGCGTGCCGCGGCCCACCTGCTCCTTCTTCTTGCCCTTCTTTCTGCCGCGATAGTACGAGCGTTCTCGCATCGGCAACCAGCGCTCAGGGTCGGGGGTGGATTTGGGATCACAGTTCTTTGGCAGTTTACCTAAAGAGGAGCGAAATATGAACATACATAATGACGCACTGATGTGAAACGGTTCATGTTTTGCAGACCTAAGACAATTTTTTAGAGTATGATATCTGTTTAATCATATTTATTTGAGCTGCCGACATGTTTTTTTGCTTCTTTTTTTTTTTACTGCTTTAAGAAGTTCTCTCTAAGGGTTTGGCTTTCTTAAACGCCTCCTTAATTGTGTTTAGGTTCTATACATTTTTTTTCAATTAAACTTGTAATAAATAAATAAATATTTTCAAATAAATATTTAAAAATATATCTATATTAATTTATATAAAAAAAATCATTTATTTAAAATATTTTATTAAATATATAAAATACGATTTAACTGAAATTAAACCTTTCATTGAAATTCCAGTCTCATTTTAAAAATTGTGTTCATACTACTTTTATAAAATGTATCCATTATTATAAAAAAAAAACAATAAAATAAATATCATTACAGACATACCTTTCTTCTTTTTCTTCTTCTTTTTAATTTCTGGCCTGAAACAAAATTGTATTAAAGAGGACAATGATGTGAATATAAGGATCATCAGAAATGCACAGCTCGAGTGTTTGAACACGGTTGTTGTTGAACATGTGAATGATTGTTACCCCAGTTCTTTGGGTTGTACTTCTCCGATCACTTTAGTAGCTTTTTTCCTGATGTTTGTGGCTCCGTGCGATTTTTCCAGTTCATCGACGTCCACATTTAAAGACATGCTGTCCGGAGAAGGAAGCTGTTTACTCAACCTGAAATAAGCAACGCTCAGGAAAACACTGAAATAAAAGCAGCCCTTCCAGTTACAGCGCCAATTCTGTCACTTAATTCTTGATTGAAAGCTGCGATCTTTGTGCTTTGGTTTCAGACTGCTGTGTTTGAGGATACGCTTTGGCTTTTTCCTGATCCACCAGCGAGTACGCAGAGATGAGCTGAGCCAGCGTGTGGATGTCTTTCTTGTTTTGGTTCCACAGCTGCTCCAGGTCGCTGGTCGCCTCCTTCTTACGGCCGTGCTTCAGCTTGTAGTTGGCAGCCTCTCTGACCAGAGAAAGGTGAGCCGCAGACCCGGGCTGACGGAGGGACGTGAAATATTCATGACACATATGGATAGCTCTGAGTTTACAGACTGAGGGTTTTTAAACTGTTTTACCTGCTTTGACCGATAATACTGGATAGCCTGACTGAAGACGTCGATGGCACTGTCGATGTCTTCTTCGTGAGTGTACAGCGTGACCAAAGCAGAAACCTGTTAAAAAGAAAATCGGCAACACTGAAAGCCATAATTCTTAAGATATCTTCAAGATATCCATTTAAATATGTGTGTTTTTTTAATCAAAGCTGTATCCTCAAAAAGGCGAGAGATTCTTACCATTCCTAGCTTGTATTCAAATTCTTCTATTGACTTCAGGATGTCACACGCTTTAGTCACATGACCTGTAGGGTGGACAAACAGTCAACACTTTAAGCTCCATACGTTCACTCTTATTCGGCGTGTGTTAATGATCAGTTCACAGGTACCTTGAGTCAGGTAAAGCTGAGCCATTGTGAGTTTGATTCGAGACGCGTTCTCAGGATACTGATCTGCAAACCGCTACGGGAGAGATGAAACGATTACAGACGGCACAAATGGAAGCAAGACCCAGAAGAAAGAGTGTCCAGTACCTGCAGCAGCTCTATGGCTTTATTGTGCTGTTTCTCTCGACACAGTTGAGCCACCTGAACGAGAACCGGTGTGGGGTGTCCAGGGCACTGCGACTGCAGGTTTGACGCCAACTTGTTGCACTGCTCCGCCTGGGGGGAGGCAACACACGAGAGGTCACGATCACAGTCCCATTCTAGATATTTTTATTCTAGGGCGTGTGCGTCTGTCACCTGGTTAGTGTACATAGCCAGAAGGGCTTTGTTGAGCTCGATGGCCTGCAACTGTTTATTGGCCAGTTTGTGCTCCACACCCTCAGCGTTGGTCAGCTTCACCTTCTTCTTGGAGTCAAACACGTTTTGGTCCTGAAGGTTGAGAGAGAATTCAAATAGATAACAGAAATTGAATTCTTGTACGTGTCTATTCATGTTCGACAGTTTATGTAAAAGCGCATTATAAACTGCATTATTTACCTTGTTAACGGTGATGATGTTATTGGCAGTTACAGCCAGCAGACCAACATCGGACGGCCTGAACGCAAACACAAGAGTAAGAATTCTCAAGAGACAACCAACAACAATGGGAATATAAACCAGTCCCCACAGGATTTTGCAGATTTTTTGTGATTTACAGAAATGCTTCATTTTGAAACGGCTTTATTTCAAAGTTTTTTTTTCTTTGAAAAAGTAAAAAACTACTTGAATGGGCAAATAGAGTTCTTCTTTAAAAATACCACCAGTGAAAACATTATTTATGAATTACTTACGATTAAAAGGCATAAAGCTGATTCATACTGAAAAACCTTGGCCGAATTAAGGACGTTTTGACTGACAGGTCAAGCAACCAATCACATATCGTTTCATGGCGTATCATGTTTATGATAAGTCTATGCAATGAGTTTATGCCCTAAACCTAGCATACTTTTAAGAAATCAGCGTTTAGTTTATTGTGATGTATGTGCATTGACCCCGAAATAAACATGTTTACAACAGTATGTTGTTTCCAGGTGTGTTGTTGAAGAACGTGACACACATCGGTATGGCACACTTGACTTGCCTCCAACCTTTAGCTAAAAAAGCGTAACGGCTAATGCTTATGCCTCCAGCGGAATGGAGGAACGTATACCAGAGGCAAGTTTTTTAAATAGATGGCAATGGATGTAAAAAGTTGTGAGTGTTACAGACCCTTCTATCTCCCTTCTATAGTATCTCTCTGCTTGACTTTTGGAGCAGGTTTTGACATAATGTGCGATGTGAGGATCTCACATGGCGCGTCTTTGGTAAAATGATGTGGAAAATCGGTGTCTCCAAATCTCAAAATTTTGAGAGTTTGTTTGATTATGAGTTGAATTCTGCGATAGCAAGAATCAATCATACAGGGACACACTGTGAGTGTTTGTAGAAAACTGACTTGAGTTTAATGACTTGATTGTAGAGTTGAAGAGCTTCATCCGTTCTGCCCTGTAGCTGCATCACGTAAGCCATCTGAGAGTGAATGATGGCCAGCTCGGCTTCAATGTCCTCCTCCATCACATCCTATAGAAACAACTTCATTTTGATTTCAAGTACAGAAAAAAAAATGGAAAAAAAAGAAGCATCAATTGTCTTGTGTTTCGATCAGAGATGCGACCGAGGGGGAAGAAGGTTACAGATTACAAAAAACATCTAACAGTATGTGGGGAGAAAAGAGAGAGGAATTACTCACAGAGTCCTCGGCTAGAGATTTCCTGCACAACTCTGGAAAAAGAGCAATAAAGACATAAAGCAAGACACATGAACTGATTTATGATTCACTCGTGTTATTTTGATGAACAGAGTCAAATTGAAAGCGCGTAGGCAGACGGAGCTCGTGTCTGAGGGCTGGCACAGAACCAGCGACCCGCAGACATCATGACAGAACCGCCGTGTTACACAAGCGTGCGTGAGCGGTCACGTCTCTATCAGTTCATTTACTGCACGATACGTGAAAAAAAAAAAAAGATCTTTCCACCAACGGATTTTACAAAGATTTACAGATTATGCAAACATACTCTGTATTTGGGGGGGGTCTGCCCACTCTTACAGGATGTGCAAAATGGTTGTGATTTAAAACACATTATATAGAAGCACAACCTCTGACCTTCACATTTACATTACGTTTAGTCATTTAGCAGACGCTTTTATCCAAAGCGACTTACAAAGAGTTAGGGAGCAACAAGCGATATGTCATACAGGTTCATACATACCTTCAGCTTTCTGTAGTTGCGTCAGGGCCTGGCTGAACTGCCCTTGACCAATCAGACAACACCCAGCGTTGTAGCACAGCTCATACGAGCTCTCAGGTAAATCCAGGTCCTCCTGTGTACAATCACACAAAAATCTCAAAGAACGACCCCAAAACAAATCATTCACCCTCACGTCATTCAAAACCTTTATTTGAGTCTTTTGATGTTTGTTTTGAGAAATGTCTTTTTTTTGAAAAAAAACCTCTTTTGAGAAAAGGTTTTGTGTTCTTACAATGTAAGTTATCTGGTTATCAACATTCTTCAATATATCTTGCGAAGAACGTAAATCGTACGGTTTGAAATGAGTAAATAAAGTACCATTCCTTTAAACGTGTAATAAAAAAAGTGATTTAATGTTGTAATATCAGACAGCACTCCGAAGGATTTGTGTGATTGAGTCACTTACTGGTGCCGTGTTGTCCCACATGCTCTGGGCTGCTAGTACAGCGGACAGGTTGGTCTTTCTCTCCTCCTCATAATCGTCCTGAGAGTTTCTGATCAGATCTTTATATACAGCACGACACTCATCGTAGCGTTCCAGTCTGTACAGCTACACACACACAAATACACGGTTACTTCTTCAGAAATTACAAGAACCACATGTGCATCCTGGGTAATGTCCACTCAGACAGAAATTTCATAAAACTCCAAACGTATTCCCAAATCACAATGATGAACAATAACAAACAAATTGAATTCTTCAGAATCACGGGTAAATTCAGATTTGCACGTCACTATGTGAATTTGGACCCATATATTGGCACGTAATACACGTCTTCTCTTCGCACTTAATTTCCGGCTTTTTTCATGTTTTCTTTCTCCTGTAAAGCTGCTTTGAAACCATCCAACATTGTAAAAAGTGCTTTATATATATATATATATATATATATATATACTTGACTTGAATCTCTCACCACTTGGCCGTAGAGTTCCTTCAGTTTATCCGTTTGCTCTGGGATTCCCTGGATGGTTTTTAAAGCGCCCTCCACCCTGTTCAGACGGTATTCGCAGTACGCCTTCTCGAACCCGATTATATCACTACAAACACACATTAAACACAATCAATACACTTTAATCACACTGACGGACAGACATCACATGTAAATAAAACTGTCTAAAAGAGAGATGGCGTTATATATGAGATTACTTAAAGCACTTGTGTATACATTATATTTATGTGACAATGAAAAAAACAAAGTATGCAACAAATAAGTCAATGAAATGCTATGATGTGACACGATATAGGTACAGCGACCAAATGTGTAACTACTGGGTGTCTATCTCACCTGGTCAGTGATTTTGTGTGAGTGTTTATAACGTTCAAGGCTTCTTTAAAACCTCCATTCTGGATCAGACAGACAATTTTACACAGCAGAGCGGTCACGTCATCTTTATTCTCTTGCAAAACTGGAAAAAGAAAGCACAACAGAAATACTTCAATGTCACACTTGAAATAAAGGTTTTTTAAAAGTACAATAAATTAGCAAGAAGGCATGTAAAAAGCACAAATTGTATTAACGTTAAAATAGACTTAACAGTACATTTATGTTCATATTAAGACACATAACAGTCTGCTTACTTTGAGTCTAGTCGCATATGACACGTAATCACTAATCCTAGACCCCCACAAACCCTCTGAAAGTCTCAAAGACCAGTAAAGACATCTTCAAGACACCTTCGCGAGCTAATGTACCAAATTTAATAACACGTTTAAAAGTAATTTAAGCATAAATACAGACATTTCTTAACCTGTTTCCATTCAGGTTAGACACACGTTACAGGGGGGAAACAACTAAAACATCAAATTAAACTACAGGAAGATCGTCTGAGGTATCGAATGATTTTATTGTGTTTATTTACTTTTATTGACAGCCTTCAGGGCTCGGGTAAAGTCTCCATTCTGTCCGCAGCGGTTGACTTCGGTCCAGAGAGCAGAAACGGGCCCCGAACCGCTCGCCATCTTTCTTCAGCCAAGAGCGGAAACGACCGAGACAGAATAAAAGTCTCCAGACTGCCAAAAAACAGACATAGAAAATAGAATAAAAGTCGCTGAGTAATCCAACGACCAATAGCAACTGGCAGAATAAAAGTCTCAATTAAATCTTTAAGAATTAAAGAGCTATGATCAGGAAAGACAGAGTTTACTTTAAACTGGGTAATTTGCAACATTGAGCCAAGTGTCTTAGATATTTCACTTAATAAATACATATTAAATATAAATGTTTAACATCAAATTATTCGTTTACAATTCCAGTGGTTAATTTCAGAATGCAGCTTGAATTTAGAAAACTCTTTGTGATCAAGCATTTGTAAAGAGTAAATACTTTATTGAGTACTATTATATAGTACTCTTGTCTATTAACTACGTATAGGTATTTTCAATGAATAAATATAAAATGAATAGTATAACAAATGCACAACAATTAAAGTATTAAAATAACAACAAAAACTAGTCATGTGGTTATTGACTTTTAACATATCATAAATAAAAACCTCTGACATGTTGCACTTTGTAGTGCATTAGCACTCCCTCAAATAATCTGTTGCATACAAAACTGATATTATTAATAACTGTTCAGCACTGAGCAAGGGTTATGCATCTGTGCTATTAATACGTCGGGTTTAACCCAAAAGCCAAATGACTTTTGGTTAAACCACATTCCAAGTATATTAAATTAAAAAACATTATCATTCGTCACCTTACATCTCACAGTCATTCACTGACCCCACAAAAAAAAGTTATTTACAAAACCAAAATCTTTTCATAGAAGTTAATTGTTCATGAACAAAGCCGAAATCTATGAAAGATACGCCAGAGCACAGTTGAATCGTTCGGATATCCACAGGTTTTGCCATGGGATGTGAATCACAGCATCCTTGTATTGTTAAGACTGTAAGAACTGATGCGGATCTGAAAATAGGATCAGTTTTTAAAAACAAAATCAACTGTGACTGCAGGGCCCATTTTACCGGAATGGTCACAACTGCAGGCCCCATATTACAGGAAGGGTCACAGAATGGTCGCCGGAAGCGAAAACGAAACCATAAAGTGAAAAACACATGTTAAATGTTTGTGGTCACATTACTTTGGAACGTTTCAAAAGGAACAATTGCATTTAAGGCCATGTTTGAATTGGTTACCTTTTGGAATACCAATCTCTGCCAGAGGGGGGCGCTCAACAATTCCCTCAAATTGAATGGCAAATAAACAGGGCTTAGCTTGAGTGCACACATTAAATGTCTCTTGCTTTCGTGAATGAAATACCAAGGTGAGGAACTCTGGATAGAATTAAAACTCTACAGCAGTAAATGAACAATAACATCTATCTATTTAGTACAATTTCATCTCCTGTTTCTGCACATGCTGGATTGATGACTTGGCGTTTTATTCTTTAACTGTACCATAAAAAGAATGTATGACGTAAAATATGTGATGTTCAGATGTGTCAGTGTTAAATCAAAACATTTAATCATCAATCTGGGCTAATATCCAACATCATGACTAATTCTTCAAATGGGTTTTCTATGTCCGCAGATGCTTAAAATAATGATTCAAACATCATCTTGTGTTCCTGTCCAGATACTCAGTACAGCTTAAATGTCTGCTAGCAAGCGGAATAAGTACTCCTACATAATGTATATAAATTTAGCTTAAAGATATTATCTGACAATCAAACAAATTTAGAAACTGCCCGCATTTACCGGCCACTAGCAAAAACCAAAAACACCTACGCAATGCATCGGCTGTCTCATGTCTTAGATCATGAATACCCGAGTGCCAGATCAAGCCTGCTGATGCAAAACCTTCTTTCATCATGCTAGGGACATATATGCATGTATAAAAACAATAAAGTAATAAAGGCAATTAAAGGCACTGAGACCAAACACCACTTTCAGGATTGTCTCTGCATGGAACAGAAGATGGGAAACTCATTAAAGACGTCATGTTCTCAAAGAGGTGTTTCCAGGCATCAATATTAGTGTGTGGGTTTTGAGGTGGGATGTCTTGCTCTTTTGCTCATCATTAACTTTACTGCCAAAAAATAAAGATGTTTGTTTCCACCGAGTCAGTAACTGAAATGATCCATAGAATCTTCACATTTTGCGTTCATATTAAAGATTCAGTTAAAACCAATATTACAATAAACAATACAGACCAGTCTCCGATCTTAGTACACATTTAGTGAGGGCGCTTTTGAATCTAATGCTGGGTCTTTCCATCCATTTCAGATATCTCCACACGTTATAACATTTTAAGAATATATTTCATGCAGTCAGATATAATCTTCCATAACTGGTGGATGATATTTCAACGGATGAAAGAAAAATCGATTTATTTATAGTGGATTAACACATAGGGGTGGTTTCCCAGACAGGGTTTACACCTAGTACTAGACTTATTAAAATGTTAGTGCAGTCTTGACGGAAAACAACTTGCTCTTGCATATCTTAATATATATCAGTGCGATTGTTTTGTCTCAAAAAACAGTAATGTTTTTTTGTCAAGTATGTTTTTTAAAACGCCTTAAATATCCTTATTTAGCTAAGGCCTAGTGTTGGTTTAGGATAATCCCTGTACAGGAAATTGCCCCATGAAGTAATAGTCTCGTCTGAAACTATAATATAACATTTCTTTTTTAACAGCATTGCAGGAACTGGATGTAGTTGCGTATAAAGGATGTGTGCTGGAAACTGCATTTCCTTCATCATAAAACAAACAAATTAAGACTCAGTAAATATTTCTGTTTTGATTGACAATTATACTTTGGCAGAGAATTGTAACGTTTCTTCCTCTATTTTTGACCTTGTATTATTGTGGTTAATAAAGGTCTGTTTTTTCTAGATCATGCAAAAAGTCAACAGGGTTTTCCTGTCGCACACACACAAGTGTGTTGAGTCACAAACACACATCACTGGAAAACTGTGTTTTCATGAGCAACCGTTTAAAAACCCCTTTGTTGTCCCTTGTCGCACAAGCAGCACCGAGCGCAGAATCACTTTCACATATTTCACTTTTAATCACTAGGTCATTATTTCATTATATTGGGCTACATTTAACGGAACACAAACGTGTTTGTGGTTGTGCTTACGAGAACTATGTATGTGTGACTGTTAACCCAACAGATTGTTGAATAAAACATCCCTGTGCCACATTGTTGAGGTTATTCTGCAAAACTTGTGTTGATTTACTATGGCTTCAGTATTTTAGATTAGATTAGATTCAACTTTATTGTCATTACACATATACAAGTACAGTGTAACGAAATATATACTTAGCAAGTGCAGATATACAGTATGAATAATTAGCAAGTGCAGATATACAGCAAGTGCAGATATACAGTATGAATAAATACAGAATACAATATTAGGAAAATACTTTACAATGGGCATGTACTATGAAAATATGACAGTCAGTTTGTACTATGAACAATATATACAGAAGGCTATATACTGTGAACATTAAAGTACAGGTGGTTATGAACAGATAACAATATAGATTATACAATATTGCAAGTGACTTGAGTGTATTAGTTACAGACATTAGCTATTAAAGTTACAGTGCAATAGATGAGTTAATGCGGTTATTAAAGGTACAGTGCAGTACATGAGTTAATGCAGTTGTTGAAGTTATAGTGCCATACATGAGTAGATGCAGATATACAGTTACAGTGCAGTAGATGAGTTAGTGCAGTTATTGAAGTTACAATGCAGTAGATGCGTTAATGCAGTTATTGAAGTTATGGTGCAATACATGAGTAGATGCAGTTAGTTATGCGATAGATGCAGTAATGCAATAGATGAGTTACAGTGCAGTAGGTGAGTTAGTGCAGTTATTGAAGTTACAATACAGTAGATGCGTTAATGCAGTTATTGAAGTTATAGTGCAATAGATGAGTAGATGCAGTTAGTTATGCGATAGATGCAGTAATGCAATAGATGAGTTACAGTGCAGTAGGTGAGTTAGTGCAGTTATTGAAGCTACAGTGCAGTAGATGAGCTAATGCAGTTATTGAAGTTACAGTGCAGTAGATGAGTTAATGCGGTTATGAAAGTAGTCCATTAGTGCAAATGAGCATTCAGTGTAATATTCCTGATGTGCAAGTGAGCAGTATAGAGTGCAAATGATGCTGTGTGTGTGTAAACAGTCCAGTAGAGCAGATACAAGAAGTACTGTTGTGTACAGTTCGGTCATGCATGGCAGCCCTGTAGTGCAATGTAAATAATGTAATAGGAGCATAGCAGTTAAAGTTATGAGGGGTAGCTGAATCAGTGGGGAGCAGAGTTCAGTAATGAAACAGTTCTGGGAAAAAAGCTGTTTCCTAGTCTGCTGGTTCTTGTCCGGAGGCACCTGAAGCGCCTACCAGAAGGCAGGAGAGTAAACAGTCTATGAGCGGGGTGAGAGGAGTCCTTGAGAATGCTGTGAGCTCGACGCAGACAGCGTTTCCTCTGGATGTCCTCAATGGAAGGGAGTGTAGTCCCTGTGATGCGCTGGGCTGTTTTCACCACCCGCTGCAGTGCCTTGCGCTCAGCAACAGAACAGTTCCCGTACCAGACTGTGACACAGTTGGTCAGGATGCTCTCTATCGTGCAGCGATAAAAGTTCACCAGGATAGTTGAAGACAGTTGGTTCTTCTTCAGTGTCCTCAGAAAGAAGAGACGCTGGTGAGCCTTCTTGACCAGGCATGAGGTGTTGGTGGTCCAGGACAGGTCCTCGAAATATGGGTCCCCAGGAACTTAAAACTGGAAACACGTTCAACAGCCGTCCCGTTAATGCGGATGGGGTCGTGTGTGCCTCCTTTCGCCTTCCTGAAGTCCACGATGATCTCCTTTGTCTTGGAGCTGTTAAGGAGCAGGTTGTTGTTTGAGCACCATGTGGCCAGGTGCCGTACCTCCTCCCTGTAAGCAGTCTCATCGTTGTTGCTGATGAGACCAATCACTGTTGTATCGTCTGCAAACTTGATGAAGGAGTTCGATCCATTCACAGGTCTGCAGTCGAGTGTGAAAAGGGAGTAGAGAAAGGGGCTCAGTACGCAGCCCTCTGGTACACCAGTGTTGAGGGTGATGGTGGTGGAGCAGATGTGGCCTAACCTAAAAAGCTGAGGCCTGTTTGTCAAGAAATCCATAATCCAGCTGCAGGTTGAATTGTTAATGCCTAGGTTTCCAAGTTTGATGATTAGCTTGGAAGGGATGACGGTATTGAATGCAGAGCTGAAGTCTACAAACAGCATGCGTGCATAAGTGTCCTTATTGTCCAGATGTGTGAGCACGGAGTGCAGCCCCATTTAATTTACACATCAGAATCGATGAATATATTTCATTCGTTTGGATTGTGTGCAAACACTGTTATTGATGCATTATTAGATTTGACACAATAAATGCTCACATGTGCTAAGGAGTTTGTGTTACATGATTTAAAGGCGAATTTGCACACCAATACACATACTTAAATTTACAGTACGGCCACATGGTTCTCATCAACGCTTAACTAATCAATATATAAATAAATAAATATGGCATTATGACACAAAAAAGTACATATTAATTTAATCCCTCATAGAAGCATCTATAATAAACACGTCATTTTAGAGGTAGTAAGGTTACCATAGAAACCTACGTGTACCGGCTTGGAACATAGATGCTAATTTTATGGCCGATTGCTACGCTGTCGCCATATTGGACCGGGCAGGACTCCATTACAAACAATTTAAAAATAAATTAACAAAAAAAGGCCACATAAACATTAGAATACGTTACGTGCACAAGCATGTATACCACCCATAAAAGTTTTAGGAATCACTAGAACACCAAAGTATCTACTTTTGGCGATGTTTATGTTGTGGAGAACGAGGCGCTTCGCACACCGAAGGCCACGACATCAATTACCGCGAGAGTTCGCGATGCTCTGACGTCATGTCATGCGCCGTTTGGTTTGGTCTGCAGAGAAGTCGAGCGCACCTGTTTTGTATAAGCTGTGGAGGAGATTTTTGTAGAAAAACAACCCAGGTTTGTCTTTTCGTCGAATAATATCTGTCGAGTTTTTGGCTAAACAAATATGATAAAACATATAAAAGCATTCTTTGAGCTTCCAGGTAGGTGTTTTTTCTAAGGATGTGACATCACGTCTTACCCATGAACTTAGGTTTGCTTACACGTGCTTGTTTATCTCTCTGAGTTAATTTTAATTTGCTTGTATTTTCCACTTAAGTTGTGAGATAAAGATGTTGAGAGGGACATCCTTCAGACGGCCTGGCTTGAGTCACATCGGCAGGACAAACATCTCTCCATCCTCGTCACATGGAAATCTACTTTCTGATTTCAACGACATAAACAACAATAAATGTCTTCCTGTCCAAGCCTTCAGTCCCAAAACCAGTTGAGAGTCTTTATCTTCAGTGTTTTTATTCTATTCAGTCATTTAATCTACAAATGATTTCTTATTGGGTTTAAAAGCTATGGAAGAGTATTTGCAACCTATTTAAGTTAAAAAGGATTAAACCTGTAAATATTATTGATATGTGTATGCTTGAAGGCCAAAAGATCAGAAGTATGTATTATATAAGTACAGCAGTTACATTTTTATTTCACATTTTCACTTGGTGAATCGTGTTTATTGCCAATGTTGTGTCTCTTACAGACTCCAAACAGAAGATTCTGGCCCGTGAAGTGATTGACAGGTATAAGGGTGGAGAGACGCACCCGGTGTCTGCGTTGTACCAGCTTTCACAGGTTCTGCAGTTTCAGATGGATCTAAAAGAAACCGTGACTACCGGTAGCACATTATTCCAATTTTAATTCGAAGTATTTGATTGAAATGCTTAGACGTGCATTTAACACGTGTGTGTTTCCTCTGAGCAGCAGGTATTACGGGATTTTACTTCGCGTTCTGTGTTGTAATCGATGGAGTCCAGTATAAAACCGGAATGGGCATTACCAAAAAAGAAGCCAGAGCCAAAGCAGCTGAACTTGCCCTAGAAGAGCTTGAGGTAAGCTCAGAGCATGCTGGGATACCTTCAGAAGTTTCAGGTAAGAATCTAATGATTCATAACATTAACACATTTGGGTTCACTCAAAATTAGTCATCCTCTTGGCATTTTAATTATGTGTGTAATTTTTTCCATTCTACACACAAAGAGAATTTCTATTGATTCTTCACACACTATTTTTTTATACAAGCACGGGTTGCTTCTCAAGTCTTATTTGTGCTTCCTTGATTCTTAGCTCCACCCCTTCGGGATGCGAGGGAAAGGAGCGAGGAATATATGGAGGAATTAAAAGTAGTGATTTGAAATGACATCCTCGCTCAAAGTGTCGTTGGTTAATGATGAGTCCACGCATTGCACATTGAAAATATAAAACATTTAAGTAACATGCTAACTTAAAGGTGGGAGGTCTGATTTCTCATAGCCGTTGTTGATGTTCAAAAACACCAAAAACAGACACACCCCTACCCCCATCTTTCGCATTTCGTCAGCGCTCGGCTCAACTGATCTCCCTCCTTTGCTCTGTGCACCTTACTTCTGATTGGCCACAAGGTTGTTTTGGTACTCGGCCCGACAAAACAAGTGTAAATCAGAAATTGGACATCCAATAATTTAAAGCGGATGTCAAAAGCCCTCTATAATAAAATAAATAAAAACACGCTTAAAAAGTTTTCAGAAATGTAAATAAGGTATGTCAACTATAAAGTATACATAAATATGAACTATATTAGTGTATTAACTATATGAACATCAACTATACTGTCTGAAATTGGTCCACATCTACAATAATAAAATGCTTAATTATCACATGTATGCGTGTTTGAATATGATCTAAAGATGTGACAATGTGCAGGGGAGGAGAATTTACACGCGTGTCAGGTTTAGTCGATTAAACACATCCGCAAAGGAAACACCTGTGTACTCCTGGATCCTCTCCTCACCCGGTGCAATTACAGAATTGAGATGTTTCCGGGTCATAGGAGCGAGCGAGGAAACGAGGAGGCATAATAAGAAGCACCGCTCCCTATCTCCTTTATAGTGCACTATATCTGACGTCCGCCATTTTGTATTGTTGTCCGAATTCTGAGTAAACAACAGATTTCTCGCATTCGCTCACTACTTTTTACCCACAATGCACTCTGATTTTGAGTGTCTCACTCCCTATTACATCACCCGCCTGTTCAGAATCCCCTGAAGGAAAGTGACCGTTGAGTTATTTTCTACCTTTTTAAAAATAAACAGATTAAATGAATGACGTGTTTTATATTAAATCACTTTATTAAACGCTATAAATAAATGTTACGGTAAATAGTTATATATCTCTTGATTGTAAACTATTACAACAAGGTGAAAGTCGTTCAGGTGTAATATAAGTGATATGCTCGTTCACTCATTTTCATTCACCTCTATATAGTGGACTATTTAACATTCACTATAAAGTGAGCGAATTTACACGTAGCTCAAGTGTCAGTGCGGACCAGCTCCAAAAACAAAAGCTGTTAAAGGAATAGTTCACCTTCAAAATTAACTTATTATTTACACGCCTTCTTGTCATTTCAAACCTCTATGACTTTCTTTCTTCTGCAGAACACAAAAGAAGACATTTTGGTCAGATATTTAGATGTTTAGATGTATTTAGATGTTGGTTGCAGAAAAGCGTTGGTCCCTATTGATTTACATTTACATTTAGTCATTTGGCAGACGCTTTTATCCAAAGCGACTTACAGTGCACTTATTACAGGGACAATCCCCCTGGAGCAGCATGGAGTAAAGTGTCTTGCTCAAGGACACACTGGTGGTGGCTGCTGGGATCGAACCAGCAACCTTTTGATTACTAGTTCAGTGGTTTAACCCACTAGACCACCATCTCCATGCGTAGAGATTTGCATTGCTTTTATGTCCGTGGAAGTCAGTGGAGACCTACGGTTTTTGGTGACCAACATTTTTCAAAATATCTTCTTTTGTGTTTTGCAGAAAAAAAGAAAATCACGCAGGCTTAAATGACAACAGTGCTTAATTGATGACAGACTTTTCGATTAACATGGTCAATGAGACATATGGACATCTCGTATTGTACACCATATTAAATAGAATTACTGAGTACTTAAATAAATAATGATCACCTTACGATTTGAATATCATGACATAAGTTTTTCACAAGACTGAGACAAGAGTTGAAGTTTGATAAAATGTTAAATTTTCCAGTAAATGAGGATTAATTTTCAGATAATGTGATATTTTTGATTACCCCTTAGCAGATTTGACTATAGAGTAAATGAGTAAATAACATGCACCTGTGTCTGTTTTGGCATGTGCAGGAAAAGGTGCATGTTTGAGCCAACGTGTGACATTCTGTGTGACACTTTCCATAGAAACGATGCTAACGGTTAGTCAGACTTTCCCTTTTTCTTAAAGTCTAATGTTGTAAAAAGTCTAATTGTAACCCCTTCCTCAACCTCAGAATTATGAAAACGTCCACGCTGCGTTCCCTCCCATCGAAACAGACACCGACAGTCATTCGCTGAAACCGTGGTAAAGCTCTTTCCTGTTTGAGGTGGAGGTGCAGCCTTTGTTTTTCAACGCGAGTCAAACGTAAGGACGTTCGCAGTGGGCTTGTGTTAGAGAAATCTTAACAAATAACTGATCGCATAAAGCCTGTAGGGATCTACAAGAGACTTATTAAACGTCTGATTTCTTTGCTTTTTAAAGAATGTACCGAACGTGTCTTTGTCAGCGCTGCCTGCTAAAGCAAGCATTGTTTGTACTATTGCTCATACCTGAAACTAACTCAAAACCCTCAGGAGTAAATTTCTGTGTAACCCATCCTCAAGTCAAATGACTCGTCCAGGAAATACTTGTCTTAAGACTTGCCTTTAAAAAATTTATCTGAAGATCTTGTCTGGCGGATGGTAAACAATTTGGCGACCACCCCCAGAGGCCATGATGTCGTACACATGCTCCTCACATCTTTTTTAGAGAATATAAAATACCTAGCTGTCCTTCCAAAACCTCGGATGTCCAAATTCTCTGATTTTCAGGAAATGGATTAAAAATTATGTTGTCAAAGTTGACAAGTGCACTTTTTGACATGTTTTATGGGTTCCATGTTTGCAAAACCCAGTTGACGGACATTAAAGGGAGAATAATAATGATGATTTGTGGCAATAAAAAAATCACTAAATAGGGAGAAGGACCTCAGCCACATTAAGTTTCTTATCGACGTGCTAGATGTTTGGTGCATCTTGATTTAAAGTTTGCATGTTTGATATTTTTTCTCAGAGGTGTCTCTGACTGTGAGGGACAAAGACTCGGTCATCCCAGAAGTCCATTCTGGAAGGGCTGTGATGGGTAGTTATATTTTTTCTTTCTAAAAGCAATAAACAGGTGTTGTTGAATAGAGAACCCTGAAAAGAGGAGATAAATAGTTTCAGGCCTGATATGGTTTAAATATTGCGATGATATGCAGAGCAATTATACATTTTTATATGTGTCTTAAGGTGACGGTTTGTCCAAAATGTAAATTATCCATGCTCAAATGCTCCGAATCCGTGTGACGTTTCCTTCCTCCATTGAAATTGTTCACAATTTCTCCTCTCGTGTTCCACGGGGGAACAAACGTCAAACAGGTTTGCGTGACGTGACAGAAATTTGATTTATTGCCAAAGTTGACTAATAATTTCATTGTGGTTGACAGAGAGAAAGAACCCTCTGAAGGATCAGGTACCCAGTGCGGTGAGGGAGATCTTCACCAGGCTGATGGACAGTTACCCAGAATTCTCTGCCTGTGGCGGAACAGCGGCTGCATTTGTCATGCAGTCTCGTAAGTCAGCTGTTCAGGAAGTCAGACCACAGCCTGGCATTGTGGGATTTTTATTAGAATGTCACGTGTCAAATTCTTTTGCTGAGTAATCCTCTCCTCTCAGACTCGGCCTTGTCCCGGAAATCAAATGATAATCGTCACAGAAAATAACATTTTGAGAGACTTTGCATTGCGACTTTGACACTATAGTTAATTAATTAATTTATATTAAATCGAATAGATGAATGAATTGCATGACTTTTATCTGCAGAACACAAAAGAAGATATTTTGAGGAATGTTGATGACTTGACAACACTGAAGCCCATTGACTTCCATTATATAAACACAAAACCACGGAGACATTTTTCAAAATATCTTCTGCTGTGTTCCACTGAAGAAAGAGTCACAAAGAGGCAAAACCACATGTGGGTAAATAAATGATGAGTGAAATTGTATTTTTTCCGATGAACTTTTAAGTTATAATAAGTTTGGTAACCAACCCATCGTAGTCCACAAGCAGTTATAGGTCAAACACATTTCTGTGTGCAAAACATACAAGTGATTTTGACACGAAATACCCGAGACCATTGATAAAAAGAGGTCTGGCTGCTTATGGCTGTCAGCTGTATGTTTGGTGTGTTTGAATTGAAGAAAGTTGATTGTTGGTAACATCATGGGTCAACCTGTCTTTGTTGCCTTCACAGACAGCGTGAAATAAAACTAAACAGTCCAGACTGATCTTCACTTATTAACATTTCCCTCGTTCACACAACCACAGTAACTCATGGATTTGGGAAACTTGCTTCCCTCTGAACGTTACGAGAACCTTCGTCTTTGAAGCATAATTTGAGTAAAGCTACTGAGCTAAACTATCAAAACTGTGGGCGTGATATGAGATAAATCAATCAACGGCCACCTGTTTCCCATTTTTATAATATCATGGGAACGATAAACAATGATTCTCAAATACGGAATGGACCGCTGACTAACAATGGTGCTCCAAATACGTATATATTATGGAAGAGTAAGTCGATATACTGTGTCCATTGGGGCTTGAGCAAATTTAGATATGAAGAATGACAAATGAAGAATGAAAATGTGGGAGTCTGTTGGCAGAGTGTTTTTGATATAGATAACATCCGCAGGGTGCTGTTATGCCGGTATCCTTGAGTGGTTTTCCTTATTTTTGGACATATTAACATGAAGGAACTTGTTGTGTCTGAAGCCACAGGATGTGAGGTCATTGCTCTCGGGACAGGCTGTTCCAATACAAAAGCGAGTCCGGCGCCCACAGGACGAATCCTTCATGATTCTCATGCGGTGGTAACTGCCCGCAGGTCACTCATGAGGTAAACTTTTTTCAGGAGGTTTTTACTTTTGGTTAGGATTGACTGATTTATGTTTGTCATGATCTGCCAACTCTGTTTATGCAAATGACACGGATATTGGTAGTGTTTACTAGAGTGATAAACAACCTTAAATTGATGCTTCACCCAAAAATGAAAATTCTCTCATCATTTACTCGTCTTCAAGTTGTTCCAAATCTGAATAAATGTCTTTGTTCTGATGAACACGGAGAGATATTTAGAAGAATGCTCATAACCGAACAGATCTCACCCTCCATTGACTCCAATAGTAAGAAAAATTACATAATAACTTTTTTTGTTCTGATGAACACTAAAAGAAGTTTTTTTGAAGAATGTAAGACAGCAAATAGTTCTGCGGCACTTTTTTTGACAAACGTTGTATTTTTCCTACCATGGAACTCAATGGGGGGGATCTGTCTAGTTATAATCATTCTTCTAAATATCTTTCTCTGTGTTCATCAGAACAAAGACATCTATTCAGATGTGGAACAACTCGAAGGAGAGTAAATGATGACAGAATGTTCATTTTTGGGTGAAGCATCCCTTTTAGAAATAAAACTAAAGGATTTTAGCACTTAGTTCAGATTTGCAAAGAGCAAAGCCTATTTGCTTTGTGAAGTAAAGCAAAGTCTGAGACATGGAGGACGCAAGAGGAAGAGAACGTGCAATGCCCTTATGTCCTAAAAACTGAAAACCATTGCGTGAAAATGATGTGTATATGAGTTGACAAATATTCCCTACAGCAAAAATGTTGACATATATTATTATTTTATATTATTAATATTTGAAGATTTTGGTTCCATATGAGATGATTACGTTTAAAAAAAAATGTTTCAATCGTTTTTTTTTATTGTGCGTTCCAATTAATATAAAGAAAACTACAAACTGTTTTGATTTAAGCCATAATAACTGAAAAAAGCTAACTAACACAATTAAAAACTTGATTTTCGATCATTTTTAAATACGGGGTTATCTAATTTTGGAACCCAACTCTTTATTTATAATCTAAAATGACATAACGGAGATTCAACTTTATTTTTTTATAAAAAAATGAAGATCATAGGACACATGTATGGTTTATTGTCAACTATCCACAAATCGTTGCTGTCCTTCCAAAACCTCAAAAGTTCAAAGTTGCTATTTTTCAGGTAATGAAATATTAACTTTCTAAGTAATTGAATACTGTGTTGTCAAAGTTGAGGAGCACTTTTTATTGGTTAGGTATTTGTGAAACCCAACGACAAACATAAAAGGGTGACTAAGAATAATGATGGAAACAATCGTGGAATATGAGGTTTCTTATGGAAGGACGGGGTGATGAAAATGTCACTATCATTTCATCATCTCACATTTTCTCGAATATTATTATATATAGAATATTTGCCGGATCTTTATGTTTGTTCATTGTTCGTCAGAGCTCCTGAATATGTTTCAATCTCCTGTAGGTTTCTGTACAAAAATCTCTTGCTGTTCTTCAGTAAGAATCCCTCTTTGGAGGAGAAGTCTGTTTTCCAGCAGGACCAGACCACCAAACTCTTAAGCTTCAAAAATCATCTGTCATTACATCTGTACCTGAGTCAGCTGCCCAAAGGAGCTGCGCAGATCCCGTCTCAACTGTACTTATGCACAAACACACGCACACGGGCCATTCACATGTCTGTAACTATTAAACATACAGTAATAACGATGACTTGATAACCTGAGATGATGAATTTAAATCACGCTTCTTTGGCCACCAACGCACGCATAACCTTGGTGCAATACCCAGACATAATGCATCACATCAATGGTTCAAACCAAACCTAAATTTCCAATTGTACAAAATATAAATTTCATTGCCGTTTCTTAATAGATTGAAGCGAACAGATAATCGCTGTTTTTCTTGTCTAGGCGTCTGAATCCGCTGTCGATCTCTGCGTGGGAGGTGAACAATCAGATCGGGCTTCATGTTGTGGTGGAAGGGAAGGTCTTCTCCAAGTTCTCCAGCTCGTATGAGCAGATGGGCTCTCATGTGGTCAGCATGTCTGCAACCGATAAGATCACACAGTGGCTGGTGCTGGGCTTCCAGGGGGCGCTACTGAGTCATTTCATTGAGCCAGTCTACGTCAACAGCGTGTTCGTTGGTACATTTATACCAAAGTTGGCCACCAACTTTGGTGGCCAACAGGCATTTGTAATTTTGTGCCTTAACTTTTTTCTCAGGATTTGGCGTTTTTATTTATTTTTTTGATTTTTAATTTTGGGTTAAAAATTCTTCATAGTAATTTTAGATAATTTTTCAGTGACAGATCTGTTCAGTTTTTATTTATTTGGATTTGAATGTTCAGATCAACTCTGAATATTGTCCAGTTTTGTATGTACAACAAAACTCTTTTTGAAAATTTTATTTTTTATTGCGTACAGTGTTTGGTAAATTACTCTGAAATGTAATTAATTACAAGTTACTAGATACATATTCAGTTACAGTTACATATTATTGTACAAATAACTCTCTCCAAGAAGTATTTGGTTATTTATTAATAATTACTTTCTATATCCTATATCAACCTTGATTAGAATTGATTCAGGGATAGACATGACGCGGCTTATTTAATTCATTCAAATAAATGATAAAATAACTACATAAATTATTATTTATTAACTGACCAAAGTATACAGATGTGAGAATACAATAAGCATACATTTTAAAGTTGGATTTATAATTTTGATGTTGTTTCCACTATTGAATATATTACAAAGTATTTAGTTCAATTACATCAGAAGTAATTGTAATTGACTTAGTAATCCCTTATTTTACTTTTTCAAGGGCAAAGTAATTAAACTACAGTAACTAATGACTTAAAACCTAGTTACACCCAACACTGAACTTCTTAGGTTTGTTGTACTAACAGCACTTATTTGTGTTGGTAAACACTTTGTTTAACATTTGTTGTCTGTTTAATGTGTTGAGGTGAGGGAGGCTGCAGTGATGTACGCGGTCTGCAGATGGCAGTGAGTCAGCGCGTGGATGGCATCACCTCAACCCTTCCGTTGTATTACTGCGTCTACCGGCCGCTCATCAGCCTGGTGACCTCGGCCGTTCCTATAGACACTCAACCTTCCCAGAAATCCCTCAGTTTTAACTGGAGCCACGGCGACATTACGACTGAGGCGGTGGATGCTCTGGAGGGCAGGTCTTCTGAAGAGTAAGTGTTGTGTTCCATCTGTACGTGCATCCATCCATGCAACAGCCACTTACAGCCATCCTCCATCCATCTATCAACGCACGTTAGTTTGCCTTAAATGAAAAGTTAACCCAATTGTAATAAGTCTTTTATGATTTATTTGGCCTTATCCCCGATTCATATGACTTTTCTTCCTCAGTTGGACACATCATTTTATATGAAGTTGCAGCCACTGATTTGCGTTTGTTCAAAATAATTGACTTCGACAGATTTTAATCACCCACTTGAGTCATTTGGATTTCTTTATTATAGATGTGTGTGCTGTTAAAGGGATAGTTCGGCCAAATGTGCCGTTTATTTACTCATCCTCGGGCCATCCGAGATGTAGGTGACATATTTTCTTGAGTAGAACCATAAAGAAGATTGTTTGGTAAATCTGCAGCCCTCTCTGCTTCATATACTGGGAGTATATGGGGTCCGCCGTTCTAATAGTTCCTAAAGCACATAATTCCAAAAAGAGGCTCCTAACGACATGTTGACGTTTCGCTCGATATTTTCATAAATTTGAACGTCATTTTTAATAATATTAGCCATACTGTACAGCCTGAACACTCCGTTTCTGCAGGTGACGCTAAACGTACCAGATGCTGGGAACCAAATACTACAAGAAGAAGATTGAGATTGTGTGAAGAGGCTCCGCATTATGGCTAATATTACTAAAAGGAGGTTCAGTTTTTATGAAAATATCAAACGATTCGCTTCATGATAAGTCGCCAGGAGACGCTTTTTGGAATGATGTGCTTTAGGAACTCATAGACAGGTGGACCCTATAGAGTCCCATTATATGAAGCAGAGAGGGCTGCGGATATACCAAACAATTTTCTTTATGGTTCTACTCAAGAAAAAATGTCACCAACATCTCGGATGGCCTTGGGGTAAGTAAATAAACGGCAATTGGAGTTTTTGGCTGAACTATCCCTTTAAGAGCCTCTGATGATGAATGAGATGGCAATTTAACCTAAAATGATTTGTTTGCGTTCAACTGAAGAAGGAAGTGTGAATCTGGGCGATGTCCATGAGGAAAACTAAATAGAGAAAATGTTATTATTTAAGTAAACAATTCCTCTTGTGTTTGTTGTTGTTTATTTACCAGTTCTCCGTTTAAAAGCAGTCCAGCGTTGGCCAGCCGGCTTTGTAAAGCTGCTATGTTGAGTCGATTTAATTTAGTGGCTAAAGAAGCCCAGAGAGAGGAGCTGCTCGCCGCCGTCACATACAGAGAAGCCAAGGTACCGCAGACTTACTTTACCGTCTCGCTAACCTCATCAATACCTGACGTCACGTCTGCAATTAAGAATGATTTAATGTTGATGGATAACCTCATTGTTTATGGAACATCCAGATGATGGCGAAGCCGTACCAGGAAGCAAAAAGCGTCCTGAAATCTTACCTGGCAAGGAAGGGATACGGCCACTGGGTCGAGAAGCCGCCAATCAGCGATCAGTTCTCGATGTGAGACATGCCGTGACGTTACAAACACAAAATGTAGTCATTTATTTGTTTAAATTGTTTGGTGTCGTGATCTTGCTCGTTTTGCTTGTTTGTTTTGTTTTATTAACGGCATAAAAAGATGGCACTTTTAGACAATAGAGATGCAAGTTTGTCTAACCCCGAGTAATGTGTCGATCAGAAAAAGAATAAAAAAACAGACTAAATAGACCACAACGTTACATGAGAAACAAGGGGTGAAGTTCTGTTTATTCATCAAAGCAAATGAAAATAAAATAAAATATGTTCCTTTTCCCTCATTTTGTCATTGTTTTAGCATGTCTCTGTATATCTGTTGTTTTGTTTGTGTGGCAAACATTTACGTTCATGCTGTTGTGTCAAACTGTAATCCCGAATCTGTATGACTTTCTTCTTCAGAACAAAAAAGAAGATATTTTGAACAACGCTGATAATCACACAACACAAAACCCCATTGACTTCCCTCATATGAACGCAAAACCGCTGATACATTTCTCAAAATATCTTCTTTTGTGTTTCACTGAAGAAAGACTCGCATACAGGTGTAAAACCACATGAGGATGAGTAAATTTGGGTTTACAGGTGAACTATGGCTTTTCCAGTTGAGACCGAAGCCATGAAGAAGACTGTAGTATAGTGTAGTGTGGTGTAGTATGTTTGGAGAGGTAAACATCACGCTTCAACACAGGAAACCTCAGAGGCTTCCTGTTAAAGCTTACACTGCATCCAGTGTCTTTATGATAGTGTTGCTCATGTGAGGATCGGCCTTTCATTGAATTGCGATTACTGTTCCGACGCGGAGTAGCCTGCAAATAAACACTGAGACTTCGTATCCCGTATGTATGTCTTCAAATCTTCACGGAAGCCTTTCGTGCTTTTATTGTACGTGATGTTTTTGTGTGTTGTAGACATGCAGGTTTAATGTGATGTGCATGTAGGAAAGATGTGCAAGATGTATACGTTCCTTAGAGGTGTGCTGTTGTTGGATGACGGTTTAATGTCATTTCAATTGAATAGAAATTCATGCAATGCATTGAATTAACCCTTAAATTACAGCGCGAGTGCGTTGCGTTAGCGCTGCTAAATGTTATGGATTTTGATCAAATGCAAACGTGAGGTACCTTCAGATAAACCAAATGCCAAATGCAAATAAATGTCAACTTTGACTATTAAAGGTGTAAATAAAGACATGAAGTCGAATGGTTGCTGATGGTAAGATGCGTGCAGTTGTGGGGTCAAAGGTCAAGGGTGAAATGTCAAATGCAACTTGCATGCTTCCATCATTGCTCACAGGCACGCTCTTGAGACTTTGAGAGTTTTGAGGGAATCAAGTGTAAACGGCATGTGATGGAAATGAGAAAAATAACAAAACCGCTTCATTTGGGGTTGAATTGTTTCTGAAAAGCAGCTGCGATGTCATTTCGTTTTACAAAAGTCTTCTGTGCATTCAAAGACTCGCATACTTGACATTACAGGATGTGGTTTCAGGCGTTTTATACGACCGATGCATCACCTGTCCTGCGGTACTGATCTGTGATCAGCGATGATGTGATGAACTGAACTGTGCCGTCCCGCATCATGACGAGATCACAGATGGAATGAAGTAAACCATGACATTCATTTAGGAACTTTACCGAGATCTGGTTTGGTCCCATAAACACTCAAATAAATTATATAATATAAATTATATTTTTTAGTTTTGGTTTCCCATAGAACCGTACCGTGACACGCCTCCACACACACCTTTCGATCCGTAAACGGTTCCCGTTCTGGAAGAAGCATGTTTTAAGTCTTGAGTAATGTATAATCCTTGTAAGAGAGTTACTCATATGTTTGACATCTAAAGGGATACTACAGCCCCATCGTTTATTCTCTAATATGGTTGTGAACCTGTGTGTGACCCCTTCACAAAAGAAGATATTTTGAGAAATGTCTTAGGGGTTTTGTGTTCATACAATAGAGATCAATGGGCTTCAGTTTTGCTTGATTACCAGCGCTTTTCAAAATATCTTCTTTTGTGTTCCTCACTTCTACAAGATGTAAACTCGGAAAGACTTAGTTTTTGGGGGATGAACTGTCACTTTCCGTGCACTTAAATCGTTTCCTTCAAAGATGGACAGCAGCGCTGTTGGAGGGCTATTCTTCTTCATGACAAGCGCCCACGTTATGAATGACTAATGTAGGACGTGATCTCATAATGTATCCCTGGAGGGAAAAGTGTGTGTGACCACAACAACGTCACATGAACTGAATTGGCTAGCGTTGTAAGATCATTTTCTTCTCTGAACGGCTCTTAATAGATTGTAAGTCTGAGCGTCCGTGTGCGGTTTAGGTGGGCAAAGGTGATGGGAGATTGACTAAATATTAGTAAGAGTAGAACAGGGGTGGATCTATTTTCACATCCTCTGTCATAGAAAGTTTGATCGGGGACTTTCCCAACACGTCCACGCTCACGATGTCCACCTGAACTAAACTAGGCGTTGGACGGCCCGAAAGGTCAAACTTTAAAATTCAGCCGTGCCTGAGATGGCATGTGTCAGCGGCCGGGTTCACATCCACAAGGCAAAAATGAACTTGTAGTGTTTAAACCAACACAGGGGTGAATGACAAAAAATCAAGGCATATGTAGGTTTTATAAATAAGTTCACTTTTATTTGTCTGAAAATACACATGTCAGGCTTCCAAATAAATAACCAATAACATAAATAAACATTCTCATAAATACATAAATATGCAGCAAAGCTTGTGTATCAAAACATTCTAGTGCTTTTTTCTTTATAAATAAACGTGAGAACTGGCAGCGTATCTGTCTTCACAGAAGTTACATTCGATGGCTTTAAAAAATAAAAAAGCGTTTCTAGCAGTACAATGTCGAAACACGTGAACAGTCTGTGCTGAGTTTCATCGGAAGGTTCTGTAGACGTAAACCCCGGGCACACAAACATCACAGTGTCAGGTTTTCTTCGGTCCAGAGTTTCATACGAGGTTGATCAGAGCTAGCGTCTGCTTTTCGACGGGAGAGAGTTTATTTGTTGCACAAGAGTTTCCATGTTCTCCAAGAATTCCTTGAAGGGCTTTTGGGGAGAGACCTCGCAGATGTAATTGGAGCAGAAGGAACCTTCCTATGAAATGAGAGCAAATCAAAAAGACTTGTGAGAACGGATCGCACTTCACACATTAATCAGGTCATTAAATAGTTGAGTTGGTGCAGAACAAATATAACTTACTTCTTTTATGGCTTCCAGTGTCGTCATGAGATTGTCCGCAGCGATCTCATTCTTTGCATCACATTCTGCAACAAGTACTTTTAATTCTTTGAAATAGCAATCCAGAGCAGAATACTCGCAGCTCCCCTAAGAGACAGAAACAGAAAAGGTTTAGATCCGATGGAGGCTGTTGAGAACGATGTAGACACTAAACCTTCAGTCGTGTATGTGTGTGTGAGCTATCTATGCTGGCTTGAGGTTTGGCTTTGGCGTAGTAAACCTCCTTCCTGTTCCTCTGATCTCTTATCTCTCACAAACGAACGTGTTAGATGCTCAAAAACCGAGAAGCAAAGATCTCATACATTTTCTCACCTTTACATCGACGGGAGAGTAGAATAACTGGTTTTCTGTCTCTTTCAACTGTGATAAAAAAAACACAAAGTTCAGTACATTATTAATGCATCGGTGTTTGATATGTCGATACAGGTGGCTGAAATTGTCAAGTGGTTTCATGATCAGATACTTACGCATGGGTGATTGGCAATAGTTGTATTGAATTTGTCAATCATGAGTGAGCGATAGCTCTTCACGGGTTGAGCGGTCAGACAGCTGAGCAGAGTCAGTGTCACGGCACAGATCCAGGGTAGAGATGACATGATATCGATGGATGTCCTTTGAGATGATCACCTGATGCTGGTTATCCACAAGTGTAAGTGACATGAATGCACCTCGAGTCTGTATTTATAATCAAGCTCAAGGTTTGGAAAATGAATGGGTGGCCAAGTGCAATGAAGTGCTTGAGTTTTTTTTCCCTTTTGATGACTGTTGGGAGTTTTCATGTTGCCCTTTTCTCCTCGAGCTAGCCCCCACCCCCCTCTCCTTCCACCCTCCACCTCAATATGTGTGTTTGTGTGTGTGTGTGTATGTTGAGGTTGTACACAGATGTTGTTTTCTCTGCTAAATGTGGACAGTAATACTTAGTGTAATATTAAGTTAATAATGTAAAAAAACCTGTGGTGAGATATTTGACTTTACATCATACCACATTGCATCATGGCTTATCATGACTTCTTTGGGTTTCATTTGGTTGTCTAGATTTCTTCTAGTCTGTTCTTACGTGATTACTTTGTATGAAATCAAAATAAAATAAAGGTAAATGAGTCAATAAAGTTTTTAAACGATGATGTTATACATGTTTGGCTGTGAATAACCCTTATATTTGCCGAATCGCTCTGTTTTACAAAATATTTCTTTGACCGTGAAAAGCTCCGAAAGTGATTGACTTGTTGGCTCTTCGCTGAACCTCATTGCGTTGCTAAGATGGACTAGGAACAATGTTCGAAACATGTTTTAGTGGAAATATGTTGCACTGATTCATATACAAAGACGGCAACTGGACTGTTATAGGAAGAAAGAACGATTTAGTTTGCAATTGACTAAATTTCACTGAATCTTAAAGGATGAAATATGAAAATTCCGTCGTCATGTTCTCGCCCTCAAACTTGTTTCAATTTAGTTTTTCACCTGTAGACAAAGAAAGATAGTTGGAAGAATGTTAAGGGTTAATAAGGGTTACTACTATGTTATTAAATGCAACAGTCGCCCTAATGCACTTTATGCTTTCCCACATTCTTTAAAGGTGCAGTTTTTTATTTACAGCGGCCACTAGTGTTGTATTATAGACTTGCAACCAATCGTTCAGTCCAAACAAGACGTTGGCCACCGCAGTACAAAAAGATGTCGTTCTAATGTTGACGCAGGGAAGTGATTATGCGGGCATTAGAAAGAGTGTAGAAAGAGCGATGTCTTATTTATTACATAAAATAAAATGTCTGAGGATTTAGCTAGGACCTGTACTGAGGCTTTTAGCAGTGATACTCATAGATGTCTATGGAGATAGTTTCCAGCAGAGAGTCGTTGGAGAGAAAGATCGTCTTAAAATCACCCCCGATGAGGTCGTTTTTGTCCAAATAAATATGTGAGTAACATTGAGAACGCATAACGCTTCATTACGTAAGGTCTTTATACACCTCTGAAGAAATAGTTTTGTATATAACATATTGCATTTCTGTCAAAAGATTCTCCTAAAAACCCCGTATTGTTCCTTTAAAATATTAGAAGTGATACGGGTTTGGAAAAACTTGAAGGTGAGTAAATTATCTTTTAAATTTTTTTGGTGATCTTTCGATGCGGGGCTTTTTCAAACAAAACACGTTTAATATTCACAACTATTCATTGAAACAAAAGCTGTTCTGCAAGAAATTGTGAATAATCCGAAGCAAAAAAAAGCAAAGTTTTAGGTTGGTTTGTGGCTAAGCATACACACAAAGACGTAGGATGGAGAAATGGTGAAAGATGATTTTGATCTGTAACAGAATATGGGTGAATATCGGTGTTACATAGTGTGTGTTTTAGTGACATGAGTGTCGTTATACACATCTGTTATCAAGTGTTTTCACTGTCAATTGAGGCTTTCATCTCTTGACTTGACTGTGGTGGAGAAAGTGTTAACCTCCGTTCAATCACAGTCTCGACGTTTTTTAACCATGCGAAATATTTATCATTCAAACAATGTCATGATCACATTTTACTCTGCTTGCTCATGTAATGTGTCATAATCTTCTTTCAGTTAAATTTTTATATGAATTACTGCTAATCCTGCTGATCTCTGAAGATAGCCCGTGAAACTCTACACGCACACCATTTCTGGAAATTCCTCCATGTATTTCTATTGGATGCTCTGTAATCCTGAGATTGCGTGAGAATATTTTCCCTCATATCTTGTGAGGAGATTGGTTGAATATTATCAACAGATCATGTTTTCATTCCGCCACTCAGAATTGAATTGAGAATCGATCTGGAGTAAAACAAGAGCATTAAGGAGGTTTGGTTTCATTTATTCATATTATTTTTTCACTCTTTCATCATTGATTCACCAACAAAATACCTAATTTCGAAGAACGTTGATAACCCAGCATAACTGACCCTGATTGCCTTCCGTAGTATGAGCACAAACCACTCAGAATATCCTTTTGGTTATTTGAAACCCCATGTGCCAATCGCAGAGCAAAGAGAGCTACGCCATTGAATCAATTCTCTTTTGCTCGAGGCATGTGAATAAACCCAACCTGAGATACTCGTTCTAACATCATCTTAACCAAGCAATATACCAACATCTAATCCCCGTCGTCATCTTATTTTAACACACTCTAAAAACACATTTTGTGTGTTCAGTTGAGCACAACACATTGATTTCTTGGGACAACACATCTACTCTCAGAAATCAACACGGTGTGTATTGAAAGTAACACATAACTTGTTAAAGAAATAAGACAAAATGTATAGAAATTAGGTTCAAACAAAAGTAAATTTAGCATAAGTCTTGATTTGACCTAGCGGGAGGTGAGGGACTGAGCGTTGAGGGGAAGATCTCAATGAGGTGAGTGTCCTTTAGTAGTTAGATATGTGGGAAGTGTTTAGTAAAAGTGAGAGAGAGAAGGGAAGGGATCAGGGAAAGCCCTCTGCTTAGTTTTGGATGATGGTGGTGTTGCACATCTTATGGTGCTGTTGTCATGGAAACGCATTGCTCAGCACCTTAGGGTTCCCTGTGAGTGTTTGATGCAGATTTTAATCTCTCGCAATCTTTACATATACGTCAGAATCCCACTGACTGTTCCGCTTAAAAAGAAATAAGTGGAAAAATGGGAGCTCAAATGTTTGTGTTGTGCTACATTGATGTAGTGTAGAAGCAAAAATAAGTCACCTGGCTAACATAAAATGTTGAGTTAACTTAAAAATATTAGACAACACGAGTTTGTATCAAATTCATTAAGTGAACTAATATTTTTAAGTTGACTTAACTCGACATTTAAAGGCAGCCAGGTAACTTATTCTTTTTTAAGTTTAAACTGCTAAAAACAACATATCGTTTTTTTATAGTGGGTGATTCATTACATATACTTTCAATAAAGTGAGTTTGTTTTCATTTTAAACTTTCTGCTGGATGCAATAAAAGAAGCACAATAAGAAACATCCACAAAACCTTTCTGTTACACAAAACATTTCATTGTCATGAAAAAGTTTCATTACAAAATGTTGTGTAATGAGAATCTTACATGGATGCGTAGCTGGTCTAGCCATATTTTTTATTAGATATGCATCAAAAATTAAATAATCAGTGAATGAAATAGGCAGCTTTAATACATCTTTATAGTTCATTTTTGAGAATGTAAAGATTAACTGTGAAGACACGTCACTCAAATTAGAAAAATACCCCCAAAAATAGGACTTATTTTTCATAAACTATTCCCAGAAATTGGAGAGAAATTATATTAGATCTCACATAAAAAAAGAGTCGGACATCTGACAAATGTCTCTGTCAATAGAGTTTGAGAAGAGATGTCAACAATGTGTCAAACTGTGCTCAGATTTGTCAAGTCTACAATCTACATTCATTTAGACCTCCACCCTCTTCATGTGTGTGAACAAGTACACTCTCATTTGTGTATCTTTCGATTTCTCCTTCGAAACATTTGAGACTTCAGAGCAATAACATTTTTCTATCCGTTCATGTCCCCACTGAGATTTAAAGCCCAGGATGTGTTTATCCTAAGGGACCTTTGATATATTTAAGCTCTAAGTTTTTATTAGTTTCGTAGTTCCCAGGAAATCAAACCCACAACCTTTTCTGCTGCTTGCTCAACCAAATTACGTTTTATGGTCGATTTGTTTATAAAATCTGACGTAAAGGTGTTTTAAACGTGTGTGTCATAACTAGGCTAACAGGATGTGATTTGACATGTTCTCATTGGATAAAACCTGAGTGAGGGTCTCAGGACTGCAGTGTTCAGACGTGATAGAAAGAAACTGGATTGTGGTCTGATAACTCCTTTTTATGATAATTATTTGAGTGTGATTTGTTATCAAACCCACATACTTGCGTCATTTTGAACTACATGAACTATGGAAAGATGGCACGGTCAGAACAAGAAAGGGAAATTGTGGTTTTCACAAATGTTTGAGTCATAATCATGAATCGTGCGTTAATCTAATAGTTATATGAATTTGTGGGACACGCATATGTTTGGTCAGTCCTCAAGTGGGACAGAATGTGGTGATGAGTAACCTAACAGTCAAAAACTTCACACAAGGATATGTATTTAAAGAGATCAGAAATGAGTGTCATCATTTATTCACACTTATGTCATTCTAAACTTTTTCCCTTTGCAGAACACAAAAGAAGATATTTTGAAGAACGTTAATAAAACATTGACAAAACATATTTTGTTTTCCAAGAGTAATAGGTTTTGAATGACGTGAGGACAAACGGATGATTATAGAAGTTTTTTTTTTAGAGGATAAACTCTTAAAAATAAAGGTGCTTGAAAGGTTCTTCACAGCGTTGCCATAGAACAGGGGTGTCCAAAGTCAGTCCTGGAGGGCCTGTGTCCTGCAAAGTTTAGCTTCAACCCTAAACAAACACACCTCAACATCTAATCAAGGTCTCAGTCAAAGCAGACTAGAATCTTCCAAACAGGTGTGTTGAGCCAAGTTGGAGCTAAACTTTGCAGGACTGTGATCCTCCAGGACCGACATTGGTCACCCCTGCCGTAAAAGAACCATTTTTGCTTCCACAAAGAACCATCTCTTTCTTACTTTTTTATACTCTGAAGAATGATTTTTTTTCGTCACAAAGAACCTTTTTGGAAACAGAATGATTCTTCATATTTTCTTCAGATGACCTTCACCTTTTTGTTGACTTAGGGTAATCTTTCCTTACTCCTACTACTTTATCTTAGCTCAGGTTTCGACACAGTTTGTCACAAGCTGTTACTCAACAGAGATTGAGATTGATAACTCAGGAGTAACGTCATCTTTGTTCCCCTCCTATTTGGCGGACGATCAATACTACATTTCCATGCATAAATATAAACCTTCCACGGTCTTACTCAAACAGGGTGTTCCACAGGGTTCAGTGCTTGGGCCATTACTATTTCTTATTTACATTATGTCAAATCATCTGCTGCCATGGTTTTCAGTACCACTGCTATACGGACGATATTCAGATTTATACCTCCAGCCGACCTGACTCTATACACCAAACTGCAACTCTGTTGTCGTGCATTTATGAGCTAAAGACTTAAAATTTTCTTCTTGACTAAAGGATAAATCTTACTTGTTGGTCCCCCAAACCTAACAAGAAACATTACTTAAGGTATCTTATGGAAGAAAATGGTTCTTCTATGGCATCTAAGAATCTTTTTTTTAAGAGTTCAAATAGAGTGTAGACATGTATGTTGTATGTTCCTCCAGATAACCGAGCTCCTCTGGAATGATGTTGCATTTAACATTCAGAATTATTAATCAGATATACTCTTGAGTGGGACTCGAATCAGTGATGGGCCGCACATAAGCGCCGGGTCACGCCCTGACATGTCCTGACAGCATGTAAACATGTTCAAGGCATGCAGAGAAGCTTTTTGGATGTGAGGATTTCAGAAGGGCTTCTGCGGTTCTCTGTGACCTTGATATTGTCATCTCTGTACTCCAGGACTGAATCAGTATCTGACCAGATACAGAAGAATGGCCGTCCACCTGAATTCCCCCAGCTGGAAATCACACACGGCTGTTGTTTAAAACTCGCACACCTGCTGAGAAAGATTTCTGCAGCTGCCAGTTGTGGCAAACCACATTTCATGAGTTTGCATCAGGTCACGAATGTTTTTGTTTAGTTCTGTGTTTTTTTTTTTAGCGAAAGAACCAGATAACATTCCAGGTGTTTCTTACCACAGAAAATTTTACCCGGCTGTAAACGCAAGGCGCTCCGGATTCAAATGGTGTTGTGTCAGCACAAAACACGGCTCTGGGGAGTTTTTCAAAAATTTCAAGCTTGTGCATTGTTGTGATCTCTACAGCTTTGCAAATATGTGCCGTTTTGCTGACTAATGTGGTGTATATGCTTGACCAAATTCTCTTTGACCATGTCTCATGTTGTTGCAGAACAGTGCTGTAAGATTTTCTGAATGTGTGGATGAATCACAAGATTTGGAAAAAAGAACACGGTTCACATAAAAAAACGAACTTTACATTTAGGCATTTGGCAAACGCTTTTAAGCAACTTACATTGCTATATCCTATACATTTAAATAGGTATTTGCAATCCCTGGGGATCAAACCCAGAACCTTGCATTTTAAACGCAATCCTCTTACCATTGAGCTACAGGAAAGCTGTAATGGATGTAAACTTTAATGGATGTTGCCAGGTGCTGACATTTCGAACAGTGTATTTCAAATGAAGCTGTTGATATGTCTCTTATTGATTTTTTTAAGTAATAATTGTATTTTATTCACATGTTTACACAGATCAATAAGCACACCTGGATTCGTGAATGGACTCATGCATGTCTTCATGATGATATGCAATTCTTCTGGATGTAAACTCGTTCCTCTGATGGAAGGGCAGAAGACATTCCTGAAGCGGAGAAAAACATGCTTGTAAAATTGTGAAATGTGTAATTTCCACCTTGTCTGTATCCAAGATGACTCTCTCGAAATGCCGAGCTATTTATAACCCAGACACGTTTGCAGTGCAGCTCGGCCCCTTGTGTCAACAGCTACTGTAAGTCACTGGAGCAACAAACATCACATTTAAAAAACGAAGCATTTAAATTGGCAAACCTGCCCCTCGATGTCATTTGTTCAGGCCCGGCTCCAGATATGAGATGAAAGGAGGGGAAAGTGATTTTCAAGGTGGGCGGAAATAGGGGAAGAGTAACTATTTATACGGAATATATCTGGCCCAAAACTATTTACTATAATCAAACTATTTACAAAATAACTATTTAGCTTTTAGAATCATTCTTACTTCTAGTATTAATATTTTATAACATTTAGATTTTTATATACATAATTTTTTACATTTAGATTTTTATATTCAACTTTTTTTACATTTAGATTTTTATATACATATATTTTTACATTTAGATTTTTGTATACATATTTAGTAACTTTAGATTTGATGAAAACATTCATATCATTGTATTATTCACATCACCCATTAGCGGTTTACCCGTCGGTAAACCGCTAATATTTGATGCAAAGGGTGGAATAATATTCGTGTGTGATCTGGGGTTGGGAGTGTAAGGACCTGTGAATGTGGTGAGAGTTATGTGGTCAATGGGGTAAGAGAGGCGGTTAGGAGCTTCCTGACTGCCTGGAGGATGAAGCTCTCCTTAGTCTGCTCCTGACTTGGAGACACCGCAGTCTCCTCCCTGATGGCAGCAGCCTAAAGAAATGGTGTGTTGGGAAGGTGGGATCACCTGATATGCAGAGGGCTTTGCGGATGAGATGAGCTCCATAAATATTTGATTAGTGATTTGGTATAATTTTCCTGAAAAGGGTAAACTTATTCATATCACATGAGTAATATAGGCTATTTTAAACACATTTTGCATAAATCAAAACACATTTCACAAATCCCTAATCCAATATAAATTGGCTACTATGAGCTCATAATATTTTAGGGGATTCACTCTGGGTTGTCCCCCCCCGAAACTCTTACATATTAAGTTAGTACTACATGTTTAAAAATGCATTAATCTGGAATCCTATTATTTTTTGCTTTTTGCGTGAGAAAATAAAAGTTTTTGTTTACATCAGTGGTCAAAATCATGTGGCTCGCATCATCATTGAATAAGCACATATCGGCCATTAAAACAGTACCTTCTATACAGTATATTCTATACCTTCTATACCCCCACGTGCGGGGTTGGCCACTTGAGAGCGAGTGTACGCGACAGAAAGGAAGAGCTGTCCTTTCTGTCCAATTCCTTAAAAATGCCAAAGATTGGTGTGCTTAACGCACACTAAACCCACAATAGCTTGAATACTAAGCGTATCCCATCATGCATCATGTTCTGTATATGAATCGTCAGACTTTTTGCTCGGGTCTCGCGAGTTGTTGCGGTAAGCTTTCCAGTGTATGCCATAATACTACTTTCCAAGGTTATATCTTTATTTATTCTATGTTTGGCTAACATGTGTTTTTTCTTTTTTGATACAATACAAATAAAGTGCTCTAAAAATAAATCTGACTTGACTATATAATTTCGTAGTAAAACGTATTGTTACATATTTTATTTGTGAAAACTCCAGAGTTATATATTTTGTAAAACTGCTTTTTATCTCATAATCAGACACATGAATTAACGTTATATGTTTGCACTTGAGATCTTCACGGCTAGAAGATCACTAGGGCCAAAAACAAGAAATATGTCACGAAAGTAGTCAAGTGCAAAGGTATGTAATATTTATGGTCATGTGACCTGTATGCTCTTTAAACTATGAGGTTTTAACAACATCCTACAAGTGGCGTTGATAAAAACATAATTTGGTCACGAGAAATTCAATTATTGGCACTTAAGTTTGGAACGCCATGAAGTTTTCCGCCATATTTATTAGATTTACTTTTGAAATTGGACCGTTACTCAGCTCCCGTGGCATCATGGGATAGATAGGTGTCATCTGATCCACGATCCACACTCACGAATTTCGTAGTAGACCATCCGGGTATTTCTCGCCTACTGTTTTGTGCACACTGAGGTTTCGGACATACTATTTATGACTCTATTTAAGATACTAATTTTCGCCTACTACATAGTATGGAAGTGGCGATTTCGCAGCCACGGAAGCAGATTGAAGCAAACTGCGACCCGTCAGTTTGGATGGGCTGTGTTTAGCTTCTCATTTCAGTGTGAGTCGTCGTTCTCACATATAAAGTCCGTACAGCTGTCAAGGTTGACTGAGGAGTTGTAATCCCGTTATGTAAATGTCTTGACCACCTAGAAAGACGCTAATTGTGTTCGCTTTTATGAGGTGTTGCGCAGGTTGCGCAGACCGATCGGCGTATGACATCAAAGTCCTGCGAGATCACAGCTCCGTCTGCTTTTGAATGCAGCATGCAGCAAGAAGTCAGAAGACACATATGCAGTTTTTTGTGAGTATCATTACTATGATCGTGCACTTTTTAAAATTGATAAATGTTAGATATAATGAAGTTTAATTTAATTGAGGCCTAATGTAAACCTGTGAGTTGTTTATATGTCATGGGAATAATTATTTAGAGGCCCAGGTGTGTGCACTGTTTCATTTGTTTACTGTATTTGCCTTGTCTGTGGACATGTTCTCTTACCGAAGGCAAATAACAATTGATCCGCACAGGGACCATAATTGAGACTGTGGACATAAATCAAGTTATTTGTATTGAATACATTTAATGATGTTATAGTTTTGCAATGACTCTTTTGCATAAATAAATTAACAAAAACTGGAAAAATGGCTCTTTGGGTAAAAAAATGGTACCCGACCCCTGGTCTACATCATGTAGTAGATGTTGGCGTATGCGGGTGTGGTCCGGGTTGCGGCGGTTTTTGGTCACATGGGTAGGGTCAGGTACAGAATTAAGTGCTTATCAAACAGGACCGGTGCTGGACTCGGACGCAGAGTCGCTGAGAGAGTCACTCCAAGTCTGTTCACTGCAATCGAACAGTTTTTTCACAGCAATGGCGGCTTCACGGATCCTCTCTCAACGGCTCTGGGTGGAGGCAGGACGGGCTTGGCCGCCCCATGGAGCCGGGCCTGAACACCAGTGGATGATATTGAAAAGAAGTTCATCAGACTTAAATCAAGTTTCTCTTGTGGTTTTTACAGTTGGCTTAACACTTTCAAATACCATATTAATAAAATGTACAACACAAAGATCACAGAGTTTGATGTCAAAGACAAAACCGCGTGAACAGTGTGTATTTTCTAAAGAGCAGCCGAGTCTGTCTGCATTTCCTTCCTTGTATGAAAAGAACAATTTATTTCTCTCTAAATAAAATCAAAGACGTTTGAGAGGATGTCAAGAAGTCAATGATTGGTGAGCTTGACATTCATTGGGTGAACGTTTGTTTTCTTAGGTTTTATCACCTGTTGTGATCACAGTTTTATGATACATTTGCTTTGAAGTGGATAATCTGTCATGACAACACTGACAGTTGGCAGCTTAATAAATGTGATAAGAGTTATCTAAATTAAAATGAATAAATAATGACTGATGAAATGAAAAGTGCTTTAGCCCTCTGTACATCTCATTTTGACAGATATAGTGGGTGTGGCCTCTGAAAGCCATTCATTTAAACAAAATAAAAAACAAATATTGTGGATTAAGGGTCAAATGAGGAAGAGATGAGGAGGAGTGATGGATTCATTAAAACAAGAACAAATCTGCCAATGATGAAAAAGTTCAACTTAAATTATAGACGTTTCCCCTAACTGGTGGTTGGAAATTAATTATTTTACAGTACAGATAATAATAGTGTAATATTATTATGAGTGTTTTTACAATCATATGACCAATAGGGACGCAGTTTTGACCTTTGCAATGGGCGGCGCTGTTGATGCCCGCTGCAGCAGTCGAGTGACGTAAATACGCAGCTGTTCGCAATACATTGAGGTGCGTGAGGGTATTTTTCAGTTTGGTCACACATCTGTGTGCATTTGAGGGTTGACATTGTTTAAAACCTTAAAACAACCTGTGTACTTAAGTGACGTTACCTGTCGTGTTTGGGGGAATACCGTTAGAGAGATCGTCCAATGGCTGTGATCATGTGCGGTTCGATGCTCTGCTTGTTGTTGAAATGGTATCTTTTAACAAGGACATGTTTTGCTTTCATCTAAAGCTCACCACGTGTTTCATATGATCAAATGCGGTGTTATGATACAATCAAATCAGTAGTTAAAATCAATTTATAGTTCTCTAATATAAACCTTGTTGTGGCTGAATTTACACGCGTATCGCCTTCCCTCGTCAGCAGAGGGCGCTCGTGCTTCGCTTTTCTGCACCAGACAACATGCGGTCACATTTCTTGAGTGTTCTTCACTATAAAGACAAGGGCTTAAGTTATTAGATGTGTTAATCACCCTGCTGAAAAAAAATAATGGAATAAAAATGACAATGGTTAGAAATTTTAATGGTTTCCATTATCTACAACTGTCATTATGAATCATCAGCTGTTTACTTTTTCAAAATTCCTTAAAGTAGTGTTTTTGGGGTTTTTGCTTCCAGTTAGATTTAATGGTGTTGTGTTGGTTTCCAACCTTCAACCTCCCACTAACCGCCTCACTAACATTTTCCATTGGACTATAATAATGCGATTCTTATTATTCCTATTAAATTAATGAAATTTTTGTAAATTTCTATGAAAATGTCTGTTTTTTTCCAGGGCATAGGTATTTTAATTTGTAATGAAATTTATATAGGCAGGGTAATTTTACATGTCCATGTTTTTTTCAGACATGTACATTATTCCTTAAGCACACTCTTTCATCCATACCAATTTACACTTGAGATGTGTCTACTAATACTAGAAATATGTTTACAAGTAGACAGTCTTTTTTATTGTTAACAACGTTAAATGTGGTAAATTAACTAAAGTTAAGTATTAGTGTTAGGAAGAGGTGTGTCTTCTGTTTTTTAAGTTTTTTTTAGCTGGTAGGCTAAATTTGGAGTGTTTGATGCTTTTGATGCCTTTACCATTTTTTTGAAAGCACTGAGTAAATGACAACAGTTCTCATGTTTTGTCAATGACAACTGATGCTGGTGGAACACAATTGATCCTTCAACTTTTGCTGTGGTTACGCAGATACCACTCGTGAGCTTGAGCATCAAATGCACTCTTACTTGTGTTATTAGTAAAAAATACACATTCTGATGGTAAGTTGTAAGATGCATACTGTAAGCTTTTCTATATATTTGATCAATTAGGGTGTTTTATTTACATTTATAATGCAACATCGTAAACTATTTTAAATATACATCATAAAGTAATGTGGCGAGAATAAGATTACAGGCCCGGCATTTTTACACTATTACAGAGGGATTATGTTATTTTGGAAACATGTAACGTAACCTAAATATATATATTTTTTTAAACAAACATACCTCAAACGTGGGAAAAAAATACGTGTAGAATTACTTAATAAATTCCTTGTAACAATTTGCACGAATATGTTTTAAGGAAAATGTGCTCGTATAATTCAAGTACAATTTACTAACAAAAATAAAGTAGATATACCCATTTAATACATTTAGTATTTGTAAACAAAAATGATTACTTGAACAAAAACGTGTCTAAATCAAACTTCAAGGTTCACTTAGTTTCATATTGAAATATACTATTTTATTTAACCAGTCAAATCTGTAGAATTATAGTGTATTATTGCAACTATGCAAAAAAAATGTTTTTACTGAACAACACTTAAAATGACAGTTAATTTGGAAAATAAATCTGATTTATGCAGTCAGATTCAAAGCATGCTGGGAACTACAGATTGACTACCAAGGTATTTATGTAGTCTCAACACAAAATAAACAAGTAAACTTCATTTGACCAATTTAAATGGGTTTAACATATTAAAATTGAGTTGGATTTACTTAATAAATTGTTCAATTAAAATTACTCGAGCTAAATAATTACAATCAAGAACATCATTCTATTACAGTAAGTAGATTTAATACTTTATTTTCATAAATCTTCTATCTTAAATAATAAGTGAATCAGTGAATAATTCTGTAGTGAACTAAAATATTACTGCCAGTCAAAAACTGAATGTGGTTCGATTAAAACATAATGAGTCATGTTTTTTAGACGAATACACGTGGATAATCCTCTCATGAAGTTGGTTAAATACAAGTGTGTAATGTAGGCAACTTTGAAAAAGCTCATATATGAACCTTTTTATATTTCTGCTATTTCTTAGTTTTGAATTGGCTCACTAATTCTATATACTAATATTATATAAATGATTAAAGATGTCAAAATAGGCCTACAGAATGAGAAGATTTTGAGATGCACAGAAAACAGCCATGATGTAAATATGATGAAAATTTTTATTATCAAATAAATATCATCCAAAAAACAATACATACATCTCATTGTGAGACATCAGGTTTAGATACACATAGATCTATAAAACGGTTTTCCAGACGGATGTTAAGGTTAAACATGTTTTGAGAAAGCATGATACTGTTAAGGATCTTATCTTTTAAAGAGCACTTGTGTATTTTTGCATCGGGCCTCATGTTCGGCAGGGAAACCACCGTACAGTTTCTTTCCAGGAATGGTCTTAAGACATGAGTTGTGTTATCTCGACGCGAGGTGGTGCTACAGACTTTTCATTCAAATCAACAAGATCTAAACATTTGCTTCCCTGTTCCCAAAAACAACAATCCAAGAACAGATCTCCTAGTGGAAATAATCACGAAAATTTTCAATAAATAAGTAATAAATAGGGTAGCAGGGTCTCGGAGCAGCGGTGCAGTTTGGAGACTCTGCTGTGGTAGTGTCATGTACACTTTCTCACTGTACTCATCTCTATTGCAGTCTGACGAAGATCTAGAAAATGAAGAAAGTGGGCCGTTCGTTATCTCATTGCAGAACATATTCCAGTTAAAACACCACACGGATGATCACAGTGAAACTCAAGAAAACCCCAAATCAAAGCAAATTAAATTGATTTAATACATTGAGAGTTTGTCATTGTAACATGCTTTATTACACAAACCAAACCAAATGTTTAAGTGTTAATAGTTATTTAAGGAAGCTTCACTGTCCTCAAGCAAATTCTTATTTCTTTCTTTTGATTTGGGGTGAAGGATTTTCATAGGAAGATTATAAAGACTGGCATTGTTGCAGATTTACTTTTTCTACTAACCTTTTGCAGAAGAGTTTGAAAGTTCTCTAAATACGTGCGTCCGTCAACCATCGGGTACATATTACAGGGTATGCACTGGGCTTTCTGAAACACACCAATACACATAGACATTAGAAAACTGTGATGGGATATTTCATTCTTACGCAGACATTTCTGAATGTGCAGTTATTTTTGCTTGGGCTTTGTTTCTTACCTCTGTCTCGTTGGTGCAGCTGGACACTTTATTGAGCTGTAAAAGAAAGCAATGAAGACATGAGTCAAAAGACCTTTGGTGTGATGTTGATATGAACAAGTGTGATTTCAATACATGCAATACAGACATAGAGATAATTCACTTACAATAGTTTTTTTTTTGAGAAGGTCTCTGTGGATCACGTTCTGTGCCTTTTTGTTATTGACGGGAAGGTCAAACACTTTGGATGCGAAGCATTTGAGAGCCGATGCAATGCAACAATCCTGTTCAGAAAAAAAAAAAAAAAACAAAGTTTTTAACACGAGTGACATTTATACTTTTATCGTTAATAGTTATATAGTCTGATGAGGGATGATATATCTGTGCTCCGAGTACTCAAGCGTTCTCTGGAACTACTGTGAAAGCTCTCTCTTTCTCTCTCTTTCTCTCTCTTTCTCTCTCTCTTTCTCTCTCGCTCTCTCTCTCTTTCTCTCTCTCTTTTCCTCTTGCTCGCTCTCTCTCTTTCTCTCTCGCTCTCTCTCTCTCTCTCTCTTTCTGTCTCGCTCTCTCTCTCTCTCTCTCGCTCACTCTCTCTCTCTCTTTCCCTCTCGCTCTCTTTCTCTCTCTTTCAATTTCAATTTAAGTGGGCAGCTGGCATGCGTACAAATAGTAAATGTATACAAACAAAAAGAAAGATAATAATAGTAGTAAGATAAAAAATGTGATAAATGTAGTGCAACTTAAAGTAGTTTATAATATATGACTATGTATAAAAAGTCCTTTTTAAACAAGGATAGCAGAAGTAGCAGAATAAAGGAATATACGGTAATATAAAGTTATGTCTCTCTCTCTCTCTTTTTGTGTCAGTACTGGTTGCAGACATCTATACATCTCAACAACAGTAAATTTCCCTTCTGCTTTTAAATCTTTTACAGAAACTGAGGAAACCCAAATTGTTTTCAAAACTTCTGCTTTACAATAATACACAGCCAAAAGGTTTCATTTAAATATTTGCTCTCAAAACTTTCTTTGGTTAAATAGTTCAAAACTGAATTGAAAACATAAATGAAAATGATTCAAACTTAAAAACAAAGTTGTGTGTATGATTCTACAGCTCAACTCTTAAACTTCTCTGGCTCTCCGAGTGACAGTCGTCATATTACTCATCAGATTTCACATAAAGGAAGCGCCTTTTTCCTGACTTGATGCTTTCTCATCATGCAACATTACTTGAAATTGTTCTAAAACCAGAATTTAGAAAAATAGAGGGTGTTTGTGAGAAAAACTCTGACAGAGATTCTGCGATAAGGAGATTTGTGTTTCTGTCTGCCTCGAGTTCATTGAAAAGTGGATCGTTTGAACGAAATCCACCCACATATTCTGTCCTGTAAATCTTGGATTAATAAATCTGTTGCACGTTGTACGAGTGAAACCCGGCTGTTAGAAAAGGTGGGCTGTATAATAATGAGTTGAATCACGTTTACTGAATCACTGAGTCATGCACAAACCGCCGTCAAACAATAAACATAATGATGCGCCCGCATCAGACGTTCAGACTTTCGCGTTCACTGCCTCTCGAGTTTTAAGTTTTTCTTACCTTAATGTCATTGACGGTGGGCGAGTTGATCATTTTGTCAGTGACCTGGTTAAGACAGAAAAAGAAAAGTCAGTGTCGCTCACCACCAAAGACGGTATGTGCAGAAAATCAGAAAGCGTCTTACCGTTCCTCTGCTATATTCCTTCTCCAGCTTCGTGAGTTCTTTCATAGATTTTCTGATCGTGAGGATGGTTGCAGACTCCTCGGCCGCCGCTACAACAAAGCACATCACTGCCAACAGAACACACACAAACTTCATGTTTAACCCGGTAAAAGCAGCTCTGTGTTTTCTCTAATGCTTTGTCCTTCATACTGTCGACAGGTAGAGATTCACCTTTATATCCTTCAGGACCCAGGAAAACCGCTTTCTCGTGGAGATTGGAAAACTAGAGGGACGGACATAATGAGTTTTTCTTTTCCACTGGCCTTCGTCACTACTGTCAATCGAGAGAGATGTAATCGAGAGCCGCGTGCGTGGGGGTGTACGGATGCAGCGTGTGTGTATGTGTTTCAGTTTGTGTGCGCGCCTGTGTGTGTGTATGTACCTGACCCAGACTTTCTGCACACTTGGCAGGAAACTACAAAATGCTGTCAGTTCCTCTCTCATTCTGAATCAGCATTAGAGCCGCGTGTGTGTGTGAGAGACTTCATCGACTAAATGGATATGAAAAAGGTGCTTTTCTTTGCGGCTTCCCACAAACCATATTGATTATAGACAAAAACAGGAAGCTTAATGTACTTTTTGTCTTTTGCGAGATAATAATAGCTCAGAGTAGTATCTCGGACTATTGGAAACGAATTATTCACACATCGTCTCAGATACCGGACACAGAGACGTTGACATGGCAAAGTTGTAGAAAGCACAGGTGTTCCTCACGTTTAGCACGCACACGGACGTGGGCGTTTGCGTGTTAATGCCGCCCCTGGCATCGCTGGCCGCAGTATCGTGACATTTTTTTGAAAGACCCGATGTCAGAATAGGAAATGAGGTCATGAGCTTGGGCATGTGAAACAAAGCGTCCTCCGGCCAATCAGAAGACTCGGTTCGTGCCGAACAGGATATTGTGGGTGGCGGTTGCTGGATGTCGTACCCATAGTGTCACTGTGGCGGGGGAAGGCCCCAGTGACCCCCAGACCGGGGATGAAGTTGCGTTGGGGATTCCTCCAGTCTCGAAGTGACACTCTCTAAGATCATGGAAGACGAGTTGTGTTTTGGTGAAAACGAAATGATTCAGAAGTTTCCTATTTCAGTTATGTCAAGAGCTCAATGGTTTCCCTTCACCTGGAAAACAAATCGTATGTGCGTGTGGTTGGGGGGGGTCTAATGGTGAAATTGCATAAATTAAATTGATCATCTTCCAAATAATCTGAGTTGTGTGTATGAGAGAGAGAGAGAAAGAGAGATGGGCAGATTGATGATGTCTGTGGCTGATGATGTAAACCCCAACGTTTTGTGTCGGAGGTGTGAGAAGAGATATTAGGGCAGCGTGACAAGACACAGCCTGGAATACAGCACCGTTTTTGGTAGTTTGGTGAGGTAATACATCAACGCTCATGAGAGGTGGATTTGTAAAGTCTATCCTCCACAGTTCGCATGCTCTGCCAATGATTAAAGACCCAAAAATAAAAATTCTGTCATCATTTATTCATCCTCATTGACTCTTTCTTCAATGGAACACAAATGAAGATATTTTGAGAAATGTCCCAGTGATTTTGTGTTCGTACAATGGACATCAATGTGCTGTTTGGTTGTCAGCGTTCTTCAAATATCTTCTGTTGCAAATCAGCAGAAAGAAAGAAAGTCATACAGGTCTGAAATGACTTGAGGCTGAGTAATGATGACAGAACTTTCATGTTAGGATGAAGTCGATCAGAAAAGTAGTGCATGTTCTGAAGAAAAATGTTTGTCTTCGTAGTTTTTCATCCAAATGTATTTGTTTGTTCTGCCCCATAATGATTTTTTATCCTTTATCCATCTGCCTCCACCTGACTCATTCTGAATGTGAGAAGAAATTATGAAAACAATTCACATTTTTACATATTCAAGGTGGTTCGGAGGATCTTTATTTAGAACATTTGGAAATAACGCTTATTTGTTCCGTACCTAGAATAGTCTGGATTCAAGAATTATAGTTTAAATATAATTTAAATAAATAAATAATACTATAATTAGTATGGTGCACATTCATCGCTAAACATAAACAGGGCTTTATTATCTTCATCTTTCCTTTTTCATTTGAAAATGAATAACATTTGTTTGGTTAAGTTTTAAATCTCATCAGACAAATTAATCATATTGGTTTAATCATACCGTTTTTTAACGAAAAATGCAACAAAATCTTTCCCCCTTTTTCCTACACTTTTACATGTTGTGATGACTAACCTCACAAAAGTCCCAAATCTCTTATTTGGTATCTGCATACAAAAATAATGCAGCACAGCGGAAACTATAGTGTTAACTGAGTCTGAAATGGATGAATTGATTGTTTACCTTAAAAACCGACACTCAGTGTTTCCATTGAAGGAAGATTTGTCATATTTTAAGATTAACCGTTTAACCTCTGACACTCCCTTCAAATGACTCGACACTCCATTGAACGCTCAAAAATATTTGAGTTTTTATAAAAAGTCTAGAAGCTTTACTTAAAAGGGGGAAAGACCCTAACGGTGATCAAAGATCCCTTATAGCTCAGATACTTCTGGTTTTGAGTCAGTTTCTGTTGTCATATTTCCATTATAAGGTGAAACAAAGTAAAATTCAGTACAGAATTCTTACTTGCTGTGTTTCTCTTTAAAAATAAAACTGCTTTCACAGCTTTAATTAAACTTTTTCAATTTAAATATAGAATTTTTATTCTATATTAATAAAATATATTTTCTTTCTAAAGAAAATGAATAGAAGTGATGTGATTTGTCTCTAGATCAGTTTGTTTTCTGGAGGCGGGTTATGCATGCGTTCTTATATTGTTGATCATGACTTAAAATGTCATTCTGTCAAAACACAAACAGCTGATCACAAACAAATTGACTCACGCTGGAGCTAGACCGACAGTTTTGACTGGACTGAGTCACATTATGGTTTACAGTTTTACAGGTGCCGTATACTGTACATCTGATCAGACTGATGTTAGATTTTATTATTTTCTGAAAAAATCCCATGTGTGCATCAAAATGCACTTATATTTCATTCTTATGGTAAATGACATGTTATTTAGAAGTGGTTTTTAATTAGATTTCCCTCCACATAAATACTGAACAATGTCTGCTCAAATTGTTCAGATTTATGATCAGAGTTTTCATTGTGAACATTTCTCATCAAAACCAGATCTTTATTTTTTAAAGTTTTGTTTTCTTATTATTTCACAGAATAAATATTCAAAGTCACATCAAAGACAAAGTCTTTATAGATTAGTGATTGAGCATTTAAAAAAAAACATTTGTATTATTATTTCACAGAATAAATATTCAAGGTAAAATCAAACACAAAGTCTTTATCTCGTTTTATTTATTAGTGATCGAGCTTTGAGAAAATCAATATTTATCTGTAATTTTTTGACACACACACGTACACACACACACACGTAAATGAACGGCACAGTACGTTTATTAAATAGATCCTTACATGGGCTCATAAAACATTAATGTTGTATGTTTTAATGCGAAATGAAAAAGATGTATTAAATTTGGTCTATTGTCTATTCTATTATGTCTAAATCATTTTTCATTGAAATGCATTTAAATATCTGATTCTTACGTTTTTATACAGTAGTGGTCAAATGTGAGCCTCTGGAAAATGGAGGTCTTTGCTCTTTATTTAATTAGACCATTAAAGAAGCGTTAGTTTGTATGCGTGAGTATAAACTTGGCAAAACATTACACACAACACATGAGCAAGGAAGACAATTAAATGTGACCAGATTAACGAATATTTATACTGTAGTCAATGTTTGCTTTTATTTCCCTTATAGGCAAATATAAGCTTGAATTTTAAAGTGGGAACGAGTTCTATCTCAAAGTGTCAAGGATTATGAGTGGCTTTCAAAACCTATGCAAGTTTCATACATAAATATGGTGGTTTACAAATATGAAAAAATAATTCCCCTGCTAGAGTCATCCCAGCAGAATGGTTCCCTAAAAAAAAAGGAATATGGGGGTTTGTAGATCCGGGGATTTTGTTATTTTAAGTAACCAACTAAATATCAATTGTTGCAAACATATATTTTTAAGAATTAATTAATGTATTACCTTGAGGAAGCTTGACAAGGCTTTTTAGGGCCTTTTCTATATAATATTTTAGTTACATTTTCTTAGATGAACTACTACAGATGAACTGTAAGAAAGACCAGGGCCTGTATTTATCAAGCTTCTGAGAATTACTCATAAGATAACTGCTAAGAATTGACTTAAGAGTAGAAACATTCTTGGCTCAAATCTGCGCTTAAAAGTTGGTTATAAAAAAAATTTAAGTGAAGTGTAGGTCTAAATGTTAAGTATCAGGCTTAGAGATGATTTACGACACTTTGCTGTGCCGCAAATAGGATTTTGGATGACGACATTGGCTTGGACCAATCGTTGAATCGATTTCCTTATTTAAGAATATTCTCTGATACATTAACAATGAATGGTGAAATTCCTAAAAGAAGTTTATATTCAACACACGTATATGACACTAAAGACTTTTCAAGAGAATACATTATGATATAGACTTTGGAAATGAAAGATAAACACTTAATTACATTTCTTAATTACCCATTTTAAACCAGTGCTGAAATTTGATTTATTTGCCTTAGTTGAGTACTTTCGCTTTAAATACAATGTTATTTTCGGTATAAATGTTTTCTTGCGTGTGAGATCACACATACCATTGAGAACAAAATAAAGCATAACGTGAACACGCAACAGTACTGATGACCCCTAAAGAGCATGCGCGCAGCATTAATGACATGTATGGGCCTTTTATCTTTTTGCACAAAGATGTTTGTTTAATGTATTAATTTCCATTATGAAAAATGGTGGGTAGATGTTGTTTCATTAATAAATGCCTTTTGCAAATTTATCCTTTGAAAAAGTGCCACCCGCAATTACGCCTTTGCAGGGGAATACCGAATAAATGCGTGTTTAATAATGATACGGTTCCATTTGCCAACCCCTCTGTCCACCACATATCCCTAGTGGCAACTTCTAAGCACTTGAGAGACCTCTTTAGCTGTCTTAAATAATTGTGAGAGTAAGAGTTATTTAACCTTTAATAAATTTGAAAACTTGCTTTATATTTAAGTTTAGAAGTTGGAGTAAATTTTGTGAATTATCAGCACTTAACACTCTTCTTAATGTTTAGTACACCAATTTTTTGATAAAGCCTATAAAGAGCTTTGGGGCCATAGATGGTTTTAAGAGGTTACCATTGTGCCAAAGGGAACGTTTTCTTAGGTTCAGAACACACGTATTATAAAATTGTTTTGAACGTTGCTTTGATGAAAGCTAATATATTAAAGCGCTAATGCTGTGATCAGCACATCTTTGTTTGGATTGTTCTGTATAAAAGACAATGTTTGATTAACTTAACACAAATGTATACATTTAAGCTGGCGTTACTCAACAATTCAAGTTGAAAACATGAGATGTCTATAGCACATTCAATTATAAAATGACTTGGGGTCAGTTCAAAATATAAAAAAAATTATTCAAATAATTGACTCAATTTTATTGGGTACAGTAAATCGAGATTTTAATCAAGATTTGTTTACAGTGTTGCTTCTATAGCACAGAAATAGGAGTATTTAAAATACACAGGGTCGATATACAGTCTGCAAAAAAGTACTTGAAAACTTGTTGTCATGGGTGCTGTAGATCCAGGTGAAGAATATGTGCTGGTTAGATTTATCAAGGCAATTAAATGTAATGTTTTTCTTACTTTTGTGTTTTATCTACATTGTAAACTGTAGTTCCCCTAAGATCCACCAATGGCATTTCTTCAAACAGAACTCAACTGAAACGCAAATGAGGACGCCGCTGAGAAGTAGGACAATGATGCTATTTGAGTTTTATTTCTGAGTTTACTCGGTACGCGAGCTATATTGTTCATGTTTTGCGGCTCAGTGTGACCATTTTCTATACATTAGCATGCAGCAATCAAGGTTGCATTTGTGTGTAGGTTGAGAGTTGAATATTCTGTTTTTCACTTTCTCTCTTACACGCAGAACATCAGACTCGCAGACACAACAAACTCCAGCAGAATACTGATTCCATCCCAGCTGAAGTCAACAGCCCGTTCAGACGACTGATATTGGCGGCATGTGCGAAGACGCAGGTGAATCAGTTTTCCGGCTTATTCAGACTGAGAAAGAGGCATGTCGATTTTGCGGATTTTACGGTAAGTGCACAGGAAGACTGGGCGATGTGGGCGGGGGACGGCCGGTCTGGCTGTATGTAAGCTGGGAATTAATGTGCATTGTTTATGCTTTGCTATGGAGTGCTTGGCTCCTTGTGTCCTACTTCTAAATCTGGAAAATTACATCACCATAATTAAGCTGAAATAAAATGACTGGAAATTAATATAATAGAATTTTGATCAAATTTGTCATCTGGGTCAAATTCTTGAGGAATCTCTCTTACGGCTTAGAGATTGAGTTGAAATTGCAAGAAAATGAATAAAAGATTCATTTCTTTAATAATGTTGTGTGCCATTGTGTGGCAAAAGTGTGTACTTTATGAATTTTAAGCAGTCGTGGAGTTACATTATATCTCTTAATATAATTTCAGCTCATTCAAATAATTACCCTAAAATAACCTAACCTCTGCTTTCTTATTCTTATTATGTGCAAAAACAAAAGAATACATAATAAAAGCATGTTTTAATCATACGAAATAAAAAATAGCGCAAAAAAATATAATATAAAAAATAATAATTTATTTTTGTGTTAAAAGAAACTGTAGTTAAAATGTTGAAAATGACTGGAGCAGCAGGGAAAAAAATGCTTGTTGATGTAAATGTCTAAAAAAAGATGGTCTTTCACTTTTCCATCGATTTGAGTATTTCAATACATCCAATATATCATCAGTTTTAATTTAAATAAATTAAAATACATCATTTGCATTAGCAATTGTACAGTATTAAGTGAGGTCCCTACAGATCAAAACCAGCTTAAACTTGACTACACTCTTAAAAATAAGGCTTCTTTGTGACGATGTGGCCGATGCAATATAGAAGAACCATTTTTGTTTATTCAAAAAGCTTTTCAATTCAACAAATATTTCTTATCATTTGATAGATACAATCTTTATCCGCCACAAAAAAAACTAGCTTCTTATTCTTAAGAGTATAATGGGATTTTCTGATCGAGTGTGATGGTTTTGGAGACCTGCTAAACTGACCTGAACTATCTAAAACCAACAAAGCATTCGAATGATTCAAAGAGTTTAAGTTTTTGCTGCTGTGTCATTGATGCCTTTGTTGGTAAAGACACCTGCACACGTCAACAGGAGAAGGAGGTGTTTCCCTCAGCAGGTAATTTCACTTCGAGAGTCTCGAACACTTCACTGAGAAAGTCACGCCCTTACTGTGTGTCAGGTACACCAGTATATAACATTAAATCTTCTATTAAAACCTGAGCGAGCTTCATAAACCAATACAATAAATACATAAATGAACACGGAGGTGTAAAAAAGTCAGTCATGACTTAAAGAAATAAGCTCAAAAATTCATTCATATAGAATGTCTGACTGCAGTTATGACACAGATTGGCACAATCACATTAAATCTGTTTATTTCTACAACAATAAACAACAACAAAACAGTACATACCAGCGCAAGGTGTCAGAGAGGAGTGTTCGGGGTGCGAGGCAGCGAGCCGTTTGGCATCTGACTGAACACTAAAGGGGTCTTTCACTTTATTAACACAATATTATAATTTCTGAAACCGTGACATTTCCCTGGCATTTAGGGGGTTAACAGATCGCCGCTTCTGAAAACAACCGAAGACACATGTTGTCATGGAAACGCAGAGATTTAGAGGAAACTATATACAAGTTTCTGTCCAGAGGCCTGTATATGTGGGAGTATTATTTATGACTTCAAAGTTAATTTTTCCATCCGAGCGGCACATACAGTAGAGAGGCGACATGGGACGTTTCTGAGAAAAGATGCACTTTTGGTTAAGTTATTTATTAGGTTAATCGTTCATTTAAGGAATGCAGTCTATAGAAATATACTGTGGTGGTAACATGGTAAAGTTACGGATTGGTTGGTTAACCCCCGTATTTTTGTTTTGTTATGTATGAATAATGGAAGGTGGTTGAAAGTGGATTCTTCCAGTGATATTACGATCCAAAACCATCACAGTACTGTCCTGTGCTTTTATTATGTACTGTGCCATGGTATTTATATTTTCACCACAGTACATGCCTAGATCAAAAGAAACATGGTACTGCCGTTTTTCGTTTTGGTCCTTTGTAACTCGATGGTTAAAATATCATCAGGGTTTTGCTTCTGATTTATCCTGAGTAATATAAGAGGAGATCAATCTTGCATCTTATACATTACACAGAGAAAACTAACTTTTCAGTAGGCAAGAGGCAGGGGGTCATCACAGAGGGTCGCGTTGGCGTTTATCGTTATCAAACCATCAGACATTTAGAGACGGAAGCAGCGATGAAATTTTGACACCTTGACGTACATCGTTTCCTACTTTCCATTGAGAATTTTTCGGGTCTGAAACTTGTAAACAAACTTTCACCCCTGCGAGCAGAACACCAACGCCTCTGCCGTTCGGAAAATAACAAATGACTGAAATCCTGTTTATTTCACAGGTGATGTCTGCAGGTCGCACTTTTCATTATTTTTGGAAACTGTGTGTATTTGCGAGGTGAAGCTGAATTTAGCATGGCTCGGCGCCGGCGGCTTGTGCAACGTGCCTTCTCGGCTTCAATTTGACACGCAAAGAGCAAAATCACTTTTACTGATGTGTTAGTCATGTAGGTCTGAGCGCCATCATTTCATTAAAGTCTCATTCATTTCTCTCAGAGCGGCTGAGTCATATTGATGGTTGAGAGAGTCTCTGCTCTCACAGGCCTCGCTCACCACGAGACAACACATTTATTTAGCTCCCTGCGTAGACTTTTAGAACAAAGTAAAATGTGATTATCATGGCAACAAAACTAGTCAATTTTGTTTTAATAAGCACGTTTGGATTAATAAAATACAGGGAAAGTTGTCAGGATCCAACATGGACACAGCAATTGATGTAAACTCGTATTTCACCAGCAAATGTAAATGTAATTAACCATATTGTTTTATTTTAAAATGCTTTAGAAAAGGGACATTTCAGCAAAGATTAAAATTCTTTCATCTTTTACATCGTGATTCCTATGATTCCTATGATGCATATGATGACTTTATATGCATTTTCATGTGTCCATTTATGAGGAATATGTACCATTATGGATGTGACAAACCTGAAAATGGCTCTTACCTGACTCTGAAAAATCATGCACTAAAAATACAACAAATGCTTTACAAATTTGAAGAGATATCTCACATGGGTATTTCAACCACAAATGTATTAAAATTATTTTTTTCGTGGTAAGGTTGACATTTTCGAGGAATTGCCCATTAGTAGATTTCAATGAAGTCATTATTTGACCCACTTGAGACTTTGCATCTTGAGAAAACACTTTAGCTACACTTTCCAAAATGACCCAAAGGTCAGATTTTGTCCGAACGAGATGATGACACGCTTGATTTGACCTGCGATTTGTCCTGTACAGCATCACTGTCAGCTCTTGTTTGTTGGTTTCTTTAAGGAGCTACGCTTCAGTTTCTTCTAACTACACTCAGACAATGCATTTGAATTGATTTGACATGTTTCATTTCCTTTCAAAGCTTCAGTATTTCAACAATAAATGTTGGGCTGATGTTTATTGACTCATGTTTTCATCCTTTCTCAGTAAAAGTCTACCACATTCTTCTGATGTCTGTGGTTGGATTACTCTTCAAATAAACAAGTATGAGTCTTACGCTACTAATAACAAGCAATTTCACAAGCTTTGTTTTTTAGTTTTAGAAGCCTTGCGTTTCTGAGACTGCCCTCTGTGGGTCCCAATTATGCACTTCATACCTAAAATATATGCACACTTAGAAATGTCTGAATTTCACGGCATAACCATATGCAAAAACAAAACAAACAAAAGAGGATAATGGAGCTTCTCAGAACTATCCTCATGCTTGACTTGAGACAGTAATGTAATAGCACTGTGGTAGTTGTAGTTATTTCTTTCTTTATAAATATTGGCAAATATATCTGATACCCAATGTTTAACATTGAAGGATATTAATCAAATTGTGAAATGATTGATACAGCGTCTAAGGTCCACAAACTGTTTTGAAACCAAACACCATCCTATGGTTTTAATTCGAATGAATGTGTATCTATTGTTTAACCATTTAAACATGACTAAACTTACTTGTTTCCTATTTTATCTAGTAATTCAGTGACATTCATATAAAGTGTTGCTCAGATTCTTCTTTAGCTTCTTTTAATCATATTTACATGCAGACAGACAAAACAAATACATTTTTATTGTGTATTTAATATTGTACAAAATAATGATAGATTAAAATACTTTTTACAACCTCATAGAAAAGAAAGCAACACAAATCAACACTTTAAGAGTCTTCAGATGTAGCTTCGGTGACAGTAAAAGGACACAGGGGATCGATTCAGTACAGACTTGTCTTTTTCATGATTCTTAAAAACTCCTGTTCATTAATTTCACCGTCTCCATCTCTGTCTGCCTCGTCTATCATTTCCTGCGTCAACAAAGAGGAAATGCAATCATGTTAAAACAACATTCTACAAAAACAAGTTATTTCCAACAGATGTCAGCCGTTCCTCCGCAACATCTTATCAGATCTAAAGCCACTTAACTACCCACTGAATAACTAGTCAGATTCTGAGGAGAAACACAGATTCTCTCCATGTTTCTGTGGATTTCCCCCATTCACGGCTGGTGTATCCAGACCCACCTGTAGCTCTTCATCTGTGAGATTCTCCCCAAGCTCTTTGGCCACTCTTTTGAGATTTTTGAAGGAGATTTTGCCTGTGCAGTCATCGTCGAAAAGTCTAAATGCTTTCAGGATCTCTTCTTTGGAGTCCTTCTCGCTCTTGTGAAATATACAAAGACACAGATTATAAGTGGGTGTTAATGCTTCTTATTTACTTGCCATTAAGACACCAAACATTAGTTTTGTTATTATTAACAATCAGACATACCATCTTCTGTGTCATCATAGACAGGAAATCACTGAAGTCGATTGTGCCCGTTCCTTCTTTATCAATATCAGCGATCATCTTCTTTATTTCCTCTTTCTTTGGCTCAAAGCCCAGAGCTCGCATAGCAACCTACGGCAATAATCCAATCACTCTATTATTCAATCGTATGGACACACATTTTATGAATGTTTCTTCGAGAAATTTGCCCCTGCTGAACACAGACAAATAATTTGATGATAAAATGTCATCAGATTATCTTCTTATGTGGTTCTCAAAAAAGGGAAAGAAAATCAGCCAACGAATGAACATACACTGGATCTTCAATACTGTTTAAAAGCATCTGAGGGTGAAGTTGTTTTAGAGTAAAAAGTGTGAATTAATCACTCAGAGTGGATTTTCTGCTGAGTTTTAAACTCAGTAAATCCTTTATGTAAATCAATTAGACTTCGATGCTATAATACACGAGTATAGGACTGCACAAGCTATGAGTTTAATTGTACCTTCAGTTCTTTCACATCTATAGTCCCTGAGCCGTCTGTGTCAAACAGATCGAAGGCTTCTTTAATTTCTTGCCTCTGTTCCTCTGTCAGCTCTGGTTTGGGACCCGCTCTTTTCCTCTGGTTACTGGTGCCACTGGGTTTTCTGAAGCTAGAAGCCTTGAATAAAACAACAGAAAGACACAAAAAGAGATGCAACCAAACTTTCACTAGGGGGCGTTGCGTTACATTTTGTTTTCTATGAGTATATTAAACGTGTATGGCAAGATTTGCATTGAATCAATAATCATTGACATTTAAACTATACATTAAAATATTTAAACTGGTATAAAGAAGTAAATCACAAATATGAGTGACAACTGCACAGCTCATTTAAAAGACGTTTTATTCTTCGTGTTATTAATATGTACATGTAATTCAAAAGCTTTAGAGCGCATAATGTGACGCGGCATTTTGAGGAAAATCGCAATTAAGATTACTTGTATAATCGCATGCACGTGGGTTTACGCTACTATTATACTTTGATGATCTCAACAAACATTTATAAAGCACATTCACGAAAACACAAAAAGCAACAGTTGTGTAGCACAAGCAGTGGAAGGAAGATCACATCAATAAAAACATGTTTATTTTACTGCCTTAGGTAACTGTTGGTTTCCATAACAATACAAGCTAACAGCTTAGCTAACCAACACATTCATTTCTCATTTATCTTCTCCTGACGTAAATTAATTCAACAAGTTTAAAAAGTAAACATAGAGTGCACCTACCATGTCGGATATATCAATAAAAACACACTAAAGCTTCGCAAACAGCGTCAAATGTTAGTAAATAACAGCAGGAAATGCTGACAAGTGTCGTCGTTTCCCTCTGAGGGCGTTTGTTTGGTGGAGACTGAGTGACAACAGTCTGGGCCAATAGGTGATGTCGTTTCGTCGTATAGTAATCCCGTCGACCAATCATCGGAGAGTAGTCGGGTACTCTTGATTTAACTGACAGTTGCGTTCGTTTGGCGTCTGTCACTTAGCAACGTGCTGCAGCAGACGTGTGCGGTGGGTATTGTACTGCGCATGCGCGCCACATAACTTGGCGGAGGAAGGTAAGTCTTTCTGCAGCGTGAATACCGCAGTGTTGTGATTGTCCTGCTATGTTTAGTATAGCATAAAATGATACACAGATACGTTTAAATGGAATTGAATTGAATGTAAATTAACTCTTTAACACATCTGACGTGACTAACGTTAGATTTACGTTTGCCACTCGCATGACGCACTGAAATGTGTTCTGTAGCTTCATCAACACTCCTGTTGACTTCTTTTATATAAACACATTTTCTCTCCTCGTCAGCTAAAGCATGGGAGTGTTTATTCGTAGTCATTGTCGCGAAATGTTTTTTCAGCGTCAATACGTTGTTTATAAACGAGATTTTCATTTAAAGCATTAGAAGTCATCACATAGTGGTTCATAATCTGTAGGGCAACTAAAATGATGTAGGTTTAAACCACATGAGCCCATATAAAACCTTAATCTCGAGTTAATCCAGATCTCCTGCATTTGTATTATGTGTGCACACGTAAACAATGGTGTAATATAGTGTTGTATCCTATTCTGTAGTGTATTTTTATAGTTTACAGTTTTCTGATGTATTAACTTGTGAATTAATAAACCGTTAATATATTTCATATTTATGTTTAATTTAAGGTTCAAAATACCATCTAGAATAGAACTTTCGAAATTTTATTAAAGGAAAAAAGTAAGAGATCAATCCAGTTTTGCTTTTAATCATTTCTACATGTATTGTGTCAACTTCAGTCCAGTGTGTGTTGAATTCCGACCGAAAGAAATCTCATGACATAAAGTCACCCAACAGCAATGTGAAAGAACGAAAAATTGCATGAAAGTTGTGAAAAAGTCATGCTTTCATTGCATTTTTTGTTTGTTCTTTTTAGCAGTTTGGCTCGTTGCAAATCAATGCAAAAAGCAAACAAACATGCAATATTTTTATTTGGAATTTGGGAAAAATTTTGTCACTTGTATCCAGAATGAAATGAACACGATAATTTTACTAAAGCACAGAGAGTAAATTTAGAAGACTTAATATAATTTTGGAGAGGTCCCATATTTTTTTCTGCGCCTTTAACACACAAATTAACTTCACAAGTGATCTGTTCATTATGATTAGAAAATCTGGTCCAATAATAGCTCTTTAAGTTTAATAAATCTTTTTATTTCTCTTACAGATGTCCAGAGCTTCAGTGGGCTCCATCGGTCAGCGTCGCCACATCGCTCTCCAGCAGCTGGAAGCCATCGCAACCACAACTCATTCTTTTCTGGGTCCACATAAACGTCAGAAGTTCATTCAGGATGAGGATGGAGGTAACGCGGCGTTGGTCAGCTCCTCTGCACGTCTGCTGGAGAACATAGAGATGGACAGTTCTGTAGCCCAGCTGCTAAATGAGACCGTACAGGCTCATCAGAAGATCCTCCGGTCTGGGACAAACACGCTGGTGTTTCTGACCGGGATCTGGAGTAGAGTCGCACTTGATTGTCTGCATAGAGGATTCAGTGTGTCACACATAAAAAATGCCACGACTAAAGGACTAGAGGTGTGTTTGGAGGCGTGCAGACGCTCGGCTGAAATTTTGGAAGAAATGTCCAGCAAAAAAGACTCGGAGGAAAAGCTCCCTAAAAATATCAAGTTGACGCTGAAGCACAGCAGACACTTCACTTCAAATGATCATCAAACTGTGAAAAGCGCTGATGTGTCTCATGTAGCACACGGCATCAGCCACGGATGTCAGGACTCCATGAATTTAGTTTTGGAAGCTTACAAGCTGCAGTCTGGATGTAAAACGAGCGCGCTGGATATCCAAAAGCTGGTCACGTGTCCTGTGTCCGGGCCTTCTGAGAAACACTCGCGTGTGCTCCATGGGTACGTCGTCCTGGTGTCGGCAGAACAGTCTTCGGTGATTCAACACCTTCAGGAGCAGACGTTAAAAATGGCTCTGGTGACCGGAGACTTAAGCGAGGAATATCGCCACGTGGGCTATAACAGGCACGCACACATCACACACGTCACAGATCGTCCTGATGTGACGTGGGAGAGCCGTGAAGAGCGCTGGATCGAGACGGCATTCAAAACACTGCGGAATCTGAGCGTAGATGTTCTGCTTGTGAGTGGTGTGGTGTCTGTAAAGCTGAAAGATCGTTGCATTCCCTACAACATTCTGGTCGTTGAAGGTGTGAGGACTGACATTTTGAAGGACTTCAGCACATCCACGGGTGCCGTGCTCGTGTCATACATCACACAGCTCACAGAACGATGCGTGGGCCGAGGGGTGAAGATCCGTCGATGGAGGGAGTTCAGCAGACACGGCGGGAAAAATGATTCTACCGCCATCAGCATTACAGCTGCAGCCACGTCTCTGGTCACGGCGGTCATCACCAGCTCCATACGTGCCGAGTTACAAAGCCTGGAGGATCGGTTTTGGAGCTGCGCTCACCGTCTGCACCAGGCGTTTACTGACGGGAAGCTTCTGCGGGGAGCAGCGGCCACAGAGCTTCTCTGCATCCAGCAGCTTTATAAATCCACACCTGGGATGGAAAACCCACATGAGAAGGTTGTGATGCAGCTGATGGCCGATGGCTGGATGGACTATATATCCACGCTGATGCTGAACTGTGGGACGGTCTCATGCAAAGCGGAGGCTCGGACATCCGTCACACGCCTGCTGAGACTCTGTGAGGACGGAGAACCCGTGTGTGTTAAAGCATTATGGGCCCCGGCGGATGTGGACACAGATTCTGTGACTTCTGTGTATGATAATGTGACTGTGAAGTTTGAAGCTTGGAGGAGAGCATTAGATCTGGTGCTTCTTGTTCTCCAGTCTGACACTGAGATCATTACAGGGGTCAGCGAAGGAGAAAATGTTTATAAGGAGTTTGTATTTCTTTAAGACTGACGGACTTAAGTCAGGATACATGGCATGTTTGATTTGATCTTCAGAAGTTTGTACTGTTGTGCACTTTATGTACAACCTATTTTTAGCATCTATATTTGTGTCAAAATGTCATCTTTTCTAAATAGCGGCTGTTGGAAAGTGTAGTAGAAATATGTGATTTCAGATAATCATTATTTTCTATCAAAATGGATACAAATGTTTTATTAATTCTCTGTCATGTTGAATTAAATAAATTAATTTTCTGTTTTTATCATGTTGAATTGAATAAATGAATTAATGAATGCAATTATTAGGATCATTCTTAAGAAAAGGGTTTTTGTGAAACATTTTTTTCTTTGTTTACTGTGCTGAAATACCTGGAATAAAAAAATATGATGAACGTATATTGTTAAATACTACCATCAGGTGGACATAAATGTGTACCACAGCACAACATTTTACAAACGAGCTAATGTTACTACTTAATGAAAATTTCCACGCGAGTGTTCATTGTTTTTTTTGTCCGAACTCAAATCTCGAATCACTTTTGTTTATTAAAGGCATTTGTTCATTAAAACGTATAATTATAAGCATGTATGACATAAAAAAGTCGTATGACTTTTATTTTGTGTACGCGTGTATCGATTCTTTTAAAGACATTTGTTCATTTTAATATGTATTATTAAATGAATACACACATTTAAACTATACATATATAATTGTGTAGTCACTGTTTTTCGTGTCTGATAACAAATCACCAAGTTCTAGTAAAAAGACTTTTATTTTGAAAGCATCCTGCTCCAGACGCCATCTTGGCTCCACGGTGGATGGTTTCTCCCGCAGTCGGATCAGCTGGGCGGTTCGTGCGAACAAACATCAGCTGAGTTCAGTCCGCTTTGGCGTGATATAAACTCACACCTTTCATGTCTTAATAAAGTCTTCGTGACGAGTTTCGCCATGTGGATTACTCCAGAGGAAGTGTTACTGGCGAACGCGCTGTGGGTGAGCGAGCGCGCGAATCCTTATTTCATTCTGCAGAGACGCAAGGGACACGGCCGCGGAGGAGGAATCACGGGTACGAGCGATAAATTAACCCACATTGCATAATCATTGGAAAGTGCATGAAATATTACTTATTATACCTTAAATAAACCTTATGATGAGTCTTGTGTATGGTGCTGTTTAATTGTGGCAAGTGTAAAATGTTTAGGTCGCGTCTCCTTGGGACTGATGCGTCATGTGTTTATTATTTACATCTTGATTATATGTGGAAGTCTGTACAATATGCATAAAATATAACTCGTGCATCATTGAATATAGCTTGTTATAAGTTTATTATGGTATTTGAATACGTTTTGGGTGCTTGATGGTGACTGTGCATTATCGGTTATTATTTATGTGAAGATTTTATGTTCAGGCTTCTACAGGTTTTTACATGCGTATTATATTGTTTATGTGGATTAATGCTGATTACGTCATTCTGTCTTTGTTAATGGATGCTGGGTTAAGTCAATACCGATGTTTAATATTTGCTTCTCATCTTTCAGATTCATTTTATTCCAGAAATTCACAGTTCAAACTGTACATGGTACTGTTATTAATGTGGTACCTGCATTATAATCAAGTTAAACATTAATGAAAAACATACTAAAATTACATTTTATGTTTGGTTTTAGACTTCATTTAAACGTCATCTTAGTCTGTCATTGTCGTTCTTATTTGTCTCCCTCCTGACACAAAACAAAAAACATGAGTTTTTAAGTCAAGTCGCTCACATGACGAGGACAATGACTGCATTGACCTCTGACCTCAGCGACATTATACATTTAATGAGGTCATCATTGCAGCGATGTGGGGGTGTTTTGGTCTGTTTCCTCTTCCTGTGTGTCATGTTGCTTCAGTGAAGCTCTTATTTGATGTGTGAAACGGTTTGTGTTTATCTCACACATGAACAGATCATGTGATAGAGGAAGTGAAGACATGAGTGTGTGACAGATATGTTATGACAGTCTGTTTTCTAGTTCAATTCCACATCTCTCTACATATGTGTGCTCCGAGTACTCGGTTCTCTCTCTCTCTCTAGAACTCGTAGAATTGCATTGTATACATACCAGGCTAATGATATTTATGTCCCTTAACTTATAAACCAGTATTCACACAACCTGTTGATTTTATTAGATTTAAAGTAAAAAAACAAGTCAGGCCGGTGAGCGAGACTTTTGGTCCACAAAACATTCGTAATAGTTGCAACTTGCTTTTAACTTTCACTGTATTGGTGAAGACATTTTCAGGTATTTAACGGTCACAATTGCACCCAAAGGGGTTGAATTTTTGCTCGAAAGATGTTTGTGCTCATAGTGTTTTATGTGTGTTTAACTCTCCTGGTTCTCGGTGTGTTTGTCAGGTTTGTTGGTGGGTACGCTGGATGTTGTGTTGGACTCCAGCGCTCGTGTCGCACCGTACAGAATTCTGCATCAGACAGGAGAGTCTCAGATCTTCTGGAACATCGCCTGTGGTTTGTGTTTTCTTCTCACAGGACCACCTGAAAGTCTTCTTGAATAGATGGATTAATGGAGTGGTGTAAATTGTAGTGCCATGATCCCGAAAAGTGTAGAAAACTCTCTAAACTCTCTCACGTACCTTCTCTGGATCTGTTCCACTTTTGTGGCATGATCTGCCCGCTGCTACCAGATCAGCAGATTCTGAGCCATCTTTAAGAATCGGCTGAAAACACATCTCTTTTTCAACACTTTTTTTTATCCTTTAAAAACAAAAAAACGTAGCTTTGTCTACCAGTTTTACTGCACTTTTGCTTTTTTTGTCCTAATGTTGTTTCTATTGCTTCTATTGTTCACCTCATTTCTAAGTAGCTTTGGATAAAAGCCTCTGCTGAATGACTAAATGTAAAAGATAAACTCCTTATGAAAAATATTGATTCAAAAAAGATTTTTATAAAATAATAATCACTTAATCAAACAGGAATAGGAACAGATTGTTATATTACGTCATGGTGTATGATAAACAGGAACCTTTGGTCTGGAGACGAATTGATTTTTCAAGATGTGTTTAGTCCAAGTCTCTGATGTTATCCAAGAAGATAAATTGTGACATTACATTTTTATCCTGCTTCTGTATTTGTGTGTTTTGTGGGTGCGTGTGTGTGTGTCAGGTTCATCTCGTAAGGAGATCACTAAACACTGGGAGTGGCTAGAGGCAAATCTGCTTCAAACTCTCTCCATCTTTGACAATGATGATGACATCACCACATTTGTCAAGGGTAAAGTACAGGTGGGATTTCGATACGTCTTCTAAACTCACACACAACACATGTTTATTCATCTGAATACTGTGATTTGTCCAGATGGCCTCTGCTTCTTCATTAAATTCATTCATTTTTTTCTCCGATTACATGAGATCGCTTCTTATCATTATATCACTTCTCTTTTGAATTCATGCCAACACTACCGGTTCCGTTATTTTTAACCAATTTAAAGTATATCGCCTCAAATATTACACACATACATCTGGTTTCTTACAGTAATCACTAAATATATCATTCATGCCTTTGCGTATCCGTGAATTGTAAGATGTACCGTAGGCCTTGCAGTATTCATGCATTCACACAGTAATAAAACAACCAGTCAAACGTGCTTCTTTCTGTCCCAAGCGTGACGCTAACATGTTTGACAGCTTTCTAGGATTGTTGATGAGCAGAGAGTTTGGATTAGTTAACGTCTTCTCTGCAGGGCATCATCGCTGAGGAGAACAGAGGCATCAGACCTCAGGATGACGAGGATCCTGGGAAATTTCGTGAAGCCGAGCTGAAGATGCGGAAGCTGTTCGGAATGCCGGAGGAAGAGAAGCTGGTGAATTATTACCCCTGCAGTTACTGGAAGGGTAGAGTCCCGCGACAGGGCTGGATCTACCTGTCCGTCAATCACTTGTGCTTCTACTCATTCCTACTGGGAAAGGAGGGTGAGCTTTTACATTTTGTTTGATTGACACAGTGACACACAAATAGCATGAACCGTGTTCGTGAGACGTGGAAGTGTTCTTTCAGACACAGTGTCTGGAGAGCCATGTCTCACACTTGCTTTCTCGCTGTAGTTTCGCTGGTGGTCCAGTGGACAGACATCACGCAGTTAGACAAGAACGCTACGCTGGTTTTCCCGGAGAGCATCCGCGTCAGCACCCGGGACACCGAGCATTTTTTCTCCATGTTCCTCAACATCAACGAGACCTTCAAACTGATGGAGCAGCTGGCCAACATCGCCATGAGACAACTGTTAGACAACGAGAGCTTCTCCGCCGACCGCTCGCTCCCCAAACCCTGCAAGACCCTGAAGAACGTCTCCGCTCTCAAGAGGTTTGTGGAGACGAACTTGACGTAACGCATGTGAAGAAAGATTTCAATGTTCAGACCCTTTTGATGTTGTAAGTTTCGGGTGTCGTATGTTTCAGAGATCTGGATGCCCGGGCGAAGAACGAGCGCTACAGAGGATTGTTCAGACTCACGCCGGACGAGCGTTTGGACGGACACACCGACTGCACGCTCTGGACCCCATTTGCCAAGATGCACGTCGTGGGACAAATGTTTGTGTCCAACAATTATATCTGCTTCGCCAGTCGTGAGGAGGACTTGTGTCAACTCATCATCCCGCTGAGAGAGGTAAACACACACACACACACACACACACACACACACACACATAACCACACAACACTACACAAGCGCTCACACGCTCTTCCTCTGTAGGTGACTATAGTGGAGAGAGCCGACAGCAGCAGCGTGTTGCCGAGTCCTCTCTCCATCAGCACTAAAAACAAGATGACCTTCCTGTTCGCCAATCTGAAGGATCGAGATTTTCTGGTGCAGCGAATCTCAGACTTCCTTCAGCGGACGCCGGACAGACCCTGTGGTTTAAGCGCTCAATCCGTGAGTCAAATATTCCTGATGGTGGTGTGAAGTCACATCTTTTCACAAATAAACATTGAGAGAATCGCTTTTGTAGAAAAAGATGCACGTCATTTTTTTTCCCGTTGGATCATAAAGTGTTTTTTATTTCGTGTAACTCTCAAACGTCTTGTATTAATGACAGTGATGATAAAAGGGTTTATACCTGATCTGTCTCCAGGAGAACCCCAGCCCGAGCACGCCTCCCTCTTGGCCATCGTCTCCATCGCCGGGAGCAGGAGAGACACCTCAAAGCAAACACTTCAGCCCCGATCTGCTCACTGCCAAACATGGTCTCCTGAAGATCTACCAACAGGACGTCCCGGAGGAGCTGGGACCCAAAGCTGTAAGACACTCCCCTCATTTTCATCAACCCTGAAATAGAGCAGACTCAGAACGCATCGAGATGTTGCCAGAGAATTAATGCCAAGTGTTTCTGGAGAGAGAAATGGAAAAAAGAGGGATAATGTACGGTCAGCCAGTCTTTTATAAATAAATCGTGACAGGGCTCAGAGGTCTGGACCGGCTGGCTATACGTTATCTCTGTTATTATGTGAATATAGATTCACTTATAACGTTTAGCAGTCATTAAAACAAAATTTGAGTTTATACATAATAAAGGTTTAAAAAATGTACATTAGCTGGACTAGGACTGCAAAGGCTAGAATGCTTATACTCATTGGTTTACTTCGGATGGATTGCGTTTTGTCAATTGTGTTTCGATCTGTTTTTGTTTTCCTGATTCAGACGAGAGAGAAAATGAAAGAAGAATCATGGAACATCCACTTCTTTGAGTTTGGACGTGGAGTTTGCATGTACCGGACGTCTAAAACCCGAGAGCTGGTTCTGAACGGGATACCAGAGACTTTGAGAGGAGAACTCTGGCTGCTCTTCTCAGGTAAGGACTTCATCAGACACCAGGAGGCGCTGTTTACACAGAGATCAAAAAACGAGAGACTTCTCCATTACACTGAAAAAGGAGAATCATGTCGAGCACATTGCATCGTGGGATTTTGCACAGCACGGTTGTGTTGCGTGCTGCGTGTTTGATAAATGTTGATATATTTGTCACAGCCGTGTGGGTGTGTGTGTGAACACCCGAGGTTGTGTTAACACACACGTGTGACATGTCTCATAATGTCTGTGAGAAACAGATCAGCTGGCATCTGTGGAGATTCAATAAGTGTGTTTCTGGCTTTCTCCAGGTGCACAAAACGAGATGGCCGCACACCCAGGTTACTATGGCGGTTTGGTTGAGCAGGCCATGGGCAAATGTACACTAGCAACAGAGGAGATCGAGAGAGATCTTCATCGATCAATGCCCGAGCATCACGCGTTCCAGAACGAGATGGGCATCGCTGCCCTCAGACGAGTTTTGACCGCTTATGCGTACAGGAACCCGGGCATCGGGTACTGCCAGGTACACAAACGCAAAAATGAAATGAACTATTTTCTGATGTTACTGTATTTTAATGAGAACTCTGTTCTTAAAGGAATAGCTCACCCTAAGATGAATGTCATGTGATTTAAAATCTTTAGTGAAACACAAAATAAGATATTTCAAGAAACGTCTCATTTGTTTTGTGTTCATACAATGGAAGTCAATGAGGTTCAAATTGTGTTCTGCGGAAGAAAGTCATAAAGGTGTGAATTAAAACGAGTGTTACTAAATGTAAGGATTTTCATTTTTGGGTGAACTATCGCTTTAAGAAACTGTCATAAAAGATGAAATGGGCCACACTGAAAGATTTTCTGTTGAACACAAGCAATCGTTCTGGGGAAATATTGTTTGTTTTCACAGATCATGTTTTTGGCCTTCATGTGAATGTGTTGATGGTCTTTTCGACATCATCTCACAGTGAACATGTGTTTGTGTGAATAGTTGTTGATGTGACTCTGTGTTCTCTCTGCAGGCGATGAATATTGTCACGTCTGTGTTGTTGTTGTATTGTAATGAAGAGGAGGCGTTTTGGCTGCTTGTTGCTCTGTGTGAACGAATGCTGCCCGATTATTACAACACTAGAGTCGTAGGTTAGTCACAAGTACACAAATATATAAATACATGCCGAGTATCATAGTCTGTCAGATCACTGTCTCTTTTGGATCAATTTAAGGTACTTTATTGCCATGATTAAGTATGTTTACTATATTTTACAAATACAATAACAGGAAATATACAAAAACAATTACAGATAAAAATTGCCACTATTTGCACGAAACTCTGAAATAGTATTTCCATTGCATGTTTAAACTGAGATATATGTTACATTTTTTGAAACCAAACTCAAAACACACTTATTTTCTCTTGCTTTTAATGTTTCCTTATTGATTATTCTTCTCTCATTTTTTATGATGTAGCTGAATATACTGCTATACTCTTGTTTTAGTTATTTTATCTGCTTGAACAGGACATTGGTCCTCCTCTGTTTTTTTAATCGTGCTATATAAATAAACATTGATTGGTTGAAAAATTCAATAACAAAAAAATACAATAACAGAACAAATAAACAAATACAATAACAGAAAAAAAAACAATACAATTACATTAATAAATAAATACTAAACTGCAATAACAGGAAAATTAAAAATTCAATAACAGCAAAAAATACAATACCAGAAAACATTCACAAAAGAATAACAGCAAAAATATAAAAATACAATAACAGGCAAAACAATACAATACCTGAAAAAAATGCAACAACACGAAAAAATTCAAAAAACAATATCAGCAAAAACACAATTTAATAAATATATATTAAAATATACAGAAATACAAGAAGAGCAAAGAATAACAGATATTTCAATCTCTCTCTCTCTCTCTCAGGGGCGTTGGTGGATCAGGGCGTGTTCGAGGAGCTCACCCATGAGGTGTTGCCGTTGTTGTACGAGCACATGCAGGATTTGGGCGTCATCTCCACCATCTCCCTGTCCTGGTTTCTCACTCTCTTCCTCTCCGTCATGCCGTTTGACAGCGCCGTGTTACTGGTCGACTGTTTCTTTTTCGAGGGCATTAAAGTCATTTTCCAGGTGCAAAAGAAGCCAACGGTGTTGTTTATTCTCTCATTATAAATTGTGTGTCTGTCTGACAGTAGATGTGTCTCATGTTCAGGTGTCTCTAGCTGTGCTACACGCTAACATGGATCAGCTAATGGCGTGCTCAGATGAGGGAGAAGCCATGACTATTCTGGGCAGGTGGGTGTGGCTAGAATTAAGGGGCGTGTCATTTAAGAGTTTGCTGTCGCTCTGGGCGTGGCCTGATTTTTATTCTAGATGCAGTTTTACTTTGAAATGTTTGATTCACTTTTATGAAGTTTGAAAGCATTGTCTGCGTCTTTCTGTCCTGCAGATATCTAGATAATGTTGTGAATAAGCAGACCGTTTCTCCACCCATTCCCCACCTTCACGCCTTGTTGACCAGTGGCAACACCCCTCCACCTGAGATTGACGTGTTTGAGCTCATTAAAGCGTCCTATGAGGTGAGAGGGCGGGGCTAACTGTGTTTGGTCTGACCAATTTCAGACAGGGTCTTTTACTTAAACACTTTTTCTTATCGCAGAAGTTTGGCAGTCTGCGTGCTGATGTCATCGAGCAGATGAGATTCAAACAAAGGTTAAAGGTCATCCAGTCATTAGAAGATACAGCCAAGAGGAGCGTGGTAAGTGTCTTTTTTGTGTGCGCGAGCGAGTGTCTTTTTTGGACGTGTGATGACGTGTGCGTCTGATGTTCAGGTGCGAGCCATCATGACAGAATCTGCCTTCACCATTGAGGAGCTGGAGGAGCTTTATGTTCTGTTTAAGGTGAGATGAGGTCCTCGTGTGTGTTTTATGTGTTTGTGGTTTATACACAAGTGTTTGAAAGCGTCAGAACAACACACTCGAGCAGATTAATGCAATTTATTCAGACATCGATGTTTATTAACCAATGAGAAGTGAAAATAATAAGGAAAATCACTCTAGAAATACATTTGATTCAAATATGTTGAAAATCCAAATAGCCGCATTCCCTCTTCATTTCAATCTTGGAGAAAACAAATCTCCGCTCTGATTGGTTCTGGACAATAAACGTACGTTTGTGTGTCCGTCACAGGCCAAACACATCATGAGCTGTTATTGGGGAGCGAGCAGCACGGCGGCGGAGCGTCACGACCCCAGCCTGCCGTATCTTGAACAGTATCGCATTGACTGCGGTCAGTTCGCTCAGCTCTTCTCCGCTCTCGCGCCCTGGAGCTGCGGTCTTCACTCCATCACGCTTGCCGGCAGACAATTCCGCCTGCTGGACCAGAACAAAGACTCCCTCATCAACTTCACAGAGTTCGTCACCGGTCTCAGTGAGTAGACGCTCGACTCACGCCGAGAGAATCAAAACTTTTGAAACACTATAATTTGAGTGATCTGAATGCCGCCACATCCAAAAGCCAGAGGGCGCTGTTACGCAGAATTTCATAATATGGGAAACAGAAGAAAAACAATTCATTGTATGAAATGCGGTGGTCATATTTTATCGCTGTTCTTCAAACCTTTTCAGGTATTTTCAGGAAATAGAGTATATTTATAGTAATGATGATAGACGAGTGTTGCTTTTTCAAATGTATGCTATAAATGACTCCATCTCGTAGTGAGCTGTACCTTCTACTGATCAAAGAGCCGTAGTTCACGGAAGAGCTGTGCAATAATATCCAATCGATTTAGACATGTATAATAATGTGAATCGCGATATATATCGCCCTACGACTAATTCATTATAACGAAATAAAAGGATTTCATCAAACGCAACATTATAAAACTTTATTACTTTACATCTTCGGCTAACATGATTTCTTGTTCCTGTCTGATTGATGTATCCGCGGTACCGTCAGAGATGGAGTTGGAGACAACATATCCCATCATTCCACGCTTCTACACATCCTCATCAAGCTACGTCATTGTTGTTGTTTTGTTCGTGCGCCCTCTAGCGGTGATTTCTACAAACTGTACCTCTAAACAAACCTCCGTTACTAATTCCAAACCATCACGTCTTTTAAATTAGCGCAGTGCTGCTTGGGTGTAGTTATGAGTGAGGAATAATGAGACGGGTCTTGCTCGTGAATGAAAGAGAGAGACCGTGAAAGGATGCATTGTTCACATTGCACTGCAGCACTTTCTATTGTTTCTTTATGTAAACGTGTGCCTAGTTACAGTAAAGGACGTCGAGATCTTGACAAATGTCTGTGTTTAATGTTCATAATTCCGACGTGGTGTAGTGAACGGAGAAGTGGTTCCTGTGGTGATACTGGTGTAGTATCACAATATCAGAGTCGAGAACCGGAAAGAAGTGTTGTATAATACATATTGTAAAAGAATGCAGCACGTGTAATAACACAATGTTTGTATCTTGTCGTTTGTGTTTCTCAGGTGGGATGTATCATGGAGATATGACTGAGAAACTCAAACTACTCTACAAACTGCACTTGCCGCCTGGTAAGTGTACAGACACTAATGTTTAAATTTAACAGTAAGAGCGTCAAAGTGTGAAAATCATTTGAATGTTTTTGAGCCGTGTGAAGCACAGAGGTGTGAGGAAATGTTTAAAGACGCTTCTATGTTTGTATGTGTGAAGATTTGAAGATGAGATGTGTTACTTTTGAGCTGAGTGTAAAGTGTAAAGAGTTTGATGCATCAAGTGTGTGTGTGTGTGTGTCTCATGTGCTAATAAAGTGTCTCTCTCTCTCTTTTTTTTCAGCGTTGTGTCCAGAGGAGGCAGAGTCAGCACTGGAGGCAACTCAGTTCTTTACAGATGATGACACTCCGCTAGGTACAAACAAACAACTTTATTTTTTTAAACATCATTTTAGTCAGTCTTATCACTTAATTCTGCCCCATAATTCTGTTTCTAAACATTTCCCTCATAATAAACACAGACTAAATGTTTTTGGTGCTTGTGTGAGATCTTGCATTATATTGACAGATTGATCAGTTCTTCAGGAGCATGAACTCAATCGATTACAATCAAATCAAAACTCTTTCCTTCATTTTCTTCTCGGAGTTGAACTTGTAATGCTGAATACTGATAGTTGGTTTATTTTTAACGCCTGTGTTCTGCCCTGCATGTGTCTGTGGATGGTACAGCGCAGGTTTACTAAAAAATAACTGAATATTAGGGCTGCGCTATATATCGAAATATCGCAATATTTCACAATGTTCACAAATTCCAAAAGTTACGGGGCCGCCTTGGATGATGTAAACAACGCTGGTCCAAGTTCCTTCCTGTTTCAGTTTTTCAAAACTACAAAATGCTTGAACAAAATGCAACTAACGGAACATTTTTGTCCCAATCAAAATGTTAAACAAATATCTTAAAGTTTCAGTAATAAATGTGAGATTTAAATAAAAGACGGAAGTGCTTCTGGACCAGTGTTTACATTTTTGCAAAGTGGTCTATCGTCTATACATTTTAGGTTGATGCAGTTCGAAGAAAAGATATTGTACCGAGCACCCCGGCCCAGCATGTTACCGCACACCGCGATATATTCTTTAATATTGCAAAGCTCTGCTGAATATTAACCTTGATCTCTCATCTTCCTCTTGTCATGGCTCGTCCTTTCTGCTTGCATCCTTCTTTACTTTATTATGCTCATTTCTTTATTTCTCTCTTTATTATTCTGTCTCTCTTTCTCGATCACTCTAGATCCTCCCTTCCTGTCTCATCTGGACTTCCTGGCACAGGAAGTGATGTCAGGTTTGTGTTCTGTGATGTCATAATAACCAGTCCTTCTTGGCTAGTAAAGCATGTTCACTGGGCTTAAGAACATCTGTATTGAAGATCTCTGTCCTCTCACTGTTGGTTTGGTGTATTCAGTCTGTGTCAGACTCCTTTTTCTGTCACATGGTGTGATCTGATGTGTGTTGGGATGTTTGCGAGCACACAACAATGTGTGTTATAACTTTATTACAATGTCCTTGGTGCAGTTTGTTATGTTCTGAAACCTAGCTGACTTGATGTCCGCTCTCTGCATAGTCAGCTGTCTTCTAAGTCAACTACAGTGCAACAAAAATATTTCATCCGCTTGATATATCATTTTTGTAATACTCTTGAAAAAAAAAACAATAACTAAAATTATCAACCGGATAATTAACACTTTTCTCATTTCATCAAAAAAATGTTGCTGAGCATGTCGCGGTGCATTCTGGGATTGTCTTTTAGTAAAGAGCATGTGATGTCCCTAAAAGGGGTCTTTAAAGTAAGGCATGATTATGTTGCTTTCTGAACACTGATTTTAACTGTTTTTAACTCACTGATTTGAGTGTGGTGATGCCAAGAATGATGTCTACGTAGGCAGCTCACTAGGTTTTGGAACACTATGAGCTGCAGATCTATAGTCATCTTCATTGTAAACACGAAACGGTTATTTACAGTCATGTTGTGAGGCTGCACATATTAAAATCATGTTTGCGTTTATTAATCTTGATTAACACACTCTTAACAGGCGATGAGTTTAAAGAGGGAGGAGACGGAGCCGCCAGCGACAGCGATGAAAAGAAAGGTAGAAATACACAAACGGTTGGGCCTTAAAGGGACAGTTCACCCAAAAGTTCTGTCGTCATTTATTCACCCTCATGTGGTTAAAAACCTGGCCTCTCTCTTCTGTGAAACACAAAGAAGATATTTCGAGAAATGTCTCAAGTGGTTTTGTGTTCATCCAAAGAAAGTAAACGAGGTTCTGTGTTTTTTTATTATCGACATTCTTCAAAATATCTTCTTTAGTGTTGTGCAGATGAAAGAAAGTCATACAGTTTTAAAGCGGCTTATTATTTCCGCCATATCTTTGAATTCTCACGTCTGACTTTTGTGGGTTTCAGAAGAGAAGCCAAAGGATTATAAATACTATCTGAGAATGTGGGCCAAGGAAAATGAGCCAAAGAAAGAGAATATCAAAGATCTGCCGCGCATGAATCAGGTATTAATGATGCGTTTGATCTGTTGTGGAGAACGAAAAGTTATAGTTAGGCCCAAATCTGATTGTGATATTGTGATAGTGAGACACAAAACAGTTATTTAATGATAAATTCAGATCTGGGTTATTTTGGTTTGGGTAATCCAATTATTTAATTTGATGTACACAGTCAGACTATTTAATTTTTATTTAATATTTTATTTAATATTATTTAATAAATACGGAAATGATCTAAAACTATAATTCAAAGTTGGCTTTTAGTGTTACATAAAAAGGTAAACCATTGCACACTGTCTTGCTTTTACTTTTGTCCGGTTTAAAAACTTTCCGTCGGTTCTTTTTTAACAGGAGCAGTTTATTGAGATGTGTAAAACTCTGTACAACATGTTCAGCGAGGATCCGTCGGAGCAGGAGCTTTATCACGGCATCGCCACCGTGGCCAGCCTCCTGCTGCAGATCGGAGAAGTGGGAAAGAAATTCACCAACAACGGCGCCAAGAAAGCCGAATCCCTGCCGGCCTGCGTGACGGACGCCCCGCAGCCGGAGAGAGAAGACTCGTCCAGTGAGGTCTGCAAAGCCCTGGCGGATGCTCAGCTGGAGACGCCCCCTCCCACGGCCAACGGCTCAGACGAAGACACCAAAGACGACACGTCCGTGTCATCTTACTCCGTGGTGAGCGCCGGTTCACTGCAGTGTGAGGATATCGCAGAAGACACCGTTCTGATTGGCTGCGTGGGAGGGGAGGGGGCGGATCGGAGGAAGACCAGCGCGCCGGATGGCGATTGGTCGATCACGTTCGAGCAGGTTTTAGCATCATTCTTGACGGAGACGTCGCTGGTTGACTACTTCGAGAAAAAGCACGACATTCAGAGCAAAATGATGGCGTGCAAGTCGCTGAGAGCGGTGGAGAGACAGACTAGCTCGTCGAGCGATCTCGATTTCTCTATGTCTGCGCACTGACACGCACACACGCATCTAACACGCATGAACAAAACAAACATCGGTGTATGTGTATGTATTTCGTGACCGACGCATCGGGAGTTTGATACTTCTAGCGTCTCATAGTCTCAATTCATGTGCTTTCTGTACCTCTGAGGTGTCTTTCAGATTTAAAAGCCATCAGCTCGCAGGCCTGGAAGCAAGGATTATGGGATGTGGCTTTAGGCTATGAAGCGTCTCGTTTGGTACATTCATGGTGCACGGTATACTAGATTATCTACAGAAAGAACCGCTTTTAGTCACACCGTAAAGATGGATGAAGAATGGTCACACTAATGGTTTGATTTGCACACTCGTCTGAGGAGATTATCTCACTCTGAAGTCACTAATGCTTTCTTGCACGTGCGACGTATATTTAGTGAACTTGGCAGAAAGAAAGTGTCCTTGATGTGAATATGAACGTTCACTTTTAAAACTTGTTCCTCTTATGGTCAGTCTTGACACCTCAAAGCCCATATAACGTAATAACCTATTTGTGTGTCGCTTAAAAACTAAAAACTCTTTATTGTTTTGAAATAGTTCATTGCCTTAAGCTATAAGACGCTCATTCTGAAAGTGTTGCACATAATTTGTGTCATGAACAGACAGCACTGATGTGCCGTCCAACATGAGGCTATTTTATTCAACTTTAAAATGTCCTTTACTATATAAATGAAAGCTGGTTTCTGCTTATTTGCTTTGGAAACGTACCGGTGTCGGGCCAGCGTGAGTGCGTACTATCATCAAACCTCATGAAACTATTCCTGCGTGAATTGTTGCGTTAAACTATTTAATTATGGTTTCAATCATTGCTTTGAAGAAATCAGTCATGGGGTCCTTAATATATGTGTCATTGAACAGCATCGTTTTTTTATTTAAGGCAACAATTTATGCACTAATGATTTTACCAAATGTTCACACAGAAATTGGTTTTGCTTGTTTTAGGAATGATCGTGGCAAAGTTGCAAACTATAACCTTAAAGACTCTTGATTTTTCTCGTCCAAACGACGTTGGGATGAATCTAGAAGCATATCTTCATCACATGACTGATACACACATCCACATCTTCTCAATCTGTAAATAGTTAAGCAACGCATTATAAATGATATTAGATGAGGCTTTAAATGAGTTCAAATCTTATGCAATGATCTTTTCCGTTCACTTTCAGTCGTGTTTTGCTTCGCTTCCTTTATCCCATCACAAAATCTTTTTCTATTCTGAATTTGTCGTTTTTAATTGTTGTTGTTTTTTTGTACATGTATAAGCTTTCATTTACGTGTCTTCTGAAGAGATCCTGTAAAGCCGCAGTATTTATTTTCAGGTGTTTAAAGATTAAGACGTTATTAAGACGTGGCCAAAGTGCAGTCAATGAAAGCGTGTAAGGCAAATTTTTAATAACTGATGCAGAATTATAATTACGAATCACTTGATTTTAAAAGCCGCTCAAGCAAACACTTGCTAAATTATGAAAATATTTTTCATTTTGTTTGGTATGGAGCGAATATAATCCACTGAAACCGTGCTTTTATTTTGTGGCACCATGCATCTGATTGTGAAGGAGCGCTGCACCTCTGCCTCGTGACCTCTGTCCGACTGTGAAAACGACTGCTTGAATTCACTGTGTCTGGTCGTTCACAGACTAACACTGTTTCTCCTTTCCTGCATCTCACAAAAGAAATGAATCTGTATTTTCTCAATGTGGAGAGTTTGTGTCTGATGTTATAATCTGATGTCCACCCGTTTTAAAACATATCGTTATGAAACAGTATTGTGTAATATTCTGTAATAAAAGACAAGTTATGGAAAACAAATGTATTATTGCTTAATAACTTTATTTCAAGCATGTGCATTGATGTTTCACGTCAACCCTTGACGTCCTCGAGCAGTTCTTCAAACGTGTGTATTTGTAGTAAACCAGAATTGTTTATGTTAAAATACTCCAGCGCCCTTAATACGTCCAATGTTTATGAATGTCTTAAAATAAAAGGATACAAGCCTTCTCTCAGCTGTACATAGGCAGTTTAAGACCACACATGTACCACATATGTGATAAAAACAAGAAACGTGTTAACAAAATCAGTAAAAACGTTTATAAAAATACAGTTATACAAGAAAATGGTGCTTAAAATGTAAGCTCAGAACAGTTTATAGAAAAGTAGGTTTAAATATATCTATGAAGTAAATTTGCATAGGACTTTGCAAAAAAGTGTGTGAGCGCCTGCGTGTTCTCGACCAGTTGTGACATGAACTGAATGTTGTTTGTCCTGAAGGAAGAGAGAGAAAAGCTGTGTGTGTTTGTCATTGCTTTGGTTCAAAAAAATGTAGATTTCCTTTTGAACCATGTTTGTTGTTCTATTTGTGGTAAAACCATAAAGAGCAAAGATTTACCATGTTTTTACCACTATAACCACACTTTAACCATGGCATTTATAGCAAAACTATGGAAATACAAATGGTTGCCAACCGGACAAAAGAAAGAAAACATGGTTAAGCGTGAAAGCATGTGATAGTCTCCTGTAGGTCACAGGTGCTTCAGACTCGCACATGCAAATATTTGTTGCTTTGACGGTTTCGTTCGTTTTAAGAAAGATCAGCTGTGTTTGTGTGTGAAAAGTAGTTTGAATCTTTCGAATAAGACGTAGTTTAATGTTTGACATTAATGCTGTGTGTTTGGAAGCAGTGACTGCGGTGTGCATTTGTTTTCTTGAAAACTGTGTCTAAAAACGACAGTTCGGCCAAAACAAAAAAATCTGTCATAATTTGTTCCCCCTCACGTCATTCGAAACCTGTTGATGATTCTTTCGTCGGTAAAACTCTTAACGGAGATATTTTGAGAAACGTCTTGGTGGTTTTGTGTTCACGCAAAGAAAGTCAGTGCAGTTCAGAGTTGTTTGGTTATCGACTTTCTTCAAAATATCTTCTTTTATGTTCTGCCGAAGAAACAAACATGACATGAGGATGAATAAACGATGAAAGATTTTCTTTTTTCAAGTTGAAGGCGCATCAGTTTTGGTAACAGCCAGCCCCTGTTGTCCAGGTCTCTTCTGTTATCGCTGGTCCAGGATCACAGGTTGTTGGCCTGAATGATCTGCTGTAGGATATTGTCTACATCAACTGTGTCGAAGCTTATGCCCTGCATATCCAGGTTTGGCAGAATGGAGGACAGCAATGCCACCACATTATGACGGATGGAACGCAGTCTGTCCAGCGTGACGGTGCTGTTGGGGAAACAGACAGATGTTCAAGGTAAAGCACAAGAATTTGTATATTAATTTGAATATGAATAGTGTTTTGGACATCATTGTTGGACACAGACCTGTTGTATGTGTGGTTGGCTGTGTTTGTGCCCTGGTCTCTCCTCTCGTTTATCTCCGTTTGTCTCATTTGGTTGAGCAGTTGGTCTCTTTCGGTTCTCATCTTGTCCAGATCGGTAAATAAAGTCTGATTCTCAGTCTGGAGTTTAGCACATGTTTTACTCCAGTACAGTTCATCTTTGGAGATGTTTTGCGGCCCATTCTCCGGACCGTTCACCTGTTCATCCGGCCTCTGAAGAATGAAGGATTTAAAGTTGGTATTTATCATATAATTGATTAGTTTTGCGAATGTCTTCATTGAAGACTGTACAGAGTACGAGTAAGAATATGTCATCAAAGATGTTTTTCACTTTGTTGAAACATGTCAGTTTTACAGACAATTTACAGAGAAATCTACTCGTGTTTTATAAATAATACTGTCAGGATGACATCTGAAAAATTCTTTATATAGTATTTACTGTTGTAAAAAATAATTTTACAATAAACAATAGTAAATGGAAAAATTGTAGCAAATACTGTAGTATGCTATAGTATTTGCGATAAACACTAAACTAAACGAATTATTAAAGTATATTGTAGTACTAAATATAGACCGTTTTATCGGACTCGCGCGCCTGCCCCCCGGTTAACTTCCGGTTTGTGTTTGGCTAGAGTCTAATAATAACTATTCATATTTGATTTCATTTATGTTCATATTAATTTATATTACTGTTTTACTGTTTAATAATTGTGTTAAAAAAACAATTTGTTGAATTTTGTTTTAGGTTCATTTGATTAAATAAACAATTTGTTGAACGCGTGCTGTAGTTCGGTTGCATTTAAAGAAACCGTAAAGTACACTGACATCTAGCGGTTGAGTTTGGTATCGCAGTCTACATTCAAAATATTGAAGAGGCAAGTTTAGCCACAATCACATTTTTGTCCACTTGAAATATGTGAGGAAATGTATTTTCTGCATTTTATCGGCTAAACCAAATAAACCTCAAGTCGAGGGCTACAAACTGCATTTATTCTTGTCATGCATTGACTCGACTAACCCCCAACTTTCGCCTTTCTGTGTGTGAAATAAGAAACATTTATGTCGTTCATTCTTCTTTTAACTCTTTTCCAACCTGTTGTGTTGTAGGCTACACATGTTGTTGGCTCCTCAGAAAAAGTGTTACATTTTCTCATCTGTAAATCACTTCGTCATCCAAGCGCCTGCTCATTCAACAAATCAGTGCACACTGTACATCTGGCCCTCACAGCTTTGCATCGATTAATGTAATGTTGCATCACAACTTGAAACCCAGACTGTGTCACATCACACATCATCTTACCTGACAGTCCAGGTTTGAGCCGGACGTCCGTCTTTCCACACTCTGTTCATGTGACCCCGAATCTGCACATGCGGCCCGCTCCTCGGCCATTGTGAGGTCTGATGATTCCCCATCGGTTACCATGGCAACCTCCATCACCGTCTCCCTGATACCCAGGATTCGTTTAAGCCGCTTGGCCTCACGCTCCAGCTGAGCGAGTCTATGGTTGAGGGCGGCGCGGTCCGAGCCGTCCACCGGCAACGGTGAAACGGGCTGAAACCCTGAGCGGCTCAGAGGCGTGACCACAACCGTCTGCGCCACGGAGGCGTGAGGGGACAGAGGGTGATGGAGGTTTCTGGGCTGGGTGGGCCCGTGAGATGTCAGCATCTCTGCGGGACTCTCGAGCGCAGCTGATTCTGGATGCACGAGGTCCTCATGGGACGCTGTATTCACGCCGGGTGCGGCCGGGGTGTTTGTTTCGGACTCGTTGTGAGATTTATCTGCTGTTTCTATGTCTGGGTCTTCATTCATATTATCAGTGGTTTCCGTTTCTGATGGTTTCTGAATTGCATCTGTTTTTTCTGCTTTTGATGTTTCATAAACTTTATCTGTTGATTCCTGTAATGTTGCTTTCTGAATTTCATCTGTTGTTTCTGTTGCTTTCTGAATTTCATCTGTTGTTTCTGTTGCTTTCTGAATTTCATCTGTTGTTTCTGGTGCTTTGTGAATTTGATGCGCTTTTTCTGTTGTTGCGGTAAATAGATAATGCCGAGTAGGCATGTCAGCGATTTCATCCAGGTATGAAGATAATTTCCACAATTCATCGTGTGAAGATGCTTCTTTCCTTCGTTTTCTAAGGAAATAAAAATTAGAAAGTAGAAAATAACCAATACATTTACGTATTTAGCAAATGCTTTTATCCAAAGCGACTTATATTGCATTGTACTATACATTTGTTTCTAACTATGTGCAATCCTCTGACATCGAACCCATGACCTTGGTGTTGCAAGCACCATGCTCTAACCACGTAGCCACAGGAAACTCTTTGGAAATGTGTGAAATTTGAATTTGTGCATTATGTAAATTACGCTCACCCTCATGTCATTTCATACCTGTAGAAATGAATTTTTTCTAATGAACACAGAGAAATCAATTATCAACTCTATCACTGACTGTCATAGTAGGGGGGGAAAAATGGTAGTTAATGTGCCCGAGAACAGTTTGTGTTCCTAATTTCATCAAAATATCTCACTTTGTGTTCAACAGAACAACATAATATACAACAAAAATGTTCCTACTATGGCAGTGGATGATGTCACAGACTGAAAATTGCTAACATTTTACAAATATCTTTCTTTGTGTTTAATAGACCGAAGAAATGAAAACAGGTTTGAAACAACCTGAGAGTAAGTAAACGTTTACAGACTTTTTATTTAGGGGTGAACAAGCCCTTTAAGTCCTCATGAAATCAAAATGCAAGTTTTGTGGCTTTAAGCATGAACTGAAAGGATATGTTTCAGGCTGTGAAACCAAACTATCTGTAAGGCTGGGGGACATGTAGATTACTGTACATCAACCACATCCCATAACCATTTAGTTTGTTTCTGTTCCACATCTGAGCTACTTACAAAAGTAAATGTAAATTGGAAAAAGTTTGTATCTTTCAGACCTTGGTGATAGTGACGATTCTTCCTCTTCCGGGGCAGTGACTCCATCATCATCTGTAACCTGCGTCTCCATGGAAACCGTGACCTCATCCTGTTTGGTCTCTGATGTAGGTTCAGATAGCACTCGACAAAGAGGACGCGCTGAGCTTTTCTTCAACTACAACACACACACTCATTATAGTCAGGGGTGCGAACAGCACAACACAACCCTAAAAAAAGGAAGTGAGGCTGTTTCACATGAACGTCATTCTTTTTTTTAAATACTTCGATGACCGCAAAAAGAGAAGGAGTGCAACAAAACGTTGCATTACTGGTTTGCTTTGCATTGTAATGCACACACCCATTGCCGACGCACACACTTCACAATAGTTCAAGTTTGCATATGCAAAGTTTTCGTTTTTATACATTCGTCATACGTCCCGTCTGGCCGCATGTAAAAGGAGACGGCCGCAAACAGTCCTCCAGAAATCATTTATATACAGAAACAGAGTCAACACAGCGAGTGTGTGATCACATCCTTCTGACACAGAGATGACATTAGATGTGTACCTCCAAAGATCTTCCTCTTCTCCTCACAGACGCCTGTTCCCTGCACACACACACACACACACAAACAGTGAGTCGCTTTAAAGACACGCGTGCACACTAACCTAGTGTGAATTCAGACTTCAGGATGTGGTCTCGCACACATAGATGTTTTTTTATATCTTAACTGTTTCTTGAAGGTTTTTTGGTAGCTGGGTGTTGTGACGTTCTCCTCTGTGTCCTCTGGCAACAAACAACTCCTGTTAACAACGAAAGAAGTCATTCCTAAATCGGTTTATGATGAAACATTTAAGATTCATGCATTCATCCATAACAACGTACAGTACGGTGCATTAAAGGTATCTTTACGTGTTTGTTATAGTCATAGCCCACATGAGAACGACGTTAGTATACTTAATTATTTACTATGGTAAACAGGAGGAAAATACACAGATCCTAAAGTGCTTTTAAACCCCGACATAGTCAATGTCTTTGTTCTGCTGAACACAAAGGAAGATATTTGAAAGAATGTCGGCAACGGACATCAATGAGTGAGCTTACATGCACAGTAGTACTTTGATTGTGCTTAATAAACTGAAAGAAGGGTCATGTAAGCGCCGAAAACGGTTTTCTATTATCGGGAAAGCTCATAAACGGCGTAAGCTAAACCCGCTCGGCAGAGAACGTTTTTTGCCCATTACTCAGATCCTGCTAAGCATGTAAACGCCTTTACCAGTTTTCTCTCAGTTTGGTTTATGTGCGTATGTCTGACAGGACAATAGTAAAAGTCTCAAACGGAAGTAACCGTAAAATATCAAAAGTCTCGAATCATGCAGTTTATGTAGAAACGGCTAAATGAAAAGCTATTGTTGTATATGCATTACTGCGCACATAAGAGAGGAAATAAAAATAATGTTTTTTTGTTGCTTGACGGACTCTTTATTTTGTGCATGTAAACGCACTCATTGACTAACAAAGTAGGAAAAAATTCAAATGCTAGTCAAATTATCCCCCAGAACTGTTTCCTTAATTCTTCAAAAAGTCTTGTTGTGTTCAACAGAAAAAAACGATAAAATATTTGTATCTACTATGGTAGTCAGTGATGTCACAGAAATGTCAGTTGCTAACATTCTTACAAATATCTTTCCTTGTGTTTATCAGAACAAAGAAATTTAAACATGTTTGGAACAACTTGAGGGTGAGTACATTTTGACAAAATTATCATTTTTGGTGAACTGTTCCTTTAAAGTACACTACTTATGAGTTTTTATAGAGTTTATCACTCACCGCAGACGTGATATGGGATGCATGCAGCACCTGAAGGGATCAGGAATATTTCCAGAGAACAGATGAGTGGCAACTCCTCTCCATTTCAAACACTCCTCACACTGAATCCACGTCACATCACTGGAAGAAGAGTGAGACACATCCACCAGCTCTTATTCATTTCATAGAGATGCTCTTGGGGATCCGATTTTTAGGAATACAGTTAAGCTCTTGGTTGAAAAGGTATCCCTTTAAAAATTAAAAGAATCAATTGTTCATCCATCCCACCGTCATTACAAACCTGTAGAAGCTTCTTTCTTTTGCAGAACACAAAAGAAGATATTTCGTAGAATGTTGGTAACCAAACAACATTGAACCCCATTGACTTCCAACATATGAAGACAAAACCATTGAGACATTTTTTGAAATATCTTCTGTTGTGTTCCACTGTTTGACAAATGATGACAGAATTATTTGTGTCACGTAAACAATCCCTTGAACAGAAGAGAATAGATCCATAACTTTGCAGAAATGTTGTTCCATGTTAACAAACTTCTCTCACAAAATCTGTTCAAACAAACCTTTTTGTTCCATTGTTGACATTATTAAATCAGATTTTTTATTTGTTTACTTTTAAGTGTTTATTGTATGTACAGCCATGAGCTACTGTTTGAGTCTGTACAGTTTTTGTCAGCATGTCTTATTCCTGTGGCTCTGGATTGAGATGTCATGTGACATTTATGGCTCGGTTGATACTTTTACTCATTTTTTACCCACTTTTACTCATACCCTGATATATTTTAAATCATTCCTTTAAAATCATGTTCTCAGAGTTAACATGTCTTTTATGACTGTGTGTATATTGTTATTTAAGGGTGTGGTATGTGTTGTAGACAGGTGTAGTTCAGCTATAAATCCACATCATCATGTTTTTCTGCAATATAACAGCACGTCTGCTTCTGTTATCTGACGCATCTCTCTGTGTGAATGTGTGAGCTCTGTGGTCTAACAGAAAAAAGACAGTCAGTTTCTAAAGCGAGCTAAGTTGCACTATCTCTCTTTTTTTGCCCACAAACCCACAGCTCAGTGTGGCCGATGCCGCTCAGCCACCTGTCTGACAGACGGATGAACTCATGCCAACAGAGACGCAGGTATGAGGAAACCTGTTTCATTGAAAACTGTTGTGCATCTGAATGAAAAGCTGAAGGAAACAAGCGTACACTTCCTCTTCCTCTTCCTCATCTCCTTCCTCATCTACTTCCTCGTCTCCTTTCCCATCATCCTCTCCATCTTCCTCAGATTCCTCTGCATCCTCGTCTTCGTTTTTCTTCTCCAGGGCCAGAAACTCTCTCTCTTTTGCTTTCTTTTCCTTCTTTTCACGCCAGTAGTCGTTCAGTTTGAGGCCGAGAGCTGCCAGAGTAAGTCTAGGAGTATACAAAAGCCAAAATGTGATTAGAAATGTGAACGATTAAATAGATAAACAACTAATAATGATCAAATAAAATGTCATTTTCAAGTTAATTATTTACATTTAGAATGTGTTTTTTATTAAATTTACTATACAATTTGTCTCGATTAATTTAGGGCCGTTGTGCGATTAATCGTGACTAATTGCGATTAATCGCATTCAGAATAAATGTTTGTGTTTACATAATATATGTCTGTGCACTGTGCATATTCATTTTGTATTTATAAACACATATAAACATATGTACATAGGAAATATTGACATTTTTACAGTATATTGACCAATAATTTAAGTAATAAATAAATGTTTATTAATTTTTATATTTAATATTTTTCTTAAATACATGCATGCACGTTATGCACAGTAGACAGACAGATATATTATGTACCACAAACTTTTATTCTGGATGCGATGAATCGTTTGAAAGTCCTCTTGATTCTTTTTAAAGCTGCAGTTTATATTTTTCGTTAACAATACACAAAAACTAGTTATTTAGCATTACATAAACCCAACCACGATTCACAACCAAGAAGTTTATTAAAAAATATTTACAGTATAGTTTAAGATAAACAAAGGAAAAATCTGCAAACTTAAAAATAAGAAAATGGAGAAGCCGCACTTTTGTTTCAAAGATGGCGATATAAAATCAAACGTTACAAATTGCATCTTTAATGTTTATAAATAAAACCCTTTCTTGTGTATTGTAAGTTCTGCACGGTTGTGATCCTCTGTACACCAAAGCATTCACTGTCACTAAAGGACGTGTTCTCTGTGGCTTTAGATTTGAATATGGCGAGAGAGTCAGGTCGGGATTTAAATGTGTTGTTGTATGAGTTGGATGGCTTTGGTGTAGCGTTGCATGTCTATGTTTGTGGTGAGCTCCAGGTATGCACCTGTATTCTTTAGTGTACTCGAAATCCTGCTTGTTATGAGCCGGCTTGAGGAAGTTACACTCGATCACTCCAATGACACCGCCCCCTGACCTTTGACCTGATGACTGAACAACACACAAGAGGATGAGAAACACTCTGACAGGGTCACCAAATGCACTACTATAGCTGGACACCAAAACCATTTATTGTTTGAACTTAGAATGTAATGCAATCTACAATTTTTCCCTACAAACTAGATTTGAACATTTGCTAAAGGAAGCGGAGACAATTAAATCTCATTGCAGTTGGTAACTGTTTTACAAGGTGGCTTGTAAAATATTAATTCATATTACGAATTTATACAATCCTTTTTATGCATTGATGTCAAGTTTGTCATTATTTATTTTTATAAGAATCGAACGTTTTCGTTTGACTCACATTGTACGAAGTCATACGAATTAGACTCATTGTAAACAGTTATAAATTCCCTCAACATTATGCGGAGAGTATTTCTGGATGGGCTTTTCAATTCATATAGACACATATTTCCAACTGGTCTTCTAGTAAAATGTAAAACATTTCTCAGCGCCTCAAAAAACGTACCATCAAGTACACATTGCTACAGTTTTGAGACGCAAAAGTCCACTGGGGGCGCTAAAGTGAAGATCTGCATTGACGAGTGTCACGGTTTGCTCTGGAACGATTTTTTTTGCTCATTATTTGTACTTCTATAGATATGTAGAGCACCTAACCCCAACCTAAACCAAAACAAACCACTTCCTGACCACATATACATGCAACAAGGAAATAGAAGTCAGAGATGGGTATTGTATGCAAACACAAACCAAAAACTGTATAAAAGGATTGCAAACGAAATATTGTGTACGGGCTTACGTTTCAGGTCTGTCGCATTTGCATGCGCATAAAGTCGATGGAAGGAAAAGTCAAGTGTGACTGCGGCTTAAGCACACCGGGTTTTAACAATATCGCGCTCCAGCAACGTAATGACGCAACACCCAGTCGATGCTGACGTGACGGTTTGCACATCGGCGGTAATTTTTTGGTTCTGTCACTGGCTGTGTTCGAAATAACCCCTGTACCAAAATAAAGTGCACTGTTTGAGGGGACATCCATTTTTATTGGTGTCCGAATTCCTAGTGGACATTATTGAGTCAATCCCATGATGCATCATAATAACGAGTACCCTACATGTACGTACAACCAATGTTTCTAGCTGCTAGCCATCTATCCTGATGCTCGCGCTGAATGAATTCCGGCATGTTGTGTTTTATTTTGTACAAAGGTTAAGGGCCGGGGTCAGTTTACGTGCTCAAATGCGTCTAAATTGTTCGTAAATAATAAACGTACACAAAATAGATGTCTGATTAAATTCAACGCCATTCTGTACTTTTGCAGAATGTCCTACTGGTCAGTCCGCCCCTGTCTGATGATAGGTATTATGTGACACTGCAAAAATTGTCCAGAGGCACGTAGACCACAGTATTTCCTATGATCCCAGGTTGTATATCATATATATATGTGCTGTGTTTATGTGTCGAATACCTTGATCTGGCAACCGACTTTCTCATAGGCTTTTATGAGTCTGTTTTGATGGTACATCATAATGCCGTAGTGCTCCTTATTTTTCCCGTTGAATCCAAACGTTATTTTCACTCTCTCGTTCTGAGCGAAGGCTTTTAAAGAAAACATGCTGTGTGTTGTCCAGATGCATAACATTCACATTTTTTCATTCTCTAAGCGCGTCAGTGAAAGGATACAATGAAATGAGGCTTATAGACGTCGTTCTCGATCATAGACAGACTCTTGGCCACCAGCTTAGTTTGAACTTTCTTCTGTCGCAAGATGATCTGAATCCTGGGCTTCAGGTAAAGAATACCGAGATATGCCTGAAAAGAAGAGAGAGAGAAACGTGTGTTTTATTTCAGTCCTGAGTTCTTGCCGTTCTTGTTTCACGGCTGCTGGACGTCTTCATTTCCAACACAATTGTGGAGTCGCGTGTATTTGTATGTAAAGTGAGCATCCAGCCCATGTTCATTTCCATACATTTGGTTAGAAAAGGACAATCAACAGCATGTGCAATGTCAACGTTTTTCACGTATGAACAACTTCATGAGCATAGAAACGAAAAAACAGAAACAAATGAGACAATTGAAATAGTCTGGATTTGGGTAAATTGGATGAGCAATGTTTGAGCTCGTATTGAGATCTTCAATGATAGTGACTTTTGTTTGGAGACTTCTCAGACGAATCTGAGCTCAGACATCTCTCCTGAAACTCTGATAAACGACACATTTCTCACTCTTTCTCTCAGGAGACACAAATGAGATTTATGCAAAATATGGATTTGCTCTCAATGTTGTTCATAATGAGATTTCCGTCATTTTGACTTTACAAATCTGAGTTGTTTGTATGAATGGTTTAACATTTTACTATCTCGAGGTCAGTGTCTCTCCAAATGAAAATCCAAATGGACAAATTTTCTTATATTCAAGTTTCTCTCTCTCCCATTGACACACATTTGCATCTCCACTGTAAAACACAGCCACACCCCCTACATCTCTGATATTGGTGTGGCTTTGTGTGTTCTGGTTAGATCTCTCTGTCACTCACTCGGAGAGAAAACTCCATCTCCGGTGTGCTGTGACTCTCTCTGCGGTGTCTGTAATAATCTCTCCTCAATTTCTCCTTCGCCTCCTCTGAATAGATTTCCGGCAGACGGATGTCCTCTGAGTCCGTGTCGAAGTCAAACTCCGGCTTTCCATCTTTATTTCTGTCACGCAGGAGGGAAAAGGCTAAGAGATTAAAGGTCTAAAATTCTGAAATATAAAGAGGGAAAATACAGTGATGTGCCAGAAAGCCAAACGTTTGTATGCACGCATGGCAAGCCCCCAAAATGTAGATGGCTTCAAGCGTGAAAGTCATCTTTGCTTGGTCGTGTGCAGTTCGTTAAGTGCCTTTTTTAAATATGTTATTTGCAGAAGTTCCAGGAACTGCTTGTTTGTTTGGACATTTGTTAAACTAAATAGTTTCAGGGTAATATTCAAAATGAATTCAAATCAGCTAAGTGCTCTTCCAGCATGATCCCCACATCCGTCAGCACAAAACATTAAAATCGAATGTAAATGTTGTAATGTCTGCGTGTCTCTCAAGAAATGTTTACGTACTAAAACGGCGCTTTGGAAATACAGTCAATGCGTTTGGTTTGGTTTCTCTGCGCTACGGACCTGCGAATGTTCCAGATGATGATCTTAGTGCCTTTCTTGCCCTGTATGGAGTCCAGCTGCTCCTCCAACTCGGACACGGTGGGGAAGAGAGAATATTTTAGGATGGCTCTGAGACTGGCCTCTGAATCCTCTGTCACCACCAGCGTCTGTAAGATGGGGCTGTTAAGGGCACTAAACATCTTGTGAAAACAAGAAAATCGAACCCTGTATCCAAGGACAGAGCTCACACGGTTACACATTTGACTAGAGAACGGCGAAGCATTTAATAGTTATTTTTCATTCTGCATTTACAGTTCTGCACTTGGCAGACGAATTTATCCAAGTTAAGTTTCTTAGTATGTGATCGGTGCCGGACAGAAGGATATTGGTCTGTTGGTTGAAGGGTGCGATGGGTACGATGACAGCTTGAGCGTTGATGGCCTGCAGGAAGCTTTGCGAAAGCATCCCGACGCTCTGACAGCCTCCGTTCTTCGTGAAGATCAGAGCGTCCCGTCCCAAACGCATGGAACCCGACTTAAAGCCGTTACCGTAAACCCCGATGGGCTTGTGACTCCCTTTGGCAGATCCCTTCTCTGTGAATCCAAAACTAGAAAAGCAAAATAGATTTTAGTGGTCATGCAAAACCTGCCAGGGTGGTTGCCAGGGTGTTGCTACGCAGTTGCTAAAATGTCTCGGACTAGTTAACACACGTAATGTCATTTCTGACCTGTGTGACTTTCTTTTTTCATCAGAACACAAAAGAAGATATTTTGAACAACGTCGATAACCAACAACACTGAACCACATTGACTTCCACTATGTTAACTAAAAACCACGGAGACGTTTCTCAGAATATCTTCTTTTGCGTACCACTGAAGTGTCGTATACTGTACAGGTTTGAAGACAGATTTATTTTGTAAAACAATCTCTTTGAGGCTGATGGTTGCCAAAAGAATCAAAGGTCAAGCGTCTGTGATAGGACGATCTCGTGAGATGATGATCTGCGATCGCACGTATGTAAAGATTGCATGTGAATATAACTGTGTATTCAGCACCTGAGCATTTTGTGGAGTCTGTTAGGTGTCATTCCGCTCCCGTTGTCCATAAAACTGAGACACAGCTGTTCTCCGACTGTCAGAACATCAATCCAGATGTTTTTGGCAGTGACGCCGGGGTCCGATGCATTATCTGTGACAGATCATCTGTATCAGTTCACTCGTTAGTTTATGAACACCAGGTGCTTTATATCCGTTTAATGTACCCTTTGTTCAATCCTAATGTACGTCGTTCACACTTTTTTAACCTTTTAACTTAAGTGACAAACCCACAACCTAAAAGCAGCAACACAAACCCATGCGCTGGTGTTCTTGGGTTATGCATCCTGTTGAAGCATTAAGCTGAATTTAGTTTGTACGCTCCGTATCTTGATTATTAAATGATCTAAGATGAACACATTTAGAAATGGTTCTTCTGTCAGTTTCCTGTCTCCGGCGGATCTGCTCCTGAACACTTCAACAAACTTTAACAGTTAATTCTGTATAATCTTTGCAGATGTTAGTCATGTAGTGGCTGTATGAAGTCATTTTCACTCATGTTCACACAGGTGTCCTGACCACAGGTGTAGATCAAACCCTTTCACAATGAATATGCTTCAGTTGCAACTAACAAGTGTCACTTTAATTTTCAAGCTCAGCCTGATTTTGCAAAGTGGTTGGTGTCCTCAGAGCAACATATTTTGTTGATACAAACTAGGACAACTTTCTTATAAATAAAACCCTAAACCACACCAAACCATAACTTACCGCTAAAATCAGAGGGAAATGGCCTAGAAGCATATAATCCTGGTTTTAAGATAAGACTTAAATAAAAATAAACTGTAAACTTATTTCTGAAATCTGATTGCTTGATTTGAATGTTGTCACAGGGTCCACATGATCTTGCCCTAAGGACAACAACCACTTGGCAAAATCACGAGAGACACTTTTCAACAGTATTGTTTTTCTAAACTAGCAAATATATTTTCTTTATTTCTTTAATTGTATAGCTACCTATAATGTACACTTTGTACTTTCAACAACGACAATTTCACACTTATTACAGGAAGCCCAATGTTGAGAGTCGTCAGTTGGAGTCATTGTCCATGTGGTCAATGTGGATTTAACAGTCTTCATGAAGTAATTTCATTACTTTTTAGAAAGTGACTTGTTTAAATACAGAGTTGATATAACTTATTAGTAATTATATTTTAAAACGAGGGTTATTTATAAATACAGTGCTATATTTCGTGATCTGTGTCCACATGGAGAACCCCCTGAAAGCGCAGCCGCAGGTGCGCAAAAGCGCACGTCATCCAAATACGCATTTACAGTCTGCAAGTCTTTGCGGAAGTTTAAAACGAAACTCCCATTACTTCCTGTACAAACTTTCGATCAAAATTTCATAAGGCATTCGGGATGTTTACCTATGAGCTCGGCGACAGCGCTGAATGGCCATGTGTGACTGGTGGAGTTGCTCTCCAGATACGTCGGGCTCATCTACAGCATAATGTAGATGACTTAAAATAACGCAGATTACATTAAAGCAGATGAAAACGCATAAAAGTGAAATTAGTTATAAAGAAAACTTACAGAGCTCAGACGGATGCCGTGTTCACTGAGTCTCGCCATCATGAAGACGCGCGTCGGGTGAAGAGAGAGAGACTAATGCGTGAAGATTAGCTCAGCAGCGCTTCCTCTTTCATTTCTGAGTCTGTGTGACACTCCCACCCACAGATGTCAACTGTCTGTATGTACACAGTGCATGCGTGCTTATACATCTTTAATACGTACGTTAAGGGTCACTTTACTGAAATGTTTTTAGTGATTTTAAAAATCTTGCAAAAAAATGTTTTGAATGCATGGTTTAAAAAATAATAAACAATAAGAGGAAAAGATGCGACTTATGGGAATATGACAAACTCTTAAAAACTAAAAGATCTTCACAGTAATGTCATAGTTGAACCATTTTTTGTTCCCCCAAAAACCTTTCAAGAACCATTTCATTCTTACCTTCTGCTAAAGAACCACTTTTTCATAAAACAGAAATGTTCTTCTGGTACTAAAGGTCACAAAAAATATTAAAAATCTAAAAAAAAAATGTTTTATTATCCAGTAAATAAAATCAAAGAATTCCATTTCATGTGGGAATTTCAAGAAAATAACATTTTGCAGAGCTGCAGCTCCAAAGAGAAAAATATTGTAGTTCCACTTTGATGACTGTAGACACAGAATACATCTCTCGCGTTTTCAGTGAGGCACAACAATGTTCATGAAGTATTTTATTGTTTTTTATAAAATATTGTGACATCACAAGAGAATTAAGTCAAAGAAATGTAGCAGATAAAATTGGATATTTTTATTATATCGATCTAGGAAATCAAATTACAACACTGTCTTGCAATTCACAGAATTTAACAGAATAGTGTATTTAAATACAGCAGATTTTTGCTTTGATCATTTGTTGGATCTCTCTCTCTCTCTCTCTCTCTCTATCTCTCTCTCTCTCTCTCTCTCTGCCTCAGTCTTTGATAGCGTAGAAAAGTCCCCAGCGTTGGTCTCCAGTCTCACAGCGCTGTAGTTTCTCTGTCCATCCCTTCAGGATAATATCATAATCTTCACTGGAGAACTCCTGCAGAAGAGATGAAGGTTTATAATGTGTATTCCTGTTTGTTTGGATTGTGTCTTTTTGAACGAGTGTCTATTTATGTGTGAACAAATGTGTGTGTGTGTGTGTGTGTGTGTGTGTGAATGATTGAATGAGTGTCTATGTATGATTAAACAAATGTGTGTGTGTGTTTGTGTGTGTGTCTGTTTGAATGAGTGTCTATATATGCGTAAACAAATGTGTGTGTGTGTGTGTTTGTGTGTGTCTGTTTGAATGAGTGTCTATATATGCGTAAACAAATGTGTGTGTGTGTGTGTTTGTGTGTGTCTGTTTGAATGAGTGTCTATGTATGCGTAAACAAATGTGTGTGTGTGTTTGTGTGTGTCTGTTTGAATGAGTGTCTATGTATGCGTAAACAAATGTGTGTGTGTGTTTGTGTGTGTCTGTTTGAATGAGTGTCTATATATGCGCAAACAAATGTGTGTGTGTGTTTGTGTGTGTCTGTTTGAATGAGTGTCTATGTATGCGTAAACAAATGTGTGTGTGTGTTTGTGTGTGTCTGTTTGAATGAGTGTCTATATATGCGTAAACAAATGTGTGTGTGTGTTTGTATGTGTCTATTTGAATGAGTGTCTATGCATGCGTAAACAAATTTGTGTATGTTTTGGTGTTTGTGTATATGTGTGTCTGTTTGAATGACTGTTTATGTATGCGTAAATAAATGTGTGTGTGTGTATGTTTTAGTGTTTGTGTATGTGTATGTCCCTTTGAATGAGTGTCTATGTATGTGTAAGCAAATGTGTGTGTGTGTGGACGTGTGTATAAATGCGTGTGTGTGTGGACGTGTGTATAAATATTTGTGTGTTGTGTGTAGACGTGTGTATAAATGTTTGTGTGTGTGTGTGTGGACGTGTGTATAAATGCGTGTGTGTGTGTGGACGTGTGTATAAATATTTGTGTGTTGTGTGTAGACGTGTGTATAAATGTTTGTGTGTTTGTATGTAGACGTGTGTATAAATGTTTGTGTGTAGACGTGTGTATAAATGTTTGTGTGTTGTGTGTAGTCGTGTGTATAAATGCGTGTGTGTGTGTGGACCTGTGTATAAATATTTGTGTGATGTGTGTAGACGTGTGTATAAATGTTTTTGTGTTTGTGTGTAGACGTGTGTATAAATGTTTGTGTGTAGACGTGTGTATAAATGTTTGTGTGTTGTGTGTAGTCGTGTGTATAAATGTGTGTGTGTGTGTGGACCTGTGTATAAATATTTGTGTTTGTGTGTAGACGTGTGTATAAATGTTTGTGTGTTTGTGTGTAGACGTGTGTATAAATGCGTGTGTGTGTGTGGACGTGTGTATAAATATTTGTGTGTTGTGTGTAGACGTGTGCACAAATGTTTGTGTGTTTGTGTGTAGACGTGTGTATAAATGTTTGTGTGTTTGTGTGTAGACGTGTGTATAAATGTTTGTGTGTAGACGTGTGTATAAATGTTTGTGTGTTGTGTGTAGTCGTGTGTATAAATGCGTGTGTGTGTGTGGACCTGTGTATAAATATTTGTGTGATGTGTGTAGACGTGTGTATAAATGTTTGTGTGTAGACGTGTGTATAAATGTTTGTGTGTTGTGTGTAGACGTGTGTATAAATGCGTGTGTGTGTGTGGACGTGTGTATAAATATTTGTGTGTTGTGTGTAGACGTATGTATAAATGTTTGTGTGTTTGTGTGTAGACGTGTGTATAAATGTTTGTGTGTAGACGTGTGTATAAATGTTTGTGTGTTGTGTGTAGACGTGTGTATAAATGTTTGTGTGTTTGTGTGTAGACGTGTGTATAAATGTTTGTGTGTAGACGTGTGTATAAATGTTTGTGTGTTGTGTGTAGTCGTGTGTATAAATGCGTGTGTGTGTGTGGACCTGTGTATAAATATTTGTGTGATGTGTGTAGACGTGTGTATAAATGTTTGTGTGTAGACGTGTGTATAAATGTTTGTGTGTTGTGTGTAGGCGTGTGTATAAATGCATGTGTGTGTGTGGACGTGTGTATAAATATTTGTGTGTTGTGTGTAGACGTATGTATAAATGTTTGTGTGTTTGTGTGTAGACGAGTGTATTAATGTTTGTTTGTAGACGTGTGTATAAATGTTTGTGTGTTGTGTGTAGACGTGTGTATAAATGTTTGTGTGTGTGTGTGTAGACGTGTGTATAAATATTTGTGTGTTGTGTGTAGACGTGTGTATAAATGTTTGTGTGTGTGTGTAGACGTGTGTATAAATATTTGTGTGTTGTGTGTAGACGTGTGTATAAATGTTTGTGTGTAGACGTGTGTAGACCTGTGTATAAATGTTTGTGGGTTTGTGTGTAGACGTGTGTATAAATGTTTGTGTGTAGACGTGTGTATAAATGTTTGTGGGTTTGTGTGTAGACGTGTGTATAAATGTTTGTGTGTAGACGTGTGTATAAATGTTTGTGGGTTTGTGTGTAGACGTGTGTATAAATGTTTGTGGGTTTGTGTGTAGACGTGTGTATAAATGTTTTTATGTGTTTGTGTGTAGACGTGTGTATAATTGTTTGTGGGTTTGTGTGTAGACGTGTGTATAAATGTTTGTGGGTTTGTGTGTAGACGTGTGTATAAATGTTTGTGTGTAGACGTGTGTATAAATGTTTGTGGGTTTGTGTGTAGACGTGTGTATAAATGTTTGTGGGTTTGTGTGTAGACGTGTGTATAAATGTTTTTATGTGTTTGTGTGTAGACATGTGTATAATTGTTTGTGGGTTTGTGTGTAGACGTGTGTATAAATGTTTTTATGTGTTTGTGTGTAGACGTGTGTATAATTGTTTGTGGGTTTGTGTGTAGACGTGTGTATAAATGTTTGTGGGTTTGTGTGTAGACGTGTGTATAAATGTTTTTATGTGTTTGTGTGTAGACATGTGTATAATTGTTTGTGGGTTTGTGTGTAGACGTGTGTATAAATGTTTGTGTGTAGACGTGTGTATAAATGTTTGTGTGTAGACGTGTGTATAAATGTTTGTGGGTTTGTGTGTAGACGTGTGTATAAATGTTTGTGTGTAGACGTGTGTATAAATGTTTTTATGTGTTTGTGTGTAGACGTGTGTATAATTGTTTGTGTGTAGACGTGTGTATAAATGTTTGTGGGTTTGTGTGTAGACGTGTGTATAAATGTTTGTGTGTAGACGTGTGTATAAATGTTTTTATGTGTTTGTGTGTAGACGTGTGTATAATTGTTTGTGTGTAGACGTGTGTATAAATGTTTTTGTGTTGTGTGTAGACGTGTGTATAAATCCGTGTGTGTGTGGACGTGTGTATAAATATTTGTGTTGTGTGTAGACGTGTGTATAAATGTTTGTGTGTTTGTGTGTAGACGTGTGTATAAATGTTTGTGGGTTTGTGTGTAGACGTGTGTGTAATTGTTTGTGTGTGTGTGTGGACGTGTGTATAAATAATTGTGTGTTGTGTGTAGACGCGTGTATAAATATTTGTGTGTGTGTGTGTGTGTGGACGTGTGTATAAATAATTGTGTGTTGTTTGTAGACGTGTGTATAAATGTGTGTGTGTGTGGGTTCACCTGTATAAAAGCTTGTTTGATCTCCTCTGCTCTCTGTAATTCAGACTTAATGACTTGAATAAACTGTTCTGTTCTGTCCAAAGCTTGAACATTCGTGAAGCCCACCTCTTTCAGGAACTACAACACACACAATATCATCACATCACACGCATTAAACAAGCATTGCGACACATTGTGATTTATATCAACGTTATATGAAGGATCAACTATTACTCTGATCACAAACAATCATGAATAGTTCGGTATGATTTTATCAGATTAGTTGTTCTTGTGTGTGTGTCTCACCTGTCCGTATCTCTGAGGTGTGAAGAGGATATATCCCCTCTGACTCACATACTCCTGAAACGCTGGAGACCACGGCTGTTCTCCACAACAATAATCACTGATCAGAAGCTTCCCGCCTGGCTTTAACCATGACTGAAACATAAACGCACACATTCGAGAAGTTAAACCTGTTTCGAAAGTGTTTGCTGGAACACAAGAACACAACTTGAACAGAAGATTAACTTTGTTCTTCATGGAATAGTCAATCGTACGGGTTTAAAGGGCAAATCATTTCCTAGCTTTAGTATAACTGACAAACCATCATTTTTTCCAGCGTTCGCCGTTATTTGTCCAACGCAGAGCAAATATGTGTAACTAAACTTTGACCGCTTACCTCCTCAGATAATTATTCTCAATTAGATTTGCTCATAATGCGCATCTGTGAGTTTGACCCGTCTGCTTTAGTGGGCCATAAACGTGACGGCTTGTTTTTTTAAAAGGGTCCATCACCTCACATAGGTTAAACACGTCTGAGGTGTGAAGTGTTAAATCCACAAACACTTACACGTGTCAACACACTCTCATACACTAACACATGTCTTAGACATACATCACACATGCGTGTATCTGTCGGCACGCTCACATAAAACTTTCTGAAGAGGTCAACTTTGTCCTTGATGTGCAGGATTGTGTCTCTGCTGTACACCACGTCAAAGGTGCGGTCAGGGAAGCTTCTCTTCGTGGCATCCGACACCTCAAACTGCACCTGAAGAAGAACGACATCATCATATCACTTACATTTAATGTCCACAACCGTTGATCTAATTAGTCTCATGTTATTGCATGTATACGTATGTTTACTGCATGGCCCCAAGCGTAATACTCAGAATGATCCTTTCTTTAAAAATATAGGTTATTATAAGGCTATTCCCATTTTGCTAAGCGGTTGCTAAGGTGTTCTGGGGGGGCTAGGGCATAGATATATATAACTAGAGATATATATAACTAGATGCCTCATTCAAGCGCTCCAGGCACGTAGACGTGTCGGCCATCTTGGAACAGTCCACTGACGTCGTTCCACAGTTTGCTGTGAAAACCACCCGAAAAATGGGATACCCTTTCGTCGTTGTCATGCGTTAGTGAAGCAAATATAATGTTTCAGTTCACACAACAACAACAAAAAAATCATAAACATTTTTGCTCTTGAGTGTTAACGGAGTTTCTTGCGCAGGGTTGCCAGATTTGCGAAACAAGCCTAACGCCTCTAGTCTAAACAACATAACTCAACATTCATGAAAGAAACATCTTACGATTGGCAGCTAAATAACTAAATACATCCAATCATGACCGGTGGCGAAACAAACCGCAGCAACAGTTAAAACCCAACCCAATTCCACGGAATAGCCGCAGACTTGGCAACACAATTATTCCTCATTTGTTGTGTTTCATTATTTTGGTCAAATCGATGAGAAATGTTTGAGTTAATCTTCGATAATATTGACAAATCTGGGCTCAGTTTGACACGTTGTTGACATCTCTTCTGAACGCAGATGAGACTTAACAAAGTTTCCATTTGCTCTCCATTTAATTTCTGGGAGATCTCTTTTTTTCTCTTACCGAGGTTTTCATAGACAGTGTCTTGAAAAACGTGACTTACTAGAGGAAGTTTCTCTGCGTCGGCTCTCTCCATAGCGATCTCCACCATGTTAGACGACAGATCCATCCCCAGAACTTCGACACCAAAAGTCTGTATGGCACACAGTGGTTATAAATCTGCATGTATGGAATGAAATTCCGGACATTATTAAAATGGAATTGCAAATTGTATTTGCAATTGCGTTTTCAATTTGTGGACGCATAAAATGTGACATAATCCAAACGCAATTGCAAATCGCGCATTCAGTTTGCATTTTCGTTTAAGCAAACGCACACTGACTGCCAAATTTCAAATGGAAAAGCAAAGTCCGTTTGCAACTGTGTTTCCCATATCTTACGAGTTTTGACCCCGTCATATTTAAATGGTAATTTCAATTACCACGTCTGTTTTTTCACTTTCTCAGCGTCGCGTGTGTAGCTAGCCAAAACTCAAATGGAATCGCAATTCCCTTAGTATTTCCATTTCCGATACCTTACACGGAAACCTGTCAATCAGTGTCAAGGGTGGGATTATGCTATGGGGCGTGTTTGAGTTGGGAAGTGACGTCACTCACAGTCGACGGTCAAGAGGTGATGCCCTGAAGTACAGAGACGCCGAATTCGTTTAAACAACAATGGAGGTAGTTGGTGAAATTGTGGAGGAATTTATGATGCTCGCGCAGCAAGTTGAGAAATTGACTTCTCCATTACGAGATTAAATGAAAATTGTACATGTGAGAATTTGGGGTTTTGCCTGTGTCCACACATATTATGAGAAATGTATTTCAATAGTTATTGTACTTGAATTATGTCTAACCTTACTTGAGGTCAAGCGCTGACCAAGTTAACAGAATGTTCAGAACACCGTGCTGCCTTTTTCTAAAAATACTAATGTACTAATGAGGAGTTCTCAATACAAAAGTACTTATAAGGAGTTCTAAGAACAAAGAACTAACCAACATGAACAATATTAATAGTTTTAATGACATAGCTACTTACTCTTTTATGAATATAAATATTGGAACTATTTTTAATAAACTTTGCACTCTGACTGAACTGCACGCTGTGTCTGTGTCAATTCTTGGTCTCCAGGATCCTGCAGCTCTGAAGGTTCAATTGACTAGACTAGACTCTTCAACCTTAAATAATAATCACCTAGACAAGGGGACAAAAAGTAATATTCTTACAGTACATAAAAAGGCCCGATCTTCTGATCAACACGTTTTACCTAAAACCATTGAACGCATGGCCCGCCAAATGCGGTCGACTGTGAGTGACGTCACTTCCCAACACAAACACGCCCCATAGCATAATCCCACCCTTGACAATGACTGACAGGTTTCCGTGTAAGGCATCGGAAATGGAAATACTAAGGGAATTGCGATTCCATTTGAGTTTTGACTGGCTACACACGCGATGCTGAGAAAGTGAAAAAACAGACGTGGTAATTGAAATTACCATTTAAATATGACGGGGTCAAAACTCGTAAGATATGGGAAACACAGTTGCAAACGGACTTTGCTTTTCCATTTGAAATTTGGCAGTCAGTGTGCGTTTGCTTAAACGAAAATGCAAACGGTAATGCGCGATTTGCAATTGCGTTTGGATTATGTCACATTTTATGCGTCCACAAATTGAAAACGCAATTGCAAATACAATTTGCAATTCCATTTTAATAATGTCCGGAATATCATTCCATATGCATGTCTGATGTGTTGTTGAGATATTGTTAATGGGATTGTGTTTGTTGTAGACTCTTGAATCAGCACATGAATCCATCAGACGCCTCTGATGATCGCTCACCTTGGCCATGTGGAAATCTCCACCTCCAATACCACAGCCGACATCCAGCACCTTCTGTCCGGGGGTCAAGTTCAACATCTCCACAAACTCCTGGTGGGTTAAAGATTCACGAATCAGAAAACAAATTATTAATGATTGACTTAAATGAAAAGATAACGCACTGTCTAGAGTTGTGCTTCTACAGAAGTGTGTCATGACCCCAAAAATAAAAGGCAAGAAAAGCAATGTGATTGCAGGAAAAAGCACATATTCCTGTCATTTTTTGTTTAAAATGTTAACGTCCTTTCATAGCAGTTTGTAGCAAAATCGCTTGTAAGAAACTAGACGGATGAAGCACGGCTGGTTTTGACTTTTTTTTAACATTTAACATTTTTAAAGTCCCAGTGAAATCAAAAATTCTTATTTTTTCATGATGCATTGCAGCGTCTATAGTAAATAGCTTATCAATGTGGGTCATTTTATTTTTTAAACTAATGTGCCCTCAAAATCTTCAGTTCAAATCTGAAAATGCACTTCCGCCCTGAAATGACTTTCAGTCTCAAATGATGTAACTTGGACTGCTAGGGCGGAGCATCCGTTAACTCCTCCCCTTCACCTGTCGGTCTGCTGCCAGTTTCATTTCAAAATCAATGAGCTGTTTTACACATCCAATCAATTTGCAGTGAAAAACGCAAGCCACGCCCACTCATTCACTCGGGAATGTGTCAGAATACGGAAGTAAAAGCGATCCCAACTTCTGGTTCACGGGGACTCTTAACAACATGTTTTAATGCAATATTAAGCAAATTTTTGTATCTTAATACAGACTATTCTTCTAGTTTGTAAAACGAACTCCCCTTGACTTATCTCAAACTTCTGACCTTTGTAGTGCTGGGTCCTCCTGTGCTGACATATCCAGAGCCAAACATCTTCTCATAAAGCAGGATTCCTCTGCGGGTGTACTGTTGGTTATCCAGAAACTGCTGGAAGGTGGAGAATCCGCCCTGATGCTGCTCGGCCACATCACGCCGAACCTTCTGAAGGATCCAACACAGCTGATTCTGATTCTTCTTCATCTGAAACATGACGAGGTTCCTTACATTTTTTACATTTAAACATTTGGCCGACACTTTAATTCAAAACGACTTACAGTGCATCGAAATATACATTTGTTATCACAGCCTTTGCGCTGCTAATGCTCAACTTTACTTTGCCGACTATGTTTACCTTGACGTAGGTCTGAACGGGTTTGTTGAGGACTATATCAAAACCGCAGCATTTCTTTTCCGCCTTCTCTGATTCGTCCAGCACCACTGATGTCATAAGGTGGTTGTAGTGGGCGGGGGTTCTGTAGTGGGTGGGGTTAAAATCTCGCTTGCTGTCACCTGATGGGTTAAAAATGACATTAACATTAACACCTTTAAAATGATTAAACTTTAAAACTAAGTATTTTCTTTTCATTGTTTTTGTCTATCGATCTAAAAATGTCACCGAAATGCGAATGATAATAGAACTAGTGGAAAAAATCATGAATCAATGTGATAAAAACTAATTGCTAAGTTGCAAAGAAGTGTTCTCGAACCTGATTGGTGAAAGCAGGACTCTCTGAAGAACAGGTGACCGCCTGGGCGGAGCCAACCGAGCATTTTTTCAGCCAATGACCTCAACTCATGATCGCTCAGATACATCAACAGCCAATTAGAGAAGACCAAGTCGAAGCTGACTCAGAGAGAGAGAGAGAGAGATTGACTTCATGTCTTCATGTCAGGTCACAAAATAAAAGTCCTCTGTCTCTCAAATGCTTTTTTACGCTTTTCATGTTTTTTCTAAATAAATCTTTTTTTCTTAACTAATCAGTCACTGATTAATATGTGTGGCCCAAGTGTCCATCAAAAAAGCCCTTTAATCCTCATTTCCTCAATAAATTTTGTGTCTAATGTACATTCTAGTAAATGTAGTTAGTGTGTAGATGTCTCATCTGTGTTTTGGGAAGTCCAGCTTTGTGACATCGGCTTGGAGGAACTCAGCGTTGCCTAGGTGACTGTTGTCCTCCTTGTTTTTTTCCACAAAGTTCTCCATGAAGTCCACTGCGGTCACGTGACGGGCCTTGCCAATGAGGTGACGCGTGTAACGGCTGCAAAGGTCAGAGGTCATGATGAAAAAAGAGAAAAAACTCGGTTTGGACAAACACACGGATGAAGAAAAACAATCAAAAAAAAATGTAAATTCACTATGTAAGCTCATCACTATATATATTCATGAAATATTACAATTAATCACCATAACTTATGTTCCTAAACTTCAGTTTGGGTTTTAATGTCACCTTGACGTGACAATTTTTGCCCAAATGTCAGTTTGACAGAGACTGGTCTAAATGTAAAGGTGGTCACTGACCCAATTCCAGCTCCGAGTTCCAGCACATCGGTCCCGGCCAGACATGGCAGCATTGAGAGGATCTCTGGAAGTTCATGTTGGGTCAGCTGTTGAGCGTTAGAATCAAGCATCATCTCCTCTACCGTCGCCGACTTGGAGTGTTCCTTCCAAAACTCCGTCATGGTGTTTCTCTCCGTTTCTATAAAGACAATATCCATCACAAGGTGATGACAATACATGTTGAGCCATTTATGATGAGAGGAATAGAATTCTTTCATACACTAATTCTACAGCAGCTATAATTCCTTAAAAGTGCTGCGAGTACACAGCGTCCCTTTCTGAATACTGAACGTCCAGTTACACTATGTTGCAAATACTTAATGCTTTAATGACCTAAATTCATCAAACATCCAGATCAAAGCAACTCGACAGTTTAAAAGAATCGTGTACCTTTAATGATCATGTAAATTCATGCACTGAAAACCAGACAGTGTAATTACTGTAATTACCAGAATCTGGCCATGACATTGATGTATTGCATCATTTTTTAATATTGCAATTTTAAGCTTTATTTTTAATAAGCTGCGAAAAAGATGTCAGGGGCAAAACACGTATTTTAAGTTTTACTCTGGAAGACCAAAGTGAGAAAAGCTTGGGATTGTTGCAGATCATTTTCCAAGGTCTCTTGCTTTTCTTCCACAAATATTGATACTGTGACAAACATCAGGCAGTAGGTGTCATTCAATTAAAATCAATATTTGCATACAACACAAAATACTACTGTGAGGAAAAGAAACATGGTTTCCCAAATAAACGTGTCTTACCTTTCTCCATGATCAGTTATTAAAAATAAAATTCAGTACAGACATAGATTCAAGTCTTTACAGAAACCACTGTTCGGCCTCAGTGTGCCTTTAAATATTAATGCGCTCTGTAATGACGGGACTGTATGTCTCACAGCTCATAAACCCGAAAGACCACGAGGGTGAGGGGTGGAGACACGCGGCTTTACACATGAATAATAATAATGCGTATTATGGAGGTGTTTGAACTGGATATCATCCTCTCTTACCTCAGTCCCGGACTCTGCATGGACGCGTGAATGATGGGAGGCGTCAGAAATGGGACGCGTCCGATCATGAGCCCATATCAAAACGCGCTCTCTGATTGGAGAAGAAAGGGATATTGAAAGGAATGACGGCTCCTCCTCGGGCTCCCGAATGGTGAATGTTAAATTACACAACAAGGAAAATCGCGCTCGGTGTGGTGTATTGAGCGATACATGTGCACGGGCATCTGTTGGAAATGTGCTGACGCGTCTCCATGCGCGCTCTGGTGAGGAATGTGCATTGCGCAATATTGCCTCATGCATTTTGCAGACCAACCCGGCAATGCTGTTCAAACAAATCAACCATCACCAGTTGTTATAATTCATATAATCAGTTTAATAGTGTGCTTACAGTGTTGCTTTGACTACCACAATAGTTATTAAACGTTTCCGCCCTTATTGTCGTGGAATGGGATTATTAGGGATACATTGTGACAAGCCCATAACGCTTTACTTGTTATGTAATGGCATGTTCGACATATCGACGTTGACATATTTTATATATGTAAACTGTTTTTTAAACATGAGGTATACAATATTATGCTGGTTGGGTGAAAAAATTGACATTTTCTATATTTACATTTACATTTACATTTAGTCATTTAGCAGACGCTTTTATCCAAAGCGACTTACAAGTGGGGTAGGTAATGGAAGCAATTAGGACAGCATTTAAAGCAATGGTTTGGTTTGTCCATGGGTTGAAACAATCCAGCATATTTAGAATCTAAGTAATCATGCTATAACACTATAACACACGTATAAAAAGATGAGAAATGCAGGGAATTAATTTGTAAACGCTTCACACAACAACCGAACACTGAAATCTTGCTGAGATAAAACACATGAGCTCAAGGACAGATGATGCAAGAGAAACATGCTGTTTTTTAACCCACCTGAAAGCTGGAACTGTTATTCTTCAGGAAATGTGTTCAAACTAAGGCCTTCAAAATGCTAAAGTGCAAGCAAAAAAAATGTTTGAGTTGAAATTGAGATCACTAATATTGACTTTTGATTGCCGGCTCAGTTGGACACATTGTTGACGTCTCTCTGTGACACATCTGTGACATTTCTGACTCTTTTTCTCAGGAGAAATATTTTATTTCTGTAAATTTTGTCTGTTCATCTCTTTGTATTCATCCTGTCAGATTTTCTCTTTTTATTTCTTTTAATTAAACGAGTGTGAGATTTATAACACACCCATCGCCCCACTGCTACTCGACTCATGAGTCACTCTTCCAGCACACACCTGACAGGTGTCAACATGAGTTCAGAGTTCAGTGTTCATGTTAACCTGACCTGGATTCAGTGCTGGACTGTGGTGTGATGCTGATCAGAGTCTCCAGAGCTTTTGTTCTGGGATTTGAACCAAATATTCCACTGCCACGTCTGTGTGCTCTTATGACCAATTACACATTGGAGTAAGCTAATGATTTACAAAGATAAAAGTTGATAGGTCAACGATGCATCAATGCAACATTCAGAATTGAATGTAGTTCATTCAGCGCACTGGACTCTAAACCCTACACATTTAATAAACGCAATATGTGTTGTAATGCCATGTTTTGGTTGATATGATATCAAATATTGCACTTAAACATATACCGTGGTATTACAGTGGTATTCTTTGAAATTGTATGAAAATACCATTGTACTGTACGTGTATATTGTAATCATTCAGAAGAATGGTATACATTTCACATTACTGATATTACTGACACATTACAATGATACTATCATTATAAAATTACACTTTTTGTAAGGGGTTTTCAGTTTATTGCAAATAAATCAGAATAAATAACCCTGGATAAGTTTTGGGTAACCTGTTTAATGTTATGTCACTACAGGACCACTAGATGTCAGCACATGTCACATTTTTTCAAAAGCTCTCTTTAATGGAGTTAATTGTGCATTGTTTAATATTTATATTACCCCTATGTGTATTTTCCTGACATATAATTAAAGGTTAATTTATTAGACTTCATATTCAACTACAGTTTCTTTATGCTCATGATAAACTGAAGGACACTGCTCACATTGGAAATGTTTCCCATCCGGTTCTCTCTCTCCCTCTCTCTCTCTCTCTCTCTCTCTCTCTCTCTCCCTCTCACTCTCTCTCTCTCTCTCTCTCTCTCTCTCTATCTCTCCCTCTCACTCTCTCTCTCTCTTTCTCTCTCTCTCTCTCTCTCTCTCTCTCTCACACTCTCTCTCTCTCTCTCTCTCTCTCTCTATCTCTCCTCTCACTCTCTCTCTCTCTCTCTCTCTCTCTCTCTCTCTCTCACTCTCTCTCTCTCTCTCTTTCCCTCTCTCAGTCTCTCTCTCTTTCCCTCTCTCTCTTTCCCTCTCTCAGTCTCTCTCTCTCTCTCTCTCTCTCTCTCTCTGTCTCTCATAGAATCTATTTGCTCTGGTCTAAACTGGTTTATTACTGTCGTTTTTTGCTGTTTTGGGGGACGGTATACATTGTGGTCTAAACTACACACCTCAGCAAAAACACAGCAGCAGAGACAGGTTTGTTCTCACTCTGCAGAGAGTGCACACAAGAGGAAATGCGCTTGTGTTTAAGTGTGTTGTGTCTGTGAGAGATAAAGAACGCTTGAGTGAACATTATTGCAAAACAAATGAATGATCTTGCGGCAGTATATGTGCCATTCCTAAC